>JACEII010000077.1:838597-980595 GCA_014332785.1 Antheraea mylitta | reverse complement strand
ACGTATCGTATATTAGGGCAGTGTACTGTACTAAAACGTATTGTATACTAGAGCAGTGTACTGTACTAAAACAGTGCAGTGTAGTGTATTGTATTGTGTTGTGTTGTATTGTACCTTGTGTAGATGTCCTCTGCCCTCTGCTCCAGTTTCTTGGCGATCCTGGCGTTGGAGGGCGTGAGGGCGGCGTCCCTCGCGGCGGAGAGCAGCTTGGCGAGCGTGGGGCGGCGCGCCGACACCTCGCCCTCCGCCAGCCGGTGCTCCCGGATCTGTTCCTCCAGCCGTTCGCGCAACAGCGACGCGCCCTTCTGCTGGCTCCTGCACAACACCACATTTTTTTTATATCGCAGGGCGCAAAAAATACCGCTGGGAAAATTGATCTTAAGTAGGGGTGTGCGAATATCGCTCGAATCGAATTTTAATATTCGATTCGGAATTCGAACGGAATAATTCGAATTTCCAAATTATTAGAAATTCACGAATAATTCGAAATATTTCGAGTAATTCAAAAAAATACGAATAATACTAAAAAAAATACGAATAATATAATAATTCCGGAAAATTTCGAATATTAGAATTTTTCGAATTATTCGGGAACTTTCGAATAACTCTAATTTCGAATCGAATATTAATATTCGATTCGGTACGAATAATTCATAAGTGAGATTTATTCGCACACCCCTAATGTTAAGTGATTACTGCTGTCCATAGACACTAACAACACCAAGGGAGTCGGAAGTGCGTTGCCAGCCTGTGTTTGTGGGAGGGAGAGGCGTAAGGAGAGGCGGAGGGAGAGTAAGCTGAAAAGGAAGGTGGGTCTCTGGCGTTCTTACTGACCGAACGAAGCGGAACAATGCAAACATTGTTACTCCACGTCGGTTTTCTGTGATTTCGGTCTTTCACATCGAATCTTGACAACCCAAGCCTTGTTTTGTGTTAGTAAAAAAAATCGCTTTTTGTTGCAGAAAACCATAATGATGGCCAATCAGTTCCAGGCGGAAGTACAAAGTAATCTCCACTGTAATATTTAACCCAAGCCTTGTATGCCTGGCATACCGTCCTTCAGGACATCTGATATTTTGGCCTCACAAGCATTCCTAGCTTTACCAAGCTATGTATCGCCATACATAACATATGTTACAACATTACACGAATAATTCTTTCGTTTCTAATAGTTATCAAGATCGTGTACCATTGGTAGTATTCGTGACCTAAAGATCAGGTTAACGTGTATCACGAGTGATACACGTGGCGGAGAACGTGTTAAAACAATATCTATAACCCCATTTCCATTAATCAATTATATGGTACCATGACTCTAATATGCCAATCACATAAATAGAAATTTATTACCAATGCCAAATCGCATCGATTTATGGTGAGTGATAACTCTCATGGCAAAATAGTCTATAATTGCTTCTCTCTTAACCAGCTTTAAAAGTGAGTGTTATAAAATAGGTAATTCGAGTGAACAAAATGTGTTACATGGCTGCAGTAAAATGTTTTAGGTTTATTGATGTTGATGGCCTAAGTGGACTAGATTTATTGGAAAGTGTGAACATCTGGACTAGGCCAACTGAAATATATGGATAATGTGGACTAAGTGTCTTATATGGTGGGAATAAAATGGACTTTATCTGCTGATATGTATGAATGAAGCGGACTAAGTTTGTTGGATGGTGAGAGTAAAGTGAACTAGGCCTATTGGACTGTAAACGTAAAGTGGATTAATACTAACTTGAACAAGTTCTCGGCTTGTCCTAACCAATGGGCTTGTGTTTCGGCCGCATCCTGCAGACCTTGGCATTGCAGTAGGGCAGCTTCCAGCTCGGCACAACGAGAAGCGACCGCCTCACTCAGCTCTTGATACCGACTTCGCAGTTCCACCACTGGAACCTCCAGTTGACGGATCTCTGATGGAGTCAAGTTTCCTTCGAGGGACTTTACCAGTTGTTCACAGGCCTGGAAAAAAAATTCTTATTTATCTTACTTCCTTAATACTATGTAACTTCCCTCCTTGTATGCGCAGTTGAGCAGCTGGATTGCGCTTTGTGTTCCAATGCCGAGAGGCTAATAAAACACTACATGAAGATGCCAGTTATCAGGCATCTCCAAAGGGAACTTCCAACGCTCACTGTTTTCTTGGCGTAGATGTTTCCGATGTAGAGAGTGGTTCAAGGCTTTAAGGGCATACTTTTCGAAGCAATGGTCTAAGTGATGGGTCTTGAAACTCGTGCAGTGGTGTTAACATTTTGGGATCAGCTGGAATTTGTATAGTAGTATTGCAGGCCCGACACGACATGGTAGGGGAAAAACCTATATATGATGCCCTTACACTGCCGGGGGACAACGGTGAGAGTTATGTCGAACTCTTACCGACTAAAAATCCCTCGGTGGTGTTTTGGTGAGTAGTTTTTCATAATCCTTCTGTTCTCCCCATTGGGAAAGTATCGGGAAGGTAGACAAATGATGGTGTTATCACAAGTACTCACATCGATAGCGTTGTCGACGAGGCGTCCCTGCGAGTGCATCTCTGTGTGTAGCGCCTTCGCCCGCGCGAGCTGCGTCTCTACCGCACGCGGTTCTCCACCCACCGGCTCCGACACCACCGACCGCACTTGCGGTTCAATCTGTGTTCACAAACAAATTATTCACATTACACACTAAATATATATCATTCTAATTTGAGGAAAAAAATATATACGTAATATACGAAAATAAAAAAGTAAAAGTTGAGACAGTCATAAGGACTGTCGAGAGAGGTGAAAATTCAAAACAATGGAATCAATGTGTTTTCTTTAATAAAGTCTATTAATCAATCAAACGTATGATGAGCTGCAAATTTTCAATATTACATATACACAGGTTCCTATATAATAATATCTGCTATATTATTACGTTGACAACTTGATGCAAGTCGCGCAAGCGCACTACGGCAGGTCATGCTTACTTAGTATGTCATGGCGCGAAATTATAAATTTATCTCCTGCGGAAAATACCGTCCAAAGCGTTTAAAAAAGTTTTCACTTAAAAAAAAAATATTAACGATGCGTATGGGACCTTTGATTTTTTTAAATTGTATTTTGTGGAGAGATTTAGATTTTAGCACAATCTAATTGATTTTGAATGAGAACACTTTAGGGGACATGAATGAAGCTGTTAGGCTGAGCATACCTCGTTGATCCACCTGGTGGCGCGGTCGAGTGCGTCGCGGTAGTGGGCTGTGACGTGCGCGGCGCCGCGGAGCCGCTCCTGCAGGCGTTGTGCACGCGCACACAGGTCGGAGTGGCGGCGGCGAGCGAGCGCGGCGCCCTCGCGTACTGCGCTCTCGCCTGCAGCGGGCACGTGCGAGAGCCGCGACGGCAGGCTCGTACGGTACTCGTTCACTATCGACAGGAACTCCTGCACCACCACCGTCACCCCATCAGTACACATTATTTTTATTTTGGCACTACTAATATCTATAGTTCAAAACGTTACGATCTTGTATCTTGTGACTTCAATAACTAGATCGAAATGTCGAGCAATTAAAACAACTAAACAACTTAAAAGTACTCGTTCCCTACCGACAGGACACCTGTATACATACCATTCTCATTAGTAGACATTTTTTTTTTACTTTTTCTTCACACCGTGATTTATCATTTTATATTTCGTGACCACGATCTTCATAACTTGATACGAAACAACAAGCAATAAAAACAAACTATACAATTTCAAAATAATCATTATCAACAAAAACTCCTATATATCCCAATTTTTTTTCCTCTCATTTTCTAAAACTCACTCATGTATGACTTCACTACATATGGCAATACAATTTCTCATACGAACCATTTAACGAAAAAAAAACTTAAAACCAGACAATTTACGATTCAATTAAATACCAAAGAAAGAATGCATTTCATGTAAAAATTGTTAAAATATACTAGTATCAATCGAAACAGAATATATCTCATTATACCTATTGATAGGTTAAATTGTAAACACAACTTACATGATACACACCATTTGAAATAAAAATTCTTTTTCTAGCAAAAAATGGGATACACAGTTCTAGAGAACAAAATTGCCAATAAAAAATGAGTCATAATACACCTAGTAGCTATTTAGATATGTCTAGAATAAAAATCAGGAAACAATACTGCTTACCTTTCATATTAATTAAGAACAAGCGAGACAGCCTGTGATTTAATTTTTTCAATTCGACAGAATTTTGTTCCAATTAATGATTTTCGTCATTTACCTTGCTCTCATCGACGAACTTCTGTGCGGACATTGTGATGAATCTGAGGTCCGCCTGGTGAGCTATCACGTCGGATACGAACTCCCGCACATCCTCACTCTGTCCTGACAGGTTGTCGAGTTTCGACAAAGCGGCTTCCTTATCCTCTAGAGTGCGGTATGCGCTCTCCATCCAAGAGTTGAACGTGTTCAGTTCATTACTGGTGGGGGGAATTAAGAAATTAATTACACACATCCCCTCAACTTACTACCTTACCTTAGTCTTCGTCAATCTTTTTGGTCGTACTGAATATAGCCGTAGGTTCGGCCTTCACGTAATACTGTCAAAATTTTAATACAAAACCAAGAATAAACATTATTTATAGGAATCAACGAAAATTGGCATTTATCGATCCTTAAGATGTGTCGACATTATACATGCATATAATCTATACTATAATATACTATTACTATATTATAATTATAACATATAATAATAATATTATAAAGAGGTAAAGTTTGTGAGTTTGTGACCTTGTGATGTTGTGGCGTTGTAGGGGGTAATCTCAGGAACGACTGGTCCGATTTGAATAATTCTTTCAATGTATATAGCTCATTCGTCGAGAATGGTTATAGGCTATATATCATCACGCTAAGATCAATAGGAGCGGAGCACAGATGAAAAATGTTTCAAAATCGGGATGCTTTTTCCTTTTGAGAACTGCTGCGTGTTAGTGTATCTATTCCACGCGAACAAAGTTACGGACAGAGGCTAGTATAATATGTATTTATACCAAAAATTTTATTCTGCGTATCTTGGTTTATTCAGAGCGGTCAAAAAAATTGGCGTGACACTATAATTACACCCACACATCTAAAGATATCATTTTAGATTATGGAAAATGTTTTAGTTGTACGTAGATATAGGTTACGATGGGACTGACATATCATAAATGATAAAAATCCCTAAATAAATTAGAAATTTATCTTTTAACATATTGAAACAACATATAAATAATTACTTAGAGCTTTTGCTCGCAATGTTGTTAATGCAGATCTGATCTATCATTCGGGATTTTTTTTTCTGGATGAAAAATACCCTAAGTCCTTTTCTGCACCTCTAAGAATGTTTTTTGAAATTTCATAATAATCGGTTCAGTAGTTAAGACGTGAAACTGTAAAGTTTTTACCTATGTCCATTTCTGTACACGACCGTGTGTTAAGTAATTAAGGCGTGACAGACAAAAAATATGTGACTATCTCCTTGATAATAATAGTTAAGGGGGGGGGGGGTTTGTATACTCACGTGAACTTGCCGAGTTCGTCCCTGGCAGCGGCGAGTTTACGCAACATCTTGTCGCACTTGTCCGTGCACTTGTCGCATCTCTGCTTGAGTTGTCGCACGCCGCGCTCGAGTGCCGCCACCTTGTCACCGAAACAATACCACTTGTTATTTACACCATTATGATAAGTATCACATTGAAGAAGCTACCAAAAACGACCCGTTCTTTTAGTTTTTAATCGAGTCGCTCAAACCGATAGCAACTAACTGTACCCATTATTCACTAGATGTGCCCGCGACATCGTTCGCGTGGAATATGACGTAGAAAAACAGCGATTAATTAAACCGTCTGAATGTATTTCCATTTATTTTTCTAATTTATTGTCGTACTTAAGTCGCGACGTCATTAAAATTATAATATTTTTATAGAGCGAACCAATTTTAATGAAACAAAGATGAAATGTTACTCGAGGATATGCTTTATGATTTTCTTGGTGAGATTTTCTCGTGAACGCAGGAACTTAATCAATTATGCGTGTTCATAAAAACAGACGGACATACAAATATTTCTAAAATTGATCGACACGTGTACTATTACTTATTCCTAGATTTTCCTGTCAGATTTTTTTACAAACATCTAAAAAGTACAGACACATTACTTATTATATGTATAGACATCACATTGAAACCGCAGCCGAAAAAAAACCGTTTTTTTTTTTTAATCGATAGCAAGTAACTGTATTTATTATTAATGATTATGTAAAAAAGACATATATCAGCAACAGACTTTCGTTCTTCAAAATTTTTGCATTTAAATTTAAGACGTCACGGCATAATATATGAGAATGGTGAAAGCTGTCCACAGTATGTAAGAAAAACACAAAAACAGGAAACAATTGTAAATTTGAAAAAAATACAACAAGTGAACTGAAAGAAAGCACGCTGCTATGTATCATAGAAATATTTCGATGTATTCTATTGTAGTTTTGTATTTGAAGTTTGTAATTCCATAAGATTATAGTATAAGCACGTTGGTACCTCATGCGGTGCGAGCACATCACCGCCGGAGACAAGGAGCTGCTTGGCCTGATCAGCGCACGCCGACACCTGCCGTTGGTGACTTTCCAAGTCGTCTTTGATGAGCTGTAATAGATGAATTAAGTTATTATTTCCATAAACGATGTTTTCGATTTATTCTGCATACAAAATCTAAGTTTCCTGATTATTCCATTTTTTCATACAAACCACAAAGGGTTTCTGGAATTATTTATCTATAGTGTTATCGTTATCATTGTTGGCTTTTTGGCATTATTACTGTTTAAGGGTTTAGCGAAACTTATACTAATTACCTTGTGACTGTAACTAGCAAATAGAAAACACTGAACAGAATTTTGCATAAATAAATAAATAATTTATTGCGATTTTTAGGTCATACCTTTTAGTTAACCAGCGGTATTGTCAAATATTTGCAATAGAAATATAGTTTTTTTTAATGATAAATACAAAATGTATTAAAATAGTGTATTTCGAAGGCTTTTTGAAATGATAACCAAAAAAAAAATGTTTATGCCTTGTCTATTCTATGACAATCGAATTCTATGTCAAATTTCAATACAATCTAACGAGCTGGGCATCATTTAGAAAACTCACTTGTACAGTTATTATTATCATCATTCTTCGAGAAATCTATATTTTTCCCTATATACCCACTGTATATGAATACCACAAGAATATTTCTCAGGTTCAGGTTTTCTCACGATGTTTTTCCTTCATCGTCAGCCGATAGTGTTACCAATTTAAATTAGTAAATGTATGGGAATTCCAAAAAATTCGTTGGTACATGCCGGGGTTCGAACTTGCGGACGACAGATTGATATTTCACCGGTCAAACTGATCGGCCACCACGACTTAATCGTCCAAAACTTCGTTCCCGTTAAATTACAATATAAAAATTAATAGCAGTAGTTTTATCATATTTACTTGTCTTTAATTTAATTACAGAAAAATAATTACAATTAACTCACTTTAAGTATATTGATTTGGTTACGAAGCTCGTCGATATCTTCCTTAACCGCTTCCTGATTGGCCAATCTTTCTTCTACGACCGCGATCCATTCTAATAACTTCGACAGTGTGTCATCGCAAAGCCTGTATTTCTCTTCGACTGCTTGCTACACATCAAAAGAGTACACTTTTAGACACCACTCCCATCTTGACAAAAAGGCAGTTTCGGTCGTGGGCGCGAAGGATTGACAACCAACAATTTTCCGATACCTACAAAACTACGTCTGTAAAATTTACGATAGCTTTGATTGACGATTTGGTATCACGTGTTTATAACGTTGTCATTTTTATAAAGTTGATGATGTCAATCTCCCAAGCCCCGATCCGAAACGTACCCACAATATTTACAAAGCTCTCAGCGAGCTCGGTTCGGCGGTTTTTACAATGCGTCTATTTTAGTGCAACGAAAACTTTACATTGTCTACTGATGTATACACAGTGCGGTGTACGAGGTTCGTTCAGTATCCAATAATATACTTATTTACATACAGATCCAAAAAAAAAAATAGTGAGAAAAATTGCATATAAGCAAATGCTATAAGCAATCCTTATTTTACTAATCCAAGTTGAGATTTATTTAAAAACTTATACTTAATTTCGATAATCATGTTAAAAACATCATTTTTTCTAGGAAAACTATTTTATTTCTACTATGCCATGATAAAGTATCATAATTGTGGGTCTTTTTCTAAGCTTGTTGTCTAGCTATCAACAGAAAGTTGAAAATCTGCCGCCAAACACCTGTTGATGTGTTTCATCAGCTATGCTTTAGAATACATCATTATTTAGCAACAGATGAGATTGTGGTGTGGTTTGGTCAAACGTATAACCATAGAGTATAAAAAAGTGACAGATTTGTAATTGATGGTACCACAAAGTAACCCGAATCAACAACAACCGCTGTGAAAACTACAGTCCCTCGGCAGTGGTCATGTAAAGTTGCATGCTTTATTTTTCAAATTATATGCTGTTGACTTGATGAGCCTTTACAACTTCACCGGACCTTATCTTGCTTACATCTCAGCAATTAAATATATACACGGGCTGATCTTGAAATAGGGTAATAAACTAAGGTCAGTCAATCATCAGCCAATTAGTAAGGTACAGAAGTTTTAAAGTGATCTAAAGTACTTCATCTATGAAACATTTTTAAAGATTCTATATGCATTGCAAAAGCCTTAGATATTTTAACATTACTCCGTTTGAAAGTTACTATTATAGTGTGACTTGTATAAGAAGTCTTGCACTCTAATTTAATATTCTAAAAATTACGAATCTTATACAACTTTGTACAATTTGTTATAAGCAAAACATAATATCAATTATTAAAAAAAAATACAAAGGATACTTCACGAACCTCTACTCTACTACTTACTGTTAACACAAAGTGCATACATACATTACAGTGAAACAAATAATACTTGTAAAAAAACTACATTAACCTAAACTACATACTATTGATTGCCAAAAATGTAGAATATACAAACTCTACAGATGCGCAAATTATTAATTGTTGAATTTGAAATAAACGGTACAAGCGAAGTTGATCTTAAAATCAATAAGAAAATAAAGTAAAATTACTGTTATCAACAACAATCATACTGAACCATTATTACGGTTCTAAGAATAAGTGAATATTAAATATCAGAAACAGAATAGAAATACTCTTTTAAACGGAATAAAGATCAACATTAACATTAAAAATTGTCCTGTGTATTACCCCATATTTGTACCAAAAATAAACAAATCGTAATAATTCTACATTTCAAATATAAACAATTGATGAACTCTAAAACTAAATCACATTAATTGAAGTTGTACATCCAGTTGTTGTGGCGTTCGGCTTTTAAAATAATAGACACACAAAGAAAAACCTGTAAAGGGAGCTTATATTACAGACAAAACACTACGCAGAAGACAAGCATAGATACAAAAACATCCTTTAATAATAAAACGAGAACGACGCGACACCGAAGACAGCCAACATGACATAGTATGGAGATGACGGAACACAACAAGTCCAATTTGCTGCGTATTACATCAACGAAGGGATAGACAGACATGCAAGAAGCGTGACATGCAAGCGAGTGACTAGCAAATGTCAAAAACGGAAAAAAAAAATGTATTTTTGACACTTGTCCACAACAACGCATGTAAATAATACCGTCGTATTTAAAAAAATCCGTTTTATTTAGGAGTTAATGTTTCGATTAGAGTTAAAGTTGTTAAGTAATTAAAAAAAATAACATAGTTTAAGAGTAAAATACCTCCTTTGAAAAATCTGAAAGTTTGAAAAAGTATGTTTTGTAAAGTAAAATTAAGTAAGCAAGATATCGACATAGAGATAGTGAAATAACATCGTAAGTAATGTACATACTCTTATAATTTGGATCGAACGAAATTTACATTATATAATATATAATTAAATATTATTATATAAGACTTAATTTCATTTAGTACGATTTAATAATTATTAAGCAAGAATTTAATCGATTACACAATATTAAACTTCACTGTAGTCTCATCGTAATAAATACTCGAATCTGTTAATTTAAAAAAAGAATCAAATTAACTCATCAAACGTTCGATCGAGATTGTAATATCCAAATGAAATTAAGTCTCAAACCGCTGATCATTTAAAATCAAACGATAATTAACAAAATACTACCTTCGGTATATGTGTTTTTGTTGTGAATATTTGTACCATTGCATAACATTTGTGAATGTTTGCGACGACGCGGGTACTCGCCATTTATATATCACGGAAAAAAAATCGAGGCCGAATAATGCATTCCAAAATGTGAGCACCGGGTTCCAAGGAATGAGTATTTTAGAACTATATGATAACATTTCCCGGGGAAAAGCCAGTTGTCATAATACACTGGTTTATTGTTTTTTTTTTGTAATATGAAAAAGCAACATTAAAGCGAAACGAGGCGTTCCATGTAATATGTAACACCAGATTTCAGCCTTTCTCGTAAATTCTTAGCACAAAGTGATTATGGGATGTTAGGTATTTGGCGAGACGGTGATGGTTCTCTAAATCGTCGTTAATATGATCCGTCACAGGCAAGCATTCACGATTTAGCTCAAAAGGGTTCTTTAGCATCGCAGGCAACGGCTGGAAATAAAAAACAACATACATCGAGCCTTATACAGTGGGTGTAAGCGCTATTTTTGATCACCGATTTCTCCTTCGCAAGGAAAAACTTGTAATCGATTTTGAGCACTATATAGCCTATGTTAAGCATCTAAAGACGTCACAAGGGGCGTTGAATTTTTGTATTTAAAGAATTGAAAAAAAAATCTATGAAGCATATTTTTTTATTTAATAAAGAAACTAATATTACTGAAAACGAAAAAAAAAATTAATGCAAAGAAATGTGCGGCCTACTACTTTTGCTAGTATAAATACCGTAATGTTCATTTAAATTGGAAAGAAACTAAATGTTGTTTTAGTATTTATTTGTAGATAAGTGTAGGACACGTTTTTATTATGGTGATCAATTTAATTGAAGTTATACCCCAATATTTTAATATTATGAGTCTCATGGGTGTCGTGCCATGCCAATGTTTCAAGCCAAACGCTTTAGACAAGTATTACCCTCTTAGAATGGAAACAGGAAATGTAAAGCAACACCTTTACTTTATAGAAGCACAACACAAGCAATAACTTTAGGACTCACCCTTGTTTCTGCTGGCAGCAAGTATCCCTTCTTAAGAGCTTTAACTAAATCCAGGCTGATTCCTTTCGTCGGGTCGATTGTTAACCTGCCTTCAATAGGATCGACGAGTTTTTGTTCGATCGCTTGTACCAATGGCCAAATTTTCCCAGTCTCTGGTTCCTTTACAACCGTACTAGATGCATCTACTATTCCTTGTTGGATCGCCTCGCCTAAACTAAGTCTCTTTCGGTCCATTACGCTTGTGGTTATGAATGGATCATTCAATGCACCAGTTGTCGGATTGTAGATCCCAAAGTTTACTGTCTCGATTAAACTAAAGCTTTTCTTCGGCGTCATTAATAAGCCGCTTTCGATTGCAGCGGTTAGCGTGTTTAACTTAGAAGTCTCTGTGTCTAGTATGTTACCTTTTTCAGGGTCCATTAGGCCTTTGCGGAACGCTTCAGGGAGTTTGACTAACCTTTTCTTGAGATTATCTTTTATAAGCGCCGTGTCTGGATCGATGTAGCCTAGTGTCGCGGCGTCTTTTATTGTCAATATTTCGTTGGAATTCGGATCGGTGAATCGGGCAGTACCGACATTAAGATAACCGCTCTCTATCGCTTGCTCAAACGTGAGAGGAGTACGAACGTACACGATTAAACCATTTTCAAAGACAAAACATAGAGTGCGCGCTCTGTTTTGTACGTCGAAAGAACCTTTAGCATTTTTATCTATTATTCCTTCAGTAATACCTAATTTTAATGGAATGTATTTATTCTTATGAGGATCTTTTATAACAGCCGTATCGGGATCGATAAATTCGTACTTAATTGCTTCATCTAAAGTGAATTCTCTGTAAACTGGTTCTTTGGAGTTAGCAGCGTCAGCAGCGTATCGTTTTACTACCGTTTGAGATGTTATAGGTTGAATGACAGTGACAAGAAGACCTTTATCAAACGCAATATCTAAACTATATGTCTTCTTAGCTTTAGTATCAAGAACTCTACCTTTAGCAATATCTACATCACCTCTTTGGATAGCTAATGAGAGTGGATGGAATTTATTAGTAACGTTATCTTTAACAACAGTGAGATCGGGATTAAGGAGACCAGTTTCAATTGCTTTATTAATATCTACAAATTCATTATTACTAGGATCCACTATTTTACCGTTATCAGCTCTAAACAAACCGTTTCTTACAATCTCTTCCAGGCTTAAGTTTCTTTTAGTAGTTACTACAAGACCACGGTGTTTTGCGTCTAACAAATTAATTGTATTACCATTAGGCAGTATGTATACATTATACTCATCATCAATTATTCCATTTTGAATGGCTTCATTTAAATTGATGTATTTACTTGAAGGAATGTGCTTAATTAAGGATGTCTCTGGATTAATAAATTCCTCAGTAATAGCTGTCTTAAGTGACATTTTCCTATCAGAAACAGGGTGAACAAAACTTATTTCAGTAATATTGTACATGTTCATAGCCAAAGTTTCGTAAAGTGTAAAATTTGCACTTTCGATGTCAACGATAAGGCCTAAACTCATAGCTTCGGTTAAAGATACCTGTACATCAGAACCCGGTTCATGGAATTTACCGCTTCTCCGATCAATAATTTCACTGCGACAGCATTCTGCCAAAGACAATGGTTTTTCAGATTTTTTATCAAAATAACAAAGATATTTAGGACTAATGATAGACCTTCGAATTGCCTCATGGACAGTAATTTTACGGTTGGTTGTTGGATCGATAATTTTACCAGTATTATCGTCGTATAACCCTTGATGTAAAGCTCGCTGTAAGCTGATTGGCGCTTTGCTATCTACTAACAAACCTATTTCAAGCGCTTTACGTAATGTAATTTCTTCATTATCATTGTTTATGTTTCTTATTTTACCGGTTTGGTCGTCGATAACACCTGCTTCTAAAGAATCTGGAAGGGTAAGTTTGTCCCATTTACCTAGCCTATTATCTTGTATGTGTACTGAATTCGGCTCGATTAGATTAAGCCTAATTGCTTCAGTTAGAGTGTATTTTTTACCACTTTGTGGGTCCATAAATAATCCAGTAATATCATTATAAACACCTTTCTCAATTGCCTCAACAAGTGATAAAGGTTTGCGTACCTCAACCAATATGCCTCTTTCAAATGCTTCCCTGAAATCTATTTTTTCATCTCCTAATAAAATAGTACCTGTTCTACTATCTACGATACCTCTATCTACAGCAAATTCGAAAGGAATTACTTTACCCGCCACATGAACCAATGTTGACTGCGGATCTATCATACGTTTCTTAATAGCCCGATCGGTCGGTATTTTTTCTTTGCTTAATGGATGAGAAAATTTCCCTGTCCTAGGATCATAGAAGCCCTTGAAAACTGCTTCAGGCAAACTGAGTTTACGTTTAGCAGGCAATATTAAACCACGCTCAGAAGCATCTGTAAGTGATATTTTATCGCCATGTACTGGATCTCTTATTTTACCCTCTTTAGAATCTACAATTCCCACATTTATCGCATCAGCCAAAGTAATTATTTCACCAGTGACCGAATTTCTAATAGTTAAAGCTTGGGGATTAATATTACCAATTTTAATGGCATCTTCCAATGTCATACTAACGTCATTAATTGTAAGAAGTCCAGTTTCCGGGTCATAAAATCCTTGAACCAATCCCTCTTGAAGTGTCCAAGGTTTCTTATCTCTAAGGAGGTACCCTTTTTCTGAAGCATCTTTAAGATTGTAAGCTGGTAAAGTCATAATTCCCTTCTCTAAATCTATTAATCCCGATTTAACTGCTTGCTCAAAAGAAACAACATCGTCAGATCTATCATCTTTTATTTTAACGTTTGATGGGTCAACAAGTTTGTCTTGTATAGCTTCTTTAAGGGAAATCACATTTCCAGTTTTAGGATTCAAAATTTTACAAGTTTCAGGACTATAATACCCTAGTTCAATAATATCAAACAATGAAAAAGTAACATCTTTTGTTGCAACCATACCTTTTTTCATTGCATCATCAAGTGGAATGTCTTTACCAGTCTTTTTATCTTTAATTTTACCTGTTTCGGGATCAATTAATTTCTTATCTATAGCTTCAACTAATGGGATAAACTTTTCTGAAATAGTATCTTTAATTTCGGATATTATTGGATGAACTATATTTCTACTTACAGCATCTCCTACTGAAACTAACTGATCAGTTACTTTATCCCTAATCTTACCAGATTTTGATTCATATATTTCGTTCACAATGATCGCTTCTATAGAAATTGCTCTGCGATTTACAGTAATTATACCTCGTTTAAAAGCAACCGAAACTTCAACTACCTCACGACTCTCAACAATAGTCATAACACCTTCGTGAATAGTAATCACACCTTTTTCTAGGGCATCTGACAAAGGCATAACTTCATTTGTACGCGGTACATTAATAAGTAAAGATTCTTGATCAATAATACCTTTTTCTACAGCTTTGCCTATAGGAACAATATCTCCGGTATTTACATCTTTGATTTCACAAGTTCTAGGATTGTAAAGACCTTGATCGACTGCAGATTCAATTGTTATTGTTTCGGGTACTAAAACCTCCTCTGGTTTTTCTACTATCCAACCTAACTGTATACATTCCAGGAATGACACGCGTTTACCCGTTTTTGGATTGACCATATGGCCAGTTATTTTATCTATGAGAGGTCTAGCAATAGCTTCATCGAAAGATATGTAATTGTCAGATTTAGAGCCTAAGTCTTTTACTAAAATGGTTTCCGGATCGAATATCTGTAGACTATAAACTAATTCTTCGAAAGATATTTTAACGCCGGTTTCAGGATTTAAGAAAATACCTTTTTCGATGTCATATACTCCCATTTCAGCAAGTTCTTCTGGAATAAGTCTATGTGAAATAGCGACACAATAAGTTGGTTTAGAATCCTTTACTACAACACAGTTTTTAGATATTATATCAACAATCGTAAACCTACTTATTTGTTCCTGTTCTAGAGAATCTTGAACGGTAAGAGGGGACTCGATTCCACTTACAATAATTCTACAAACTTTAGGTTCAATTTTACATTCAGCAATAGCATCTATTAAAGGAATGTTTTCGTATATTGGTTTCACGGAAACAGATTTCTCTTTAGTTACATTTTGTTCCGTTATTTCATCAATCACCCTCAAGGGCTGTCGTTCAGCGTCTATTAACATCGCAGATACATTTTTCCCATCTCGAGTTATGGTATGCGTTGGATCTTGGAATTCTATTGCTTTTCGATCAACACTAGTTATTGTTTGAGAACTCTCTGGTTTAACTTCACTTGTTTCAGTAATAACTATTTCTCCGGGTTTGGATGTTGATTTCGTTGTTATATGATGCTGTGTTTCTTCTGAGATAATAATATCTTTAGGATACTGTGGTTGATTTGAAATGATGTCCTGATATTTTTTGTAAGTATCCATATCAATTATATCCCTCTTTAGAGCATCTTCTAGGTCAACTATTTGACCTGATTTAGGATCAACAATGAGAATGGATTTTACGATATCTGTCGTTCCCGTGGAAACTGAGTCGACAGGAGTAAGTGCCTTCTTATACGTTTCATGATCGATCACGTTTTGTTGTAGAGCTTCTTCCAAAGAAATGATTTTATCATTCTTGGGATTCAAAATCAGAACAGATTTAACAACGTGTGTTAGAGTTCCACTGACAATACCTTCAGGAGAATGAATTGCAGAAGTTTCTTTGTGTTTTTGATAAGTTAAGTAATCGATTAACCCTTTCTTATAAGCTTCCTCCAGTGGAACTTTTTCACCGGTTTTAGCATCTTGTATAAGGAATGTTTTCACTTCCTTTGTTCTGGTCGTAGTAATAGGTATACTTGAATCTTTATATTGTTTGTAAGTGTCAGCGTCGATAAATTCTCGCTTGAGTGCTTCCTCTAATGAAACTTTTTCACCGTTCTTGGGATCTTCTATAAGAACTACAGTTTGATCTCTTATTATAGTGGATGTCATTAAATCTTGAGACTCAGATGTCTGTGCAGTATCCAAATACTTCTTATACATTGCATCATCTATAAGGCCCCGCTGAAGGGCATCTTCTAAGGGAATCTTAATGCCAGTTTTTGGATTTACAATATGAACTGTGTTTTTGCTTTCGATTACAGTATTAGGATTTAATATCTTGCCAGTTTCTAGATATTTTTCGTAAGTTTCGTCATCTACAAGACCTTGTTGATGAGCTTCCTCTAATGGGATTTTTGTGCCAGTTCCGGAATCTACTACAACAATTTTACTCGTATCTTTAATAGTTGTAGTAGTTACTATATTCTGAGTAATGTAGCTATCAGAAACTTCCTCGTTATGTTTAAAGGAAGACTCGTCAATTAGACCTCGTCTTACTGCTTCATTTAGTGGTACCTTTTCACCACTTTTTGGATCTATTACGTAGATAGTGTTTAAGCCTTGTGTAGTAATGGTTGTGCCAACTTCATGTGAAGGAATTAAATTATTAGAATATTCAATATATTGTTTGTAACTGTTATCGTCAATTAAACCTTGTTCAAGAGCCTCTTTCAAAGGCAACTTTTTGCCAGTGTTTGGATCAACTATGAGAACTGTTTCCAGATTTTCTCGAGGTCTAGCGGATGTCAGTTCATTTACAGTTCCTTTTTCGAGTATTTCGTGCAACGGGTTGAATGATTGCTGATTAAATAAACCTTTCTCACGTGATTCTTCTAAAGACACGTTTTGACATGTCCCCGGGTCAACAAATTCAACTGTTTTTACTTTCTCTAATACCTCAGAATTTCTTACGTCATCAGGAATATGGGACTCCACAGATTGTTCGTACTTTCTGTACGTATCATTATCAATATAACCTCTTTGTAAAGCTTCATCAGGTGTTATTTTTTCTCCAGTCTTAGGATCGACTATAACAAAGCTCTTCGCAATCTTTGTCATTTCTGATACTATTATATCCTTAGAAGTATGAACTTTTATAACCTCTTCATATCTACTATAAGAATTAGAATCTATAATACCTCGCTGTAGTACTTGCTCCTGTGAAACTTTCTCACCAGTTTTGGATTCATCCATAACAGCGTTTTTAACTACTTCTACTACTTTAGAAGCAACAAACACTGGTGCACCAACTATAGCAACAAGCCCAATTTTAGCCGCATCTACTAAGCTGATTTTTTTACCTGTCTTATCTGTAACTTCTCCCGTTTTAAGATCAACTATGCCTTGCTTCGTAGCTTCATGTAAAGGAATTTCTATACTTGTGTTCGGATCGAAAATCTTTAAAGTCTCATAAGATACAACCCCTTTATCTACAGCACTCAGTACGTTTTCGGATATTCCTCTTGTAGTATAAATAATTGATAAAGTATCAGGGTCGTAAATGATCCCGGGTGCTATAAGTTTTTTATACTCATCCAAGTTTTCGGGTTCGTATCTATGTTCTCTTTCTGATTGGTTATCTGGTTTTATGCTATCAGTTGATAAAAGTTCTTTACCAAGTATAGTTTCATTTCCAATAGTAATACGTTTATCATCAGCCGTAACGTTTCTAGTCGATTTTTCTGCAACATATTCTGTTATAATTTGTTTTTCAGCTGGTTTTATAATGTCTGCTTCATTATAAATTTCTAGTAATTGATGGGGTTGTGTTGTAGTTTCACTCACATTCTGTACGCTATCTTTAATGGTTTCTCGGCTTACAATGGGTTTGTTTTGAGACATTTCTACTGTAATTGTCTTAGTAGATGTTGTAACAGTACTTGTACGTTCTGTAATAAGTTCTTTCGAATCACTCTTAGTAATAGGACTGTCCTTTATGCTCTTGATATCAATATTTGGAGCAGTTTTCTCATAAGGTTTGACAATATTTTCAAAACGATCTGACGGCTGCTTCGGTAAAGAACTAATTGTAGATGAAATAGGTGTCTGAACTGTTGTATTTTCTTTAACCGTAGAAGTCGATTGCTCATTCGGTACGGTCTGTATTCCAGTTTCTTTTAAGCTATCATTATCAGATGTATTTGAAACAGTACTCTCTATAATCGTGATTACTTCTTCAGCTTGTGAAGTTCTGCTATTAATATCTCGAATAAGAGACTCACTTTCTATAGTTTTTTCATAGCTTTTTTGTTCTGACTGCAATATATCTTCTTTTGTTTTCTGTTTCATTAAACTTGATTCGATAACTGTATCATCTACATTGTCTTGTAATGAAAGTTTCTCTGAAACTGAAATTTGCTTTTCAACAATTGTATTATCAACACCACTTGCTTCCGCAAACTTTCCTGTATAAGGTGTTTCTGTTATTTTAGATGAAGTATATAAAGGATCTTTGGCTTTGTCAGTTACCGTAGGTTTTTCAAAAACCTCAGGTGGCCTTTCTGTGGCTGGGTAAGCTGCTACTTGAGAAATATTTATTTCTGCTACAGAGATCTGTGGAATTGTCTCATTTTCTAATTTCGTGGCTAAAGGTTTCTTTTCAATGGGCGTCGTTTCATGATTCCTGGAAACATATATACTAGGTTCTTTAATGATTTGTTTTGTTCCTTCAACTATATCACTTCGTATAATACTCTCTTTTGGAGCTGTTTTTTCTGGTAATAGATCTTGCTTTATTCCTTTATTTATTGTGATTATCTCAGTTGTTTCATCTGTTACTTTTTGTTTACCTTGTGTAATTTTGCTTGTAACTGCTTTAGCGCCTTGGACTACAGCCATACCAGCTAGCACAGGAGCAGCGATAACGGCTATCAAACCCATTTTTGCAGCATTTTTGACATCAATAGACTTACCTGTTTTCGGTTCTTTTAATTTTCCTGTCTCTTTATCAATTAGCCCCGTAACAACAGAATCTTGTAATGATATTGGTTTACCACCCTCAATATCATATATTATAGATTCCGGATTTATTATATTTCTCTCGAGAGCCTCTTTAAATGTAATAACTTTGTTAAGTGACTTCGGATCTCGGAATTTTTGTGTTTTTTCGTCAAACAGCAATTCAAAGGCTTCATTCAGGTCAAGCATTTCCATTTTTTTATTTTTTGGTGAAGATATTGTTGAATCTTTTGGTACTTCAGTGACAAGCACTCCAGAGCTAACCGCATCGGTAATACTCAGAGTTTCTCCTGTTTTCGGATGAGTAAACATCCCAGTTTCAACATTAATATATCCTAGATTTAAAGCATCTTCGAAGCTAATATTCGTATCACTGGTTATAAACTGTTCTTTACTAGTTTGTTCATCTCTAACAATACCTTTTAGACGAGCTTCTTCTAGAGAGATAATCTCTCCTGTTTTGATATTCTTAACCTCATGAGCACTAAGTAATACGTAATCTGCAAGAAGTTCAATCATTTTAGTTGTAATTGTATGCTGAGATGTGAATGTTTCTGTAATGGTAGTCACGACACCAGTACTTTCATCCGAGGTTTGCTTTATAGACAATAAACCTTGTTCTAAGGCTTTGTCAATTGGAATTATTTCGTTTGTATCCGATTTGGTAAAAGTAGCGTGTTTCAAATTTACAATACCTTTCTCAATTGCGTCTTCTAGAGTTACTACTTCTTTTGTTTGGGGATAAGGAATAGCCATAATCAAATCTTTTTGTACTGCCTCTTCAAGGGGTATGATTTCTCCAGTAAGTATATGTTTTATCTCACCGGTGTGAGGATTAATAAGTTTCTTTTTAATGGCAATATTTAAAGTCAAACCTGCTGGTGGAATATTTTCAATCGGTTTTAACGTTTCTATATCCGGAAACACTTGAGCATTCACAGCTTCTATGAAACCTAGTGGGCCGTCGCTTGTTTTCACTATATTTTTATCATTGTCAATAAAATTCTTCTCAATTGCTTCAGCAAGTGTTATTTTTTTTCCCGGGTAGATAGTCACAACCGACAATGGATCAACGATTTCACAAATAATAGCTTCCCTTAAAGTAAGAAGACTGCCAGTCTCGGGGTGGATTATTTTACCAGATATAGGATCTAACAATCCCTGCTCAAGAACTTCTGGTATAGAAAGAGCCCTAGCAAGAGGTATTAAAATTTCATCTTGGCCTTCCCCATCGAAAATACCACGTGCTAAACCTTCTTTCATAGTTACAACATCACCATGTACAGAATCAACAATTGTGACTTTGTTTTCATCTATTAAACCTATTTCAATCGCTTTTTCTAAGGTTATTGGGGCCCCATTTTCATCTTTGTAACTTTTAACCATTTCTAAAAGCCTTGCTGTATTTTTGTCAATAAGTCCTTTTTCAACGGCTTCCGAAGGAGTTATAACCTTTTTCCTTAATTTTTGTAGAACAATCGGTTTAATATCTAATAACTGTGAATCAGGAGTATTTTCTCGTGCAGTGTTGATTTTATATTTTGGCTTTATATTTGTTTTCGTAATTTGGATTACATCATAATTACGTATTTTTTTATCTGTTGCAATAGCATCGATTATTTTGCGATTATCAGCTGACAAAATATTTTGAATAGACTCTACAGTAATAAATCCCTCTGATACAGCAGCTCCTACCGAAATTGGTTTAGAGGGAATCTGGGAAGTGGTAACTATATTTGAACAGGTAATATGCTTAGGTATTTCAGAAACTATGTCGGTTTTTAGTAAAGATTCCTTATAAGTCTTGTAGAGTTCAGAATCAATAACTCCTCTGTCAAAAGCTACATCTACAGTTAAATGTTCACCTGTCCTAGGATCAACAAGCGTTGTCGTAGCAGTTTCGGGTATTGGTTTGGAAATTTCGGAGAAAGTTACTTTACTTATAGTGGGAGATTGAATATCATGATGAGTGATAGTTTCAGGAGTTATTCCTCTTACAGATAGCTCATATTTCTTATATGTAACAGGATCGATAAGGCCTTTCTCATAAGCCACATCGATCGGAATTTTCTCACCTGTTTTAGGATCGATAACCACAGTTACCGTAGTTGTACTAGTTGGTAAAGATTTCGTTGTAACTTGAGATACCGTTATAATTTCTTTACTAGATGTTTCGATTTCGTGCATCACTTTCGAATCTGGAGACCTGTCACGAATAGAGTCTTCGTATTTTTTATAAGTCACCGGATCTACTAATCCCCGTTCATAAGCTACTTCCATGGGTATTTCCTCACCGGTTTGAGGGTCTACTACCATAGTGCTTTTAACAACCTGTATAACTTTCGAAGCCGCAACTAGTGGAGCTCCGACTACTGCTACGAATCCTAATTTAGTTGCATCTACGAGGCTAATTTTATTCCCAGAAACGTCTTTATATTCGCCCGTATGACTATTAATTATACCGATTTCTATAGCTTTTTTCAGAGTTATTTGTTTTCCTGTTTGGGATTCATAAATTTTAACCGAGTTAGAAGGTACTATACCACGTTCAACAGCTTCTATAATATTCTCAGATATACCCGAATCTGTTGAAATGACTAATGCTGTGGCAGGGTCAAATATAACACCTGGTACAACTTGAACGGGTTCTAAAAGAGTCTGCTCTTCAGTAACAATAGCACTAGGAGTATCATACATTTCAGATATCTCTAACTTATCAGGCATCCCTACAACTGATGTGATAGTGATAACTTTCTGAGAAGACTTCGAATGTGTTATTTGGATAAAAAGAATAAATCTTCGTTCTATAGCTTCTAGCATGGTGATCGTTTCAGTAACGTACATATAACGTCCTACTTTGTCAATGATATGCATTTCAATTGCTTCGTTTAATGAAAACTGTTTTTTGGTTTTATGATCTAGAACTCTAGCTGATTGATCATTAATAATGTTAAGTTTCAAAGCCTCTGCAAGATCCAAAACTCTTTCTGTACCTGGGATTGTAAACATACCAGTGACAGGATTGAAAAGATTTTGCTCTATGGCCTCTTTTAAAGACCACCCACCACTAGGGAGCTCTATGGTGTTTTTCTTAATTGTTAATGAAGTTACTGATGGTTCTGTTACTACAGACTTTGTCGTAAAAGTCCTAAGTTCTTTAACAAAGGTTTCATTAGGTTGACTTGTCCTCTCATGGATGGTATAGTCAGGACTTTTAATGGTTTCTGGTGTACTATCAAGCTGGACTTTACTTTCAGGGCTAGCTGGCAAATCTTTTATAAATGATTTTTTCGTAATTTTGAGTTCAACTAACTGTCCAGGAACTAAATCTTTTTTAACGAGACGATCAGCAATTTGTACTACTCGCGGTTCATTTTTTTCAATGCCTAGTAAACCTTCATCTAACGCTTGTTGAATAGGAATAACAGTACCGGTGTTAGGATCTGTGAAAGTTTGCGTATTTTCATCAATAAGACCACGACGTATAGCCTCAGAAAATGTAATTATAGTCTCCGATCTTTGCGTTGAGCTGGTATTAGTAACTGTAACATAACGTTTGACAGTTTTTGTTACAGTCTGTAAAGTGAGCGTTATATTTAATAATGAATTTAATAAAGCTGCACCTTCAGGAGTTATCATATTAATTTCTACCGCTTTATTGAATGGAATAGGTTTCTTTGTAGACGCATCAAGTAAATGTCCGGTTTTCGGATCAAGAATATTTTTAAAAACCACATCTAATACAGACAATTCTTTACTATTTTCGTAAATACCTATCTTACGGTTAAACATTTCTAACACTTCCGGTCTGACTATCGACACTTTAGTACAGTCTTCCAAGTAAACAAAGTCGCCACTTTCAGATTTAAGAAAAGTTTCACCGTTTACGTACTTTAAGTAACCCTTACTTATCGCTACATTAAACGAAACAAATTCACCAGTCTTGGGGTCCCTAAAACCGTCAATATCAAAAATAGACCTTTGAGAAACTGAGGTAATAAGACCCCGATCCACTGCTTCTGGTACGGTACATAATTCTCCTGTCAAGTTATCCCTAAATTTATTATCGTGAAGTATGATTTTAGTACCTAGGGCTTCAGACAAAGTTAGAAGCTGTCCTGTTCTTGTATCAGTAATGCATTTTATATTGTCACTATCTAAAACACCTGCAGATATAGCCTCTAGAATATTTAATGGTACCCTATTGACAGGAGATAATATTTTGCCATCATTCGTCATTAAATTATTATCGCAAACATCTTTAAGTGTCATTGGCTTACAGATATAACGTTTATTTGCTGCCTCTCTAAATGAAAGTTTTTCTTTTGTTATATTATGAACGTATTTAGAATGTTTAGTATTTATGATATTCCTCTCAATAGCTTCAGCAAGCGTCACTTTCGTGTCGTTGATCGGATCAACGATTTCCCTAAGATTTGGATTTATTAATTCATTTTTAATAGCAACGTCGATTTGGAACTTATCGCCCGAATTTCTATCCAGAATCCAACCGTTATTATCTACCAATTCATGACTTATAGCATCCGATAGAGACAATGCACTTGATTTTATTTTGATAATCTCATTGTAAATCAAATAGCCTCTTTGATAGGCTTCAGCGATAGTAATATAACTCCCATTTGGTAATCTATATAGGCCCCGCTGTAAATCGACTTGTCCGCGATTCAAAGCGTCAGAGATACTCATTCCTTGGGTACCAGGCGTATCACTTTGAACAGTTACCTTTATCCTTTTTTCAGCTGGGTCCGTCAATCCTTGTTCCGCATCATAGAGTTCTCTTTGTATTGCTTCTAATAATGTGACTTCGTTTCCATCTTCAGTCATTCCACAGGGTCCGGTCAGTCTTGCAGCCAATTTAGGATCTATGAGACCTTCTTGGGCAGCTTGTTCAATGGTTATAGACTGCCTCGTATCAGGTGAAGATAGTAGTCTACCTGTTCTGACATCGAGTATTCTCATACTGATTGCCTGCCCTACTGTCAGTATCTCTCTTGTCTCCGGGTGGACGATGCCTCTTGATTCAATGATATTCGGTCCTTCATACATCCTATGGACTCGTTTTAGTTTCCTAACGTCAGGCCTGTCGTCGTCTGTGATTATCGTCTTTGTAGTGTAGGTAGGCGAGGTAAGTTTACCATTGGCCATTGATTTTACTGTTCCATCCATTTCTGTTGTATGTGATGTTCTGACAAATCTGTTTGTATCGAGGAAAGTATTATTAACCTTTAATACACAAAAAAGTTAGTAAAAAATATGTTATATGTCATTTTACTTCGTTTTCGACTCGATTTTCAACAATTTACTTGGACGATATCCAATTATTTTTAACGGGGGAAATTCATATATATACATTACTTACTTTTCCGTAGTATAGTGCGTTGTGACCGTATGTTCTGTGGTCAGGTCTTGCATGTTAAACTCCTGACGGAAAGACCGCGCCGAACGAGGTGCCATTGCCTCTACGAGACGCTGAAAAAAGGGAACGAAAATACCATTTCATTCATCTATTTACAAATAAGGTAAATGCTTCCAGTCTCAATATGACGAAGATATTTTTATACAGTATAATAGTAACTTAAACATGAAGATATATCTATGTATGTACATAGATGATAAAAATAAAATTCAACACAATATAATAATTGAGGAATTTCTAAATAAATCAATAATAAGTAGGTGGTAAAGCCACGTAAAAGCTATAACTGGTTTCAGCATGAATGGGTCGGCTCGCCCGGGGTAGTACCACTCCACCCACAGAAAACCGACGTGAAGTAACAGTGTTTGCATTTTTGCGGTTCGTTTGGTCAGTGAGAGCGCCGGAGACCCACATCCTCCATTCCCTTCCACTCCCTGTCTCCCCTCTTCCTCACCAACACAAGCTGGTAACGCACTGTTGTCTATGGACGGTGGTGATCACTTAACATCAGGTAACCCGCCTGTACGTTTGTCTCGTATGATATAAAAAAAGTGCAGGGGTTTATATATTACCGAAGAACATAGCAAGTAGTCTACGGCATAAAAAAGTTTGGGGACCTCTGCATTAAAGGTTCAATGACCCGAATCGGACACAATAAAAATTCTGTACTATACGATATATTGGGACTGGTTTAAAAAGAAAACACGATCCGTCCGATTCGGCAACTGACCGGTTGACCAGTTACAATGGTTTCAAAAGTCTTGTTGTGACATACGAATTAAAATTATTATTTTCTATCTTTATATAATACCTGTGTCCTCAATTTATGTTTTCGTAGTGATTTTTTATACGGCATAGTATGGAAACTTTTCGTTAAGCGTTATAAGTTATATCTATATGTATGTGTAAGTAAGTATAAGTGTCTGTCTGGACCTAGTAGTAGTAGTATACCGAAATGAGTAAATATATACTTTTTTTATATGATAGGAGGCAAACGAACATGTGGGTCACCTGATGTTAGGTGATCACCACCGTCCATGGACACTTGCAACACGAAGGGAGTCGCTAGTGCGTTACCAGTCTGGATTGTGGGAAGGGAGAGGAGAGGCGGGCCTCCGACGATCTCACTGAGCGAATGTAACGCATCAATGCAAGCACTGATAACTTCACTTCGGTTTTCTGTGAGAGGGTGGTACTACTTCGGTCGAGCCGACCCATTCAGGTTGAAACCAGTAATAACATCAACGTGACTCTACCACCTAAAAGACTTAAGTCTTAATTTATACCACGGGACTGCATGTAGCTTTAGGAGAGCATTCTTATATATATACTAGCGTTCCCTGCGGACGTTGTCCCACTCTAATAATAAAAAAGCCTATTATCCAATCGCAGCGCCACCTCCCAGGTCCAATCTAAACCATTCTCGAATCCACTGGAATACGAACACAAAATTTCATCAAAATCGGTCCAGCCGTTTAGGAGGAGTTCAGTGACATACACACGTACAGAAGAAATTTATATATATAAGAAGATGTATAATTTAATACATATAAGCGGAAAAAGTTTCACTTCTTCCGCGTGTACACACTGTTATACGCAATGTATTTTTCCCTATTGAATACTAGCTGACATACGCGACTTCGGCTGCATCGTTTATTATATTAAAGATATGTTTTATGCACAGAGGAAAGAATAAAAGTACCACACTGCTTGGCCCAATTCTCCACGGTAAGTAAATACGCGTCGTAATGGTAATAACCATCATAGTTTAATAACTCTATATTATGCGGGGTGGTAGGGTTTTACAGCCTGACTGGGTCGCAACCACCATGTATATGGCGAAAAAGCTCGTCATAGTGACTCGCTTCTGCGCGTCGCGTTTCGGGATCAGTCTGTGCATATCCAGCTTTTTTGCAGGCCGGCATGATAGTGGCGACCGGCGATGGGTAGTGTGTCAATCGGTGGTCGCTATTATTTTTGGATTGTACTATACTTACCATCAGGCATAGTGCAGTAACTTTGTCGTGCTTCAATAAAAAAAAAAGAAATATTTGCAGCTACCGTAATATATTTAATTGTAGATTAAATAGCCAAGTATGTAGAAGTAAAGCCAAGAATTGTTTTTAATCGAAATCTATCTAGCAGTTTTTGAGGGATACTCGAACAACGGTGGCCCTCTTACATTCTACCTATATACAACCTTTTTCCCGATTTACGTATGACTAACCTATCCTTGATTATTTTTTTTCGAACTGATTACGCTATTGACCTAGCAAGGTCTTAGCTTCACAGGACTATGTATGATGAAAAGTGTCATATGTCCTTGTATCTAGCCATGACCCTGTACACAAAATCACACGACGATCGGCAGAATAATTAGGGCGTGAAAAATTAACAAATTATACAAACTAGCAAAAAAATCTTACACTTGCATCTATAATATTGATAAGTGCACATTTATAATATTCCCATTAATCATGCTACCCTTTTTTTACATGTCTGCCCTCCCTTTACGTTTAAACGGAGTCATAATACAGAAATCACTGCATTGGTGAAGAGGCGACAAATTTACGACAAACATTTGACCAAACATTCGTAATGTACGCATCTTTCTCATTTTCCTTCGCGATAAGAGCGAGACAGTGTGTATATTTATTCAAAATAGACAAAAATAATACGAACCCGGCACTCGTACGCGAAGTCGTACTCGTATTCCTCCTCCATATTCAACGATTATTACGTATACACAACACAAAGTTTATATCTTTATATGTTCATTAAACAATAACATATTTCACATTATTATATCACCGATTACACTGTAATATACATAATTTTATTTTTACATCGTTTTTAATATCGAAACCTACAAATACATATATAAAAATAAAGCAAAACAACAATAATAAATCTATCATTTAATTATAGAAATAGACTGACGACAGCCCACCAGACGCACCGAACAATAACTGAGCTGAATGAAATCAAGAAAACCTCGTAAATCGAAAAAAAAAAAAATCACACACACGTTCTATATTTAAATCATTTTGTAATAGCGCGACGTCCGTACGCGAATGTAGACGGGAGTTCGCGCGATTGTTCAAAAATTAAAAGTATAATTGGGTATTTTTATTCGATGAAACAGCTGTTCAGATGTGACTCGTTTTGAGGTTATGAAAGCTGACTGGCTTATTCGATATCGGAGCAGGAAAATTTGAGGGTGACATGCGCGCGCAACCGCGACGCTGCACCGCCCGCCCTGACGCGTCTACATATTGTGACCCGTTACTTATTAACCGATATGATTTAAATTGCTACTTTAAATAAAAATAATTTTAAAATTACTACGCATATATTACAAAGCAATAACAGTGTCTATATAATTAAAAAGATACATAGAACATATTTAATAGATTTTAATAGAATTATTTAAAGAGATCGCAAAAGAATGCTACGAAAATCCTTAAACCTATACGACTGGTTAGTTATAAATATCTATATTAATATTATAAAGAGGTAAAGTTGTGAGTTTGTGACGTTGGTAGGGGGGGTAATCTCAGGAACTACTGGTCCGATTTCAAAAATTATTTCAGTGTTATATAGCCAATTTATCAATGGAGGTTATAAGATATATCATCACGTATACCAATACGAGCGGAGCACAAATAAAAATGTTTCAAAATCGGTGTTCTTTTACCGCTCTTGAGAGCTTCCGTTTAGCCCAAAGTAACTATTCCAAAGTCGCAGTTGGCAGAGGCTAGTAAATTATAATAAGGTATTTACATTAAAACGCTCCTTACTGAGCTTTTTTGAACAAACAGAGTATAACAATCATTGTAGATCAATAATATAAGAATCGTGAAAGATCTATAATTCAGATTTTTTTTAGTATTATTATTCTAACAACAATCGCTACGAACGAGTCGGAAAACGGGAAATAAAAGTCATGGAATTCACAAAGAATGAAATATTTTCATCGTCTTAAACAAAACATTTTAAATTATGTAAATACTTTTATTCGAGCGTTCTCGTGAAGCGTAAGCGTCGATATTAATAGAAGTAAGTCATAGTAAGTCGTTGTTTGAATTATGTGAGCACTATCGGAAGTGAGATCATCGGGTAATCAAATGGCGCCGATTTAAAGCCTTGACCTTTTGGCTACAGATGGGACGATTTATATATAATCTCTTCTCTATGTGACTTACATAATTGTATCTTGTGTGGTCGCGATAAATGCAGGCGGGGGGAGACATCGCTATGCGTTACGAATCATCGAACTGGGAGAGACATTTTTCATAAATAGAGGACTTTCTACATAATATCTTGAATACTTTTATTATGCTTTCTGATTTGGGCTAAGCAGAAATAATAAATAAATTTTATAATTCGTGTGAAACAAGACAATCATTGCAACTTATCTCTCTTTTATTCGCTTAAGGACTTATGTTATTGTATCATTCTAGGAAGACAAACTACAAGCTTTTATATCCCATAGTAATGGTTGCTTTGCAATCAATGTTTTATGACTATTATTGGCGTTTAAAATATCAGTAGAAGGATAAAGACTTGTATAATTTCAATACATGATCTTATCTATACTATATATTATAAAGAGGTAAAGTTTGTGAGTTAGTGACGTTGTAGGGGGTAATCTAAGGAACTACTGGTCCGATTTGTAAAATTCAGTGTTCTATAACTCATTTACCGATGAAGGTTATTGGTTATAAGACCAATTCGAACGGAGCACCAATGAAGAATGTTTCAAAATCGTTTTCTTTTCCTCTTGAGAGCTTCCGTTGCGTGTTAGCGTTAGCACAAAGTAACTAATACTACGCGGAGGAAGTCGCGGGCAGGGGTTAGTAGGTAATAAAGTTAAGGAAATATCACAATATAAGGAAAATATCACAATATTTTGTACCGGAAAATGTATAAATGTCTACCACGTCATTTACCTAAATAATTTATTGTAAACATTATATTATGTTTAACAAAAATTATATTGAGCAAGGTTATTAACGACCTTTAGGTACATAGGAATTCCCGCAGAAAATGTACTGTCAGAGAGTACGATAAGCGACAACGTTGTGATAGCCGTGTCACATGGTGCGAGGTATCGAGTACCGAGGTAAGGTAGACGAATTCGCATGACAATGAGATACCATGATTTATACAGTATGTATTTATGCTTATCTAAGTACGTTGATAGCAAAGCTTAAATAAAAATTCTAAAATGAAGCGCAAATAAAGCCATTACCGTAGGTACCTAATTTATCTATACATGTTTTTTTGCATTTAGGTGCTAAATTAGACATAGGGAACAGTCTGAAAGTACTTATAATTGTGACAATAATATTCACAATACTAGAAACAATCCAGATGTCATTAGACAACAAATATATTTCGCAGTTGTTAATTTAGCATGCAAGTAAATAAGCATCGATTGCGCTCTATCTCTATCGCTTCCGAAACACGTAACTCCATCGAGATATCAAACGACTCGTTATCTATTTCTGGACGCACTGTTTGGGAACAAAGCGCCGAATTGTTGGCGCACTACACTCGCTACAGTGCAGCGCGGACGAAACGATCGAACGATAGTCTGTAAGTGTGTATATCGTATACAATCGATAGAGCATACAAAAGGTAAATCTATATTTATAAACTGTTCCGTTAATCTGATCACATATTAATAAACTTTATTGTTTATTTCTTTATCATACCAACGCTGTAATTAGGATCATTATAGTTAAATTACCTGTTACAAGTTCTGGCATAAAAAATATGCATTGTAATCATTTAGATGACGGGCGTGCATGACATTGATTGACATACGATAAATACAACTTAATGTAAAATTACAATAACATTGTGCACAAAAAAAAACTAGTTGATACTTGCGTCTTCGTCTGCATCATTTTTTATCTAAACAATATATTACAGCGGAGAAAATATAAGCATCACATCGCTTGCATCATTTCTCCACGTCCATTTAGTTTGTTAAAACCTTAATATATTGCAAAGCAATAAATCAAATATGAGATTCTGTTATTCTATTACGTCTTCCTGTTGTATGAGATTGAATGACATTGTGTGTGTGGATGTATTGATAAACTGAATATATTGCGAAAGAAAAGAACTTGAAAACGCCGTGGCGGTCGAGTGGTTTAAACGTTGGAATATCAATTCGATGTCCGCAGGTTCGAACCCTGGCTTACACCTACAAATTCTTCGGAATTCGAGTACGTAATTTAGATCGGTAACACTATCGACTGACTGAAAGAACACATCGTGAAGAAACCACAACTTAAGAAATGTTCTTGTAGTACCAGTGAATGGAAAAATAATCTCATAGGTTGAATTCATTAATACGTCCCGAACTGACGTGGTGATTATGCACATACATTCCATCGGGAAGAACCCTACATCCCCACGGTGGGTCTCTTACAGACTGATGTCATGATGGCGACTGAGAAGGCAAATAAGTTTTACAATTAGAACGAACGACGACCCGATTCAAAAGGTAGGTAAGGTAGAGTACGAAGGGTTAACAAATGACAACACGTACTAGATTAAAAACAATATATTTCCCCATGGGAATAGAACACATGCGTATCTTCAACATTAACTATACATACCATAACTAACCGGCACTAAGTAATCGAAGTAATCAATTACGTCGGAAGAATAAACCAATCTATTCGTCGTTACTTAAATCGATCGACTGTATCAAGACCCAGATATCGATTGGACTGTGGATGGGCAAAAGTGAAAATAAATAATCGGTTTTCTATTTTCATTAACTGAAGCGTAAAATAAGACAGACAACAATCACAAAGAAATATATACTTTTACTACAATAACGTTTGGTATTATAATCGTTGGCAAACATAATTATCTTCTCTTGGAGCATTTTATGTCATTTATTTTAATGTCCTTTTCGGCACTAGGTGGTGCTAAGTCGATTTCTATGTTATAATTCGACATGAAAAATGGAGCAATTGCTATTTATAATTTAAAAACTTTTTGACAAAAAATTAAACCGCCGAAAAAACTAAAAAGCAAAAAATAATAAACCTTTTACTTTATTCATCTTAATACCTAAGTTCTTGAACTAATGTAAGTATACCTAAGTAATTTTAAGTCGGCGCCAAACAATCAAATTAATTAATTACGTAAAGCGTGATGCGCGGTGTGACACACCCCTTGTATGCCGAGCGCTTACGAAGCAACCCGAACGGGCACACACGTTAGCGCTGGAGATTTCACATTGCATTTTTAATTTGATTTGGTTATTTGTGTGAATTTAAGTAATCTAGTGATCTTTGTTCATTGATTGTTTGGCGCCGACTCAAAATTTCTTAGGTAATACATACATTAGTTTACGAACTTAGTTATAAAGATGAATAAAGTTTAGAAAAGAAATAGGTTTATTATTTTTTGCTTTTCAGTTTTTTCGGCGGTTTAATTCATTGTTAAAAAGTTTTTATTTTATAATTTTTTGTGGTTATGATCTTACTAATTACTAGATGCTTAATATATTTGTAATACACAACTCAGAAGCTGAATTATAAACCATGCCCTGTTTTCCTACCCTTGGGGTTGCTTTTTTCATGTTTACATGTATATGGGACCAACTATTGGGTATACTCTTTCAAATCAAAGGATATAAATTTAATTCGGACTATTCTGTCTAAAGATATGCGCGGTCATAGATATAATCAGTGCGTGAATAATCAATCATTCTCGATTTTCATACCCTTAGGGTTGAATTTTTTCCCAAATAAATGGGACCAACTTCGGAGTATACCCTTTCCAATAAAAAATAATATTTAAAATTGGACTATATTGTAAGAAGTTATGCGTGATCATACATAAAAAAATATATATACGCGACGAATTGAGAACCTCCTCCGTTTTTTCGTCGGTTAAAATATATCTTTTTTTTTCGAAATGTCTACGCTATTGACCCAGCAAGGTCTTAACAGCTTCACTGGACTACTAAGACGAGCGCTTAAGGCACTCAGCCGATGTTATTATGGCAACCAGCTCAAGGGTGCGCGGCATACCTCGGCTTGGCTGTTGCCTGTTGCATGCAAAATCGCGACCTATCTCAGCTAACCTAGCTAACTATTCATATGTGTATGAGTTGTTGAAACGTATATGTGTAACAAGCATACACGCCTCAACAACTCCTCCATATATTTATTATCGGAAAATTGAGAGTTTTTCAGTTCGATAAGGGAAAAAAGTAAACCCGTCCACTTTCATGTGTAAGCGTGTGGGCGTGCACGTGTGTGTAGGTGATCGTGTAGTGTTGTAGCAGTGATATATATTTGTGTGTCACTGTATCGCGCAAGCAACGCACTCAAGGGCTCCCTACCGAGGGATCGAACCTAGGCTTGAGCCGCTGCCGTGGGAGGCCTAATCGGGTAAAAAAATATCACGTGTTTATCAGTATTTCGGTAATAAATGTTACATGACAGCTTTATTTAAAAAAGTAATAACTCAAAAAATTAATTGTATAGGAAAATATAATATAATAAGTAGTATAATTATATTGCTAATAAGTTTAAGTAAGCATTAAAAAAGTTTTTCTCTAATTTACTTTTTTGTATAATGTGTTATGAGCTAATTTCAATACAGACGGTGTAACAGCACAATATACTATGTTAATTAGTATAATACTGGATGAAGTCGTAATATGACGTACATTAAAAGAAGTAAAAGGGCATGGATTTAAGTAATTATATTTAAGTAAACTCGAAAACTCGAGAAATTTTGTTTTAAATCTTTTGTGGATCGATCGTCACACTTTCTCTATCTCCTCTGAAATTACCATTTTCTATCTCAAAAAAAAAAAATAGGATAAATAAAAACAAAAATGAACTAACACACACCAAATAATACGATTAGCATATTATGTAAGCCTACAAAACTGATGTTTACCTTGCCAGAAGATTTTTAACCGTCTATATAGAGCGTCATGGAAAATAATATTCGACTTTACTACACTGGAATAAAGTTTTAAATCGATAATTGTTATAAAAATAAACTCTTAAATATTATGTGTATGCTGTGGTTAGTGACAAATACGTTACATCATACTTTGATGAATTTTTAGCCCATTCATACGTTTCCAAGGTTCCCGTAGAATGTCAAGTGTAACGTTTGACCTTAAAGTTGATAATATCCTTTTCCGACCACGATACATTTATTTTAGAGTTATTGCTTCATTTTAACCACAACTTAACATTTGATAATGCCATTTATTTTCCTGTGAATTCGTCTGTGCGATTTCCTTATTAATTTCCTGGCTATTTAATCCTGAATATTTAACAAACAGCGAAATGTCTCATTCGTATTTATAATACTAGCAACGGCCCTCGAGTTTGTCTTCGTTTACATATTTGTAAATGATGGCATCATACATTGTTTTCGCCAAACTCTAACGACGTTACTACAAAAAAAATTAAATACGTATTAAATACTTGCTTTAATAAGGTTTCGTACTAAATGCACCGCGCACGCCCGAGGCAAGTTCGCGCTATCCTTTTTACGCAAGTCTAACATAACCTTACCAAAGCGAGACAAAAGAGCAAGATGGCGAACATTCAGCGAGCATGGTGAATTTAATAACCTTCTTAAAGCAAATACATAATACGTATTTAACTTTATTGTAAGAACACCGTAAGATTAAAAAAAATAGTTACGGCAAATTTGGACTTCGTTCATAGATCTCGTAAAAAATAAAAATCTTATATAAACTATCTCAATTAGACATGATTCATTTTGCGATGTAACGACTCAAATAATACAGTGAATAAAACAAATATAGCGTGTATTAATGAGCATCACTATTAAATTTACGAGGTCGTTGACCTGAATACGTTAATACGAAGATACATTAACTTTTTTTCATTGTAAACGATAAATCTCGATTATCGCTTTACGCAATCCTGCACGCATGACTATGCACGTCAACCGAGCGCACGGGAGCCCTGGATAACGAGTTCCTAATCCGAGAATATTTAACTAGTTTTTATAGTTATTTTATACTACTGTATGTATATGTTATGAATAAGGTTGTCAAACTTAGTGATTGCATTTTAAATTTTCTTTTAGCATATGCGACGAGACGTGATAAGAAAGCCAGACTTGACTGTCAGGCAGTATATAATATAGATTTCGTTTAAAGGAGCATGTATGATTTTACTAATCTGACTGAACGATATCAAAACAATATTGAAATTAATGTATATAAAGAATTGCAGCCGTAAGTGCTACAATTATACCCATTAACGCGTAAAAAACCCTGCATTAATTTCTGCTTATGTCCCAAAGTTAAGCCCAAAAAACGGGACAATTGGCATTCCGCGCCCATCTAACATTGGATGTACTCGTAGTAACAAATGGTCCCAGTTCTCACTAGATGATTGACAACCCTAGTCGTCAGTGTTTAAATAAACTTTATCACCTTAATTTTTATTTTACGAAAACATGTAAAACAAATGAAAATGGGCAAATAAATATTTGGAACATTCAAAACAATCTTTCAACGACAAATGTAATTGGTACACGGAACCCTTTTATCATTTCCGTGGAACCCCTTTTACGGATCGCCGTATCGGAGTAACCGAGTCAGCTGTGAGAGACAAATGAAAATTTATTGGAGCGACTTCCTTTTACGAAAATAACCCTTCGTCCCTCATGATTATGTATATTATAAGTAGTTACAGTTTATACTGCGATATCTAAGTAGGATAAAGTAGAGGGAGGGTTATTATTACGCACGATCGAAATTGTATTTAGATACTTGTACTGTAGACCTAATATTAAGGAGCATCCTAAATGAAGATTGTTCAAAATAATGTGCATGTTTAATATACACCTACGTGTATATCTATATACATGTAAATATAAATTAAATAACATATAACACAGCAGATAGCAAAAAAAAACAACTACTATAATCCACTATATAGTATAGTGCCAATAGACAGACAAACTATGGATAACTTGTATATTATAGATTATTCTAAAGCAATTAACTTAAACTTGATTGAACGATTCAAGTGAAACTAAGTTAGCTAAGTGGCTAAACATTTAAATAACACTCAGGCATGAACCTTGAATAGAGGAAAACATTTAAGCACCACAACAATCGCCCGAAATGCCTAAACTGTCGGCCTTGAATTTTAAACACTTAGCTACTACATTCGTTTTAGGCAATAAACTTTAGGTACAATAACGTTTAGATCTAATAGTAATCGATTAAAACTAAGACTAAATCTCTTGAAACACCTTCATAAATTAATTAGGTCTTACATTTAAAAAATCAAATTTTAATATTTTATTTTATTAAGGAAAACAAATGCCTTTAAAAAAAGAATAATTGCTCGTAAAAATAATGATTCAGGTAAAAGATATAAAAAGGAACCCACGCTCATAATAATATGTACATGATTATTTGTTTATCAACGCTTTAAAGAATATTCCATAATAACGAAACAGAGATGAGGTAAACTCTTAAATCGACAATGACTAATGTTCGTTACTTTTTTACTTTGCTCATAGAATAAATAAAAACGAATGAAGTAAGAAAACGCAAAACAAGTCTGTCACAATTCAAATTTTTGATATCGAAACAAAAAATAGTGAAATTTGGGAATAATGTTTGGGAAAGAATATCGAACGAACGAATACGAACAGAGAGACTAATGAACATGGCTCTGCTACACTGCAGGGACACTGAAAATTTGGGAACATGTTTTTCGAAAATGAGTTATCTAAAATAAAAAAAATTGCTCTGAAAACGATTTCAATGTCAGTGACAGTATCATCTAAGATTCAAGTATAGCTAAAACCACGAATCCAAAAATAGGCATCACAAGGTATCAAGAACGGCCGAGACACCGAAATTATATATTTGTATATGATTTGATAACATCCTTACCATATTTATTTAGAAATAAAGATTTAAAAGTTGAAGTTATTATTACTTTACTAAATAATGCTGAAGCAACGATGATGAACGAATAAGAAAAGAACAACTATCAAGTAAAACAAACAATGAATGTTGTTACTCACGGGGTCAAAGAAACAAAAATAATCCATAATGACACGATCAATAACACAAAAAGTCGATTGAACACTGTAACGCATGAAGAACCTTTATCGATGATAAAACAAGCAGTGCGGTGTAATCAATTACCTACACGATTGCGTGAATCAGTTTTTAATTGGATAACGGGCGTATGCCACGAACGTTACAAATATAGTCCGGTCGACGGAGCACGTGGACGCATTTTGTTGGGGACTGATGCCAAAAACATGAACGGGGTCCGGGATACGTGAGATTTATTTACAATGGGGATTGTAATTATGAAGGGAATTAATGGTTCTAAATCCTCCCTCGGTTATATTACACTTTTAGGGTATCGAGGGTTTTAAAAATGTAAGAGTTTTTCGTAACGGGACTGAGCAAATGACTATGGGGTCTTTTATCGCTAGACTAGAGTATATACTGAGAATTGTCTCAACAAAAATATTTAATGTTGAATATGAGCTATATGTAGTCGTTGAAGCTTGACGAGTAGCTACGGAAGTGGTAATAATATTCAACATTACTTCTTCTAAACTTCATATAATAACAGGGCCAAAGGAGAAAATTAATTATTGAAAATACCACTACCAGAGATATCTTAAATCGCAGAGACACAATAACAAAACGCACCATTATACTAATAAAGGTGACATACATAAAATACTTCATGTCTCTCTTACAACGATATTGAAGAGTCGAAGTGTTAATGACCTATTTTATAGAATTTAGTATAAATAATCGACCTTTAATGGCAAAAGCATTAAATATAAACCTGTTTGTCGATCTAATATACCTATTGAATGAAGCAGATCAACTCCAAACAACTAGAATCTCTAAAACTATATCTTTTGAAAAAACAGACGCTTTTATTTAAAAAACGATTCCTATAGTGCATTCACTGGACCATAAACGATACCTCGAGGTATTAAATACGATATTTCTTGCAAAATATAATACGCCTACATCAAAATTCGATATTACTCAAGCGACGTTCCCATTTAAGCGTAAAACTACAATCTCCAATACACCGTGTAATAATAATATTCGCAAGACACGTATGAACCGTAGTTGGAAAACATATCCGAACGTTACAATGGCAATTGCCAACGCATTTCCCCATCACGTAGGTACTGTGAAACAAGTGTGTGATATCACCGTGGTCAGTGGAGCGACATTAAACAAGGTTGTAACGATTTATATGATTGCATTAACTGCGACATACTATAGGTCGAACGTGTCAAGTGAATAATTTATTATCACGCCATATCCCTTACGGTGCAAAGCAATTACGTTACTTTCCCTCATCCTTTCAGTTCTTTATTCCTGCAAAAACACGTATCCATCACTGTGATCTACTAGTCATTACATTGCAGTAACGGTTACATGTCAATAAAGAATTACGTTGTTGTGTTAAAACCGTTGTTAATTATTCTGCTATTGCGTAATTTCCTGTTTTGTACTTATCATATTGCAATTGTTGGTACGACACGATAATTAAAAAAAAATCCATTGTTCAATTATATACTTCTTTCACACGTATTGGTTATAGCATAATGCATCCTTGTACGCACGTTATAACATATAATAACGAATAACAGCAACAGCAACGGATAACAGCAAAATAACGAATAACGGTTCAATGCTTTATCTTTATCGTTAGAATAACGATATGTTTTTTAATAATTTATTATCTATTGTATAGGAATAATGCATTGCGTCGCCAGTTTTTATAATAACGATTACCTCTAATTATTACATCTTCTATCTACTTTTTATCAGGGATTCCAAAACTCGCTATTAATTGCACTTTTATACAATTTTTCTCTTAACCGTGCAACATTTTGTATATACGAAATATAACGAAGTACTTATACTACATAATATGGGTGGCAACCCTACAAATAACAACAACACCGGTCGAGGAAACTACCTAAATACATCCTTTTTTAAATGCAATATACATACACACATTCGATGTTATATTGATTACTGCGCAGTTGATTTTATAGATCGGTTAATTAATGTAATCTGGAAATTTACCCAGCGTTGCCTTTTCACCTTCGACCTTGCTTGTTACTACCTCTATCTAGCATTCATAATACAGGTTGCACATCTTTCTATATATAACTTAAATAATTTTGTCTGAAATTGAAATACAAATAGGTGGTAGAGCCACGATGAAGCTTTTACTGGTTTCAGCATGAATGGGTCGGCTCGTCCGGGATAGTACCACCCGACACACAGAAAACCGACATGAAGTAATAGTCCTTGCATTGTTGTGTTTCGTTCGGTCAGTGAGAGCGCCGGAAGTCCACCTCCCCTCCCCTCCACTCTTCCCCCAACACCCAAACAGAAGCTGGCAGCGCACTTACAACCCCCTTGGAGTTTCTAGTGTCTATGAACGGCGGTGATCACTTAAAATTAGGTGAGCCACCTGTTCGTTTGCCTCCTATGATATAAAAAAGAGGAACTAATGTATACACTGAATTTTCAGTTTGAATGACTTGAACTAGCCGGTTTATCGACAAACGATAAGGACAAAAAGGTCAAAATATTATTATATATGTTCAATTTCCTTCTACATTTAACATCGCTTATTAGAAATCGATGATTGGTTTTTAAGCTACAAAGTTGTAAAAAAAAAACATTAAATTTTCCTTTGTTATTTATATGAAAAACAGAAACCACACAAATAAAATTCCATTCTAGTTTTGAAAAAAAAAAATAGTCTATATTTTTTAATCAGCCTAATATATGCATATATAGTTGATTTATTATATCTACACGTTTAATTTACCTCGTTTAAATATTGAGAAAATAGTATATAATAGATGACGTGACTATGTACTATGATTTAATAGTTTCGTAATAATTCGACATACAAATAAATATTCGACCGACATACGAAGAACGTGAAATTGCAAAAATCGCAAATCGTTTACGCATTACAAATAAATACAAGTTAATCTTCAAAAACATACCAGTTATATCACACAATAATCGAACATATTTATAGGTGCATTATCAAGAGATTAAAATTTCCTTCGTTGTTCAGATAAAGCGATAAGTCCAGACTACCGCAAAAATAAAACCAAAAGGATTCGATACACGAGTGCTTGAAATTGAACTAAATCCAATTTTAACCGTTCCTAATATTTTACGTTACTTTCCTAGATCTCCAAATGTTGTACACAAATATGAAGGTCATAGAACAAAATAAAAACCTTATGGACGGCAAAATTTGAACTACGTTCTCGGGGTATAAATACTGGAGCTCTTAAAAAAATTAAACATGTTAGTTATGTGAACGATTATAATTGGATTTATCTCATTTTCAAATATAACGGCAATACTTGAAACAATTAACTTTGGCATTGACATATCGACTCTATATATATGCACATTAGCTGTACACCCTCGCTTTACACGGTTGTAGTAATGAAAATAAAGAGACACAAATCTTCCTAAAGTATGATCATGTATTAAATAAATTAGCAATTAAGCAACTGAATTTAAAATGGAAAAGGCCTTTTGTTTTCAATTTCACTATAACTTGCTTCTAATGGGCGAGTCTATATATAGGTATTACTATTTCGATATTGTCAAGTAACGCGAAGTCACGCATATTTAGGTATGGACCAAAAAACTAAAACCTAAAATTTTAATAGCTTTGTATTAAATGAAGTTGTTGCGATAGGATTTGATAATTCTTTTTAAATAAGGGCCAGGTATCTAAAAAGTCAAACTAAAAAAGATATCAACTAATTGATTGAATATTTATATGTAAAATAGATAAAATACAAAAGTTTCAAAGTTACTAGTTGTTAATATTATCGTGTGTGACAGCATGACATGCCGAATAAAAAAACTAACTACAGTAGTAAAATAGCTTAAATCTTATGGCCGTGTAACTTTTTATTGAAAATCCAATGACAACTGAACAAAGGTGCGATTTTTTTTAATTCACACGACTCCCAATGAACAGGTAATTTATTTTAAAATTCAATCGAGTCGTGCGATAATTTCAATCTTGTTGCTAGCATTGTGATGTCGGTTAAGGTCGCCGCCAATTAAATCGACTTGTTTATTGTTTTCATAGGCATTTTATTGTGTCACAAACTGCCGATGCTTATCTCTCTGTGTACACAACTACAGATAATCTTAAAACGGTGCACTAAAGACAAAATACGAAATATTTATAACAGATTAAAAAAATAGGAATCATGTTGTTTTAAAAGCAAATAAACTCTTTTCATAGCTACACACAACCTTATATAATCGAATTAAAGAAAGAAACATAAACACACTATATAATACACAACACAATCTTTGTCGATTCGTATGATTAAATTCTTATAATTCGTTTCGGAACGCGGCGCGGCGCAAACGTTGGCCACCGATCGAAGTTCGCGCGCTACTGGAAAACACGAACGTCGCGACGTCAGATGGCATCGTGTCAAATAGTTCGCGGTTTGGCGATACCAATATCACCTCCCTATCTCCTATACTTAGAAATAGCCTTATCCGAATAAAATATATGGAATTTTAATCCCTATATATTAAATATTATGCATTTATCGACAACTTTGCGTGTCAATCAAAATTTTTTACCTAAAAAAAGGGAATTTACATATCTCATTTAACACAGTATATGGTACAAAGAATTTATATATTATTAGATAACATAGTACCTTAGCTGTTTAGTAAATAAGCACAGTTTAGAATATACTATAACATTAGAATATAAGAAGTAGAATATACTATATAAGAATACAAAAACCCGCTACACTCTTCTATAGTATATATATTTAATTTATTTAAATCTATAGAACATTTATTTCCCACGTCATTTGATAAACAAGTTCGCAGCCACATTTCAACAATAATCGTAAGATTTTTGTTAAATAAAACCTAATACCAGTTTTCTCTCATCTCCCAACAGAAATAAATTCTTATGTAACTTCAGAAAATAAATAGAAAAGAAATTACTAAAGCATCGAGCGATGTTTACAAGAGAGTAGTTATATTTAGAAAGACGGTATACAAATTAAAATCGATCCTTAAAAATCGTTACTTTTTAATAGATTTTTTATCGATACTTTCATACAATAAACTAGTTTTAGTGAAGTTTAGGTTTCGCGTTATTTTTGTATCGAGATTATGATTTAAAAAAGAATGAAAATGAGCCGTCACGGGACGCCTGGCAGATGTGAAACATCAAAAATGTTCGAATCGAACGAATCTCAAATTACACTATAGGTATGCGAGCTCAGTGCGGTAAGAGAGATTGCGCACAGTTGCTTGCTCATGGCATCGCGTCGCCACGTTTCACATACACACCACGGCCTGTACTGTCATGCAAAAAAATAGGTTTACCCTGCCTATAGATGTTTCACATCAAAAGCACATTAAGTTCTCTACTAATATTACGCTCAAGACCGAAGCGCTAAAATTAAAGAAGTAACAGTCGGATTTGATTTTTTTTTCATTTTACAACCTGCTTATTGAGAATCGTTTAACGACATCTAGCATCAAACTATGACCTAAAAGTACTGAGCAATTACTATACAAAATGTATGCCAGAAAGTATGCTAAGCGAGGTGCGGACTGTGGCACGATACGAAATATACAAGGCCGAAGTCAGGGAAATTTAAACGCGTGATGCCGTGGGTTACAGCTAGTTAAATGATAAAGATATTTCTAAAACAAATCTATTCCAATTGCAATTCCGAGTTGAAATCGATACTTTCTGAATCGATAACGCGTCCATCCCTAGTTTAATGTATTTTATACCTTTCAAAAATAGTGTATATCGACTTGAAACGAACGCAATCAATGGTCGATCAATCAGACGTATTTGTTTGAGTTTTGTCTGAGTTCGCAGATGCTCACTTTATTACAAATGAACTGAAAAATTTCACATACGTATAGTATTAACAACACCTTAGTCGAAACAACATTTCGCACTGGAGTGCAAAATTTTACTAGCAATCACACGCGGTTCTGTGTTCGAAATTTTAATATTTTCGTAAGACACTTCGGCTAAAATAGAAACGTTATCTAATTTACCGTGTGTATGGTAATTGGTAGTTGACATCACGTTAGACACGACTAAACCTTACTGGAGACCTGGTCAATGTTTTTAAACGCTCTGAATATAGCCATAAGTACGGGCAAGCACATTATCATTAAGTGTTTAATACAAACCAAAGTTATAATATTATTACAAGAATAGAACATAAGCATTTATTTATCGTAAATTACCTCGATGTTATATAATCTATCTATATACATATAAATCGATTGCTGTTCGTTAGTGTCGCTAAAACTCGAGAACGGCTGGGTCGATTAAGCTGATTCTGGTATTGATATGTTCGTCGTAGTCCAGGTAAAGTTTAAACGATGAGATATGGAAAAATTGCGAGTAAGATAGCAAAAACAACAATATCATTTTCCCATACAAACTGTTCTAGCCACTTTCCTGTCAAACTTTTGACGTTCAAATAAGTCGGATCTCGGATTATCGTGTATTTAAATTTTAATATTTTGATGGTTGTCATTCTTGATTCGTTTAGAAATGTTTGTCATTGTATTGACATATTTTGATGGTTATCACTGTTAGGGATTGTTAGGAAGGCAAATAAAAAAAGTCTTTATTGAGAAACAAATATATAAAAACAAAATTGATTTAAAAAGATACTGGTATAATTTGAGTGGGTTATCGAATATTTATATCTTAGTCGTCTCTCGAACGTCAGACGAAAGGTTATATAGTTAAATATCATTCTGTCACTACTTAGTAATACCGTTATTAAAAACTTCTATCATAAGTTTGTAAGTGTGTGAGAAATTTATTTACCGTTGTTTAAAAATGCCAAAGAAAAGACGAGCTGAAATAGACTGTCGAAGTTAATGAAATGTGCTACGAGCAACCTCACGTGCAAATCGCACTGGTAACCACCGAGAGACAAATAATGATAACATTCGTTTTAGTATGGCAGAATTGCGTTCTAAAGTGAGTAATAATTAAGTAGATAAGCTTAGAATGGAACGAGTTCTAACACAACAAAAGCGAGCTAGATGAAATGAAATCAAGCCTTACCACAAACAAGTGCTCCTGTGAAAATGGAACGAGTAGCATTCTATTAGTTTCCCGGTTTCGAGCATAGAAATTATACGTCACGTGTTGGCGCGTCGGAAAACAATATTTTTTATATATTTACACATCGCAAAAAATAGGAAAAGTATAGTTTATCGGAAAGCTTAAAATTGATTGACTGTATAACTGTTTTTATTGAAATAAAAATGTTGTATTCCTACGAAATGTTGGGAAGTTTCATTTAATAACAGATCGAAATTAAAATATTGTAAGATAAGTATGGTGAATGTGAGCCAGTTCGCGTGTTGATTTATGTAAAATGTATATGTATTCTTAATAAAATATATCCGACTGAAATAAACTCAATACAATAATTTTATTGTAGGTTAACTTTAATTCATAAATTACGAGAGCTATAAAAATTTTGATCGGTAGGCGAGATATCGATCAATCTGATGGCGAAAGCAAACCAGGCGAGCTGTTAGAACTCTCTCGGCGGGATGCAACGCCGATGTGACGGTAAGCCCTGGTGACTCCAATAATTCTGGGTGTACCAGAATACCAGCCATGCTTTGCTTCCTTCAACCATTTCTGCTTCATTTAACTCTTCGGGGATTATATTTAAAAATGAAAATTCTCCATTTTGTCATCCAGTGTCTAATTTTTGGTATGATGTAAATTTGTGGTTGAATTGATTTTGCTGTACTTTAGCACTATAAATGCGTTTTGTTCGGATTAAGAATTGACCACATTAAAAAAAATATTGAAGCAATCTGCGGTTACTGTTTTATATTCAGCATAACGTAATAGATAGTTGCTAGAACTGGGACATGTACTTAGGTCGTCCTGCCGATCGATCCACTTTTTGCGAAACGGGTAATGTATAGCTACTTAATTATCTTACAACTATTTCGATTTTTTTTTTCGAATAACTATTAGACTCACGTTATCATTTTAATGACATTTGATGTAATTTCTTTACGACATTTTGTGTTGTATAACAACTCAAGAAAACATTTCATGTCCATACCCAACAAAATTTTCAGCAATTTAACGAAGAGAGAGTTATTATGTTGTTAAAATAGGTGATACGAAGTACACCGGGTCATCTAGTATGGTATATAATACAATACATATTTATACCAAAATTTAACAGTAAAAAACGGTATTTTACGGTAAAAAAGTTTGGCGTTAACTGTACGTTGTTTAACAAACAAACTAGTTTAACCTAAAAACAAATACTAAATATCATTATTAGCTGTTAGTAAAATACTCCAACAAATTATCAGATTGATATAAGACTTTTTTTTCTAAATATTAACTTAATCTTAAATTCATATAAACTGATGTACAGTTTAAGTTAGATACGTAATTCCTATTTATAGAATTTTATCGACGTAGTCACCGCGCCCTTGACACGACGCTCTTGAACATCCGATGACCTTGTGTTTATTTTTTTTTTAATATAGTCTATATTTTCTGTCAATGACACGACAGTTAGTATGACCAGCATAGTTTAAGATGTCTACATTTCTATACAATAACTTTGATTTTATAAGCGCCTAGTACCAATAAGGAAAACCATGTTATATTTTGCTCATAAGAGACATTACCATGAACAATCTATTGGTAAAATAAAAAAAAATGTTTTCAAATAAAAATTTGCAAGTAAACAAGACGCACGATAGGATATGAGGAACTTATTACTTGTAATAGATTATACATCAGACGTCGAATTATCAGATTGGGATGCATTAGAAATGTCAAAAGTCGTATTACTTATTAATATTTACATTGCAAAAATGACTATACACTTAAAAATTCATTCTAAAATTGGTTACTAGTTTACATCACACATATAGCGTTTTATCACCTATAGCAACTTGACAATAAATCAACACGATAACCCCAAGTATTACGTCACTAACAGCGTAACACTTTTTTAATTTCGCTCACGTAGGCACCGGCACGCCATCGTATACAGCCAAATATAGTTAGTAGAAATTAAACAAATGTGAATCGGAAACTACTCATGTTTAAATTTGCAATCGGCGGGTTTGTGTACCATAATACACCAAGTGTAATATATTCACCATAAAGACACAGGTGTGTTGTATTTCAAGATAAATCGGTATTTTGTGCAGGAAGTTGAGTCACGTTGTAGCTATTACTGGCTTACCACCCTCTCACGGAAAACTGACGTGACAGTGCTTGGATTGTTGCGTTTCGTTCGGTCAGTAAGAGCGCTGGAGGCCCACCTCTACTCACCTTCCACCCCGTCTTCCCCTAACACAAGCTGGCAAGGCACTCGCGTCTCCCCTGGTGTTGCAATTGTCTATGGACGGTGGCGATCACTTAACATCAGGTAATCCACCTGTTCGTTTGCCTCCTATGATATAAAAAAAGTATACGCAGACATAAAATGGGAGTGGTAGGGATCTCAACCAGACTGAATCTAGACCTCTATTGACATGGTGATAAACCAGTCTCAGTGGCTCCCTTTTTGTTTGTCGTGTTTCAGGATTACAGATCTACTTGCCTAGTGAAAGGCTTTGCAGTCCGGCATGACGGCCATGATTGTCAATTAATTACAATGAGGATTCGGTGTGTGTTTACCGTCAAGTGTAATACAGTGAATTTGTTGTGTTACTATGGAAAAGTTAAAATATACTCAAGTAAGCAACTTAAGCACCTATATGAGTGTTGGTTTATGTTATCAGATATGCGACGTTCTAGAAAGTGTTAGTAATTTAAAAATTCCTGAAAATCAAAACTGTATCTCGAGTGCAGCAGTCGGAACGTGCAGTCGTCGGCGACGAGCAATAAACTTTCATGTGAATATAAATATAACCGCGAGATGGCGTTACTTTAGAGTGCAATGAACTCTCCGAATCTTTATCACAGCAATATATTTCGCATCGGATGTGTACAATTTAAGAATAATATTTTTGAAATATTTTATCATATATCTAGATGTCGGTATATTATGGACATATGAAATAAACAGTAATTGCGATAAATAATAATACCAACAAATTCTTGCAAAGCCGCGGATACTGATCTGTACAAATATTATACAGCTGAAGAATTTCTTTGCTTAAACGGGGTAATCTCAGGAAATATTGGTCCGCACTGAAAAATTCTTTCAGTGTTAGATAGCTCATTTAGTGAGGAAGGCTATTTTTTTTTTTTCGAAATGTCTACGCTATTGACCCAGCAAGGTCTTAACAGCTTCACCGGACTACTAAGGCGAGCGCTTAAGGCACTCAGCCGATTTTATTTTGGCAACCAGCTCAAGGGTACACGGCACACCTCGGCTTGGCTGTTGCCTGTTGCATGCAAAATCGCGACCTATCTTAGCTAACCTAGCTAACTATTTGACCCAGCAAGGTCTTAACAGCTTCACCGGACTACAAACGTGTGTGGGGGTGGAGGAAGGAAGGCTACATGCTATATATCACCACGCTAAGACCAATAATAACGGAACACCAATGGAGAATATTTCAAAATAGGGTTTTTCTCTTATAAGAAGGTCGGTCCGCTGCGTGTTGCGTTAGGCCAAAGTAACTCTTCCGAAGCGAACGAAATCGCAAGCAGAAGTACTACTATAAAGGCGAATTTTTATTTGTACGTTAGTTACGTTTTCATGTCTCAACTACTAAGCCGATCATGGTGAAATTTTGGATGCACCGTTTTAGGTCACCATAAAATGACGTACTCCCGAAGGTTAGATCGAATCCATAACACGCGAGCGAAATTGCGGACAGTAACGAGTCTATCATAAATATACATTAAAACATTAACTAATTAGAATAGTACAACCAAATTGGTGAATGTATAACTAAAGTGTTTTCTGTTTTACACCTGACTATATTACTACTACACTATCAAAAAGTGAGACCAATTAAAATAGAGACACTGTGACTGATATATCATCATTTACATGGCTGTCATGACCCAATATATATTAATAATCTATACTAATATTATAAAGAGGTAGAGTTAGTGAGTTTGTGACGTTGTGATGTTGTGACGTTGTAGGGGGTAATCTCAGGAACTACTGGTCCGATTTGAAAAATTATAACATTGTTATATAGCTCATTTATCGAGGATGGTTATAGTCTTTATAGTTATAGCATAACGGTATGGCCAATAGGAGCGGAGTAACAATTATGAATGTTTAGAAATCAGGGTGTTTTTTCCTCTTGAGAGCTTTCGCTGCATATTAGTTAGCTCAAATTAACTATGTACACGCGAACGAAGTCGCGGGCAGAGGTAATAATATTATAAACAGGTAAAGTTTGTGAGTTTGTGACGTTGTAGAGGGTAATCTCAGGACCTACTGATCAGATTTGAAAAATTCGTTCAGTGTTAGAGAGGAAGGCTATAGGGTATATTATCACGTTAAGACCAATAGGAACGGAACACCAATGAAGAATGTTTAAAAAAATCTGGTTTCTTTTTTCCTTTTGAGAGCTTCGGCCGCGTGTTATTTCGTTAAGTGATGTATATTGGTCTATATTATGAACAACAATTATGAATTCTTATCAATATGTAATGATATAATAACTAAGCCATAGCAACGTGTAGCTGTGTTATGTAGTATATATATATACTGTACCTGTGTATGTTACTGAACTACTCCTAAACAGTTGGACCGATTTTGATGAAATTGCGTGTGCGTATTCCAGTGTATCCGAGATTGGTTTAGATTCACAACTGAACCCGGTAGGTGGCGTTGTAGTTGATTTTTTTTTTTAATATATTTTCAAGGCAGGACACCGTCTTGGGTCCGCTAGTTACATATAAGTCTCAATGCTACATGCTACAAAGCATTTCACTATAGCGAATGTTAACTACTGTATATAGTGGGTGCTATCTAACCAGACCTAATTTACATGTTCTATCAGTCGGCTTTTCAACATAATGAGATAGAATCAAGTTTAAACGTGTTGTTGTAAGCAATATTATCTTAGTAGCGTGAACAGTGACGTCATTAAAGTGCCTTCGAACGTTTTTATCTTTAATTTGAGTCATCATCACGATACGGATTACTTAAGCACATCGATGCTGGTTACACACTGATGACGCATATTTTTTTTTTTATAAAACTTCAAAAAACTATGATCACGAAGCGAAACGCTAAATTATAAATCTTTTGTCAGATATATTACAAGAAAATGACCAAATAAATACTTCGTTATTTTATTTACTAGCTCTAGCTCGTGTCTAGGCTCGTGTAAATTCAAACAGTACGTTGTTTTATCGCAAAACACTCATGTATTATTATTATCTACTCGACGCAGGCAGTAATAATTTGGAAGATTGGCTGATAAAAAAAAATAGTGCGTGGAGTCCCTCTACGCGGAAGAAGTGAAACTTAGTAATGTGGAAATGAAAATAGGAAGGGGTAGTGGTTGGCCCCTTATAAATAAATTTAATAGCTGCGCTTCAGATAATGAGATGTGTTGATTGATGCTGATGTCTCGACATTGGCTCTTTGTATGATCCGTTATCATAAATTCCAGCTACTTCGCTCTTTCGCATTCAATTTATTTTTACCGCATATTTCTGGTGGGGCCTATTTACACGGTCCCACCAGCCCCTTCATTAAATTTATTTATAAGGGGCCAACCAGGTAGAAACTATTTTTTAGTGAAATCATGTTGTTTCCAGCGTTGAATGTTTAACGCAACAGTACTTTCATACCACCTCCATGGTAGCGTTAAACGTTTAATGCAACCTTATTGGAAGTCGCATTAAAAGTTCAACTTCAATAAAATGCAACAAAAATACTCTTGTGTTGTTTAAACGAACAAATTGTGACAACCCTAACCACACAATGTATGAATCAATAAAACACATGTTGTAGAAAAATCCATCGTATACATTGAGTTTATCGCAAGACACTTATGTAAGACTCTTACCTACTCGATAATGGCAGAAATAACCTGGATTATTGGTTGACAAAAATAATATTAAAAATCTCGTATGATTTATAAACGAATAAATTGTAGTAACCCTAACACAAAGATAGTGGGTGTTAGACCCCGCTGAAGCTATTACTGATTTCAGCATGTATAAGTCGGCTCGCCCGGGGTAATACCACCCGACCTATAGAAACACCCACGTGAAGGAACAGTGCTTGCATTTTCTTCCGTTAATGAGAGCGCCGGACGCTCATGCTCCCACTCTCCCCTCCCCTCCCCATCATCGTCTCTCCACGTCCCCTCCCCCCAGAACACAGGCTGGCAACACACTTGCTTAAAATGCTATGCTAGTGTCTAAGGACGGTGGTAATCACTTTAAATATGGTGACCCAGGGAGTTTTTGGCAGGATTTTATTCTGTCATGTAGTAGATTTTATTCATTTATTTGACTGTATATTTTCCAAATTTGGTGGTGTTTTACGTAATATAGTTGGTTTATTGTGCATAAGTGTAGTGAATAGAAAACTAATACCACGGAGCATGTAATTCTGAGATGCCACAGAGACTCCCAGGATGGTTCCAGCAAGGGATCCACCATCTTGTTAGAATATTGACTCACATGACGCTTAAAAGTGATCGCACGACGCTTGTAATATTATTGACTACGCGATAATGGCAGTAATAATCTGAAAAATTGATTGCCAAAAATGAAGTTTAAAAAAAAAATGACCCACCTATTCGTTTGCCTTCTACCATATAAAAAAGAAACTGCAATAAAACTAATTTGTACTAACTAATAAAACAAATGTTCTAGAAACATCCACCATATGTATCGAGATATTCGCATTAACTCCGTCTATTTCACTAGTGGACAAATAAATTAGTAATACCTATATATAGCAGGTCGCTTATCGAACAAGTCGCGACCTCGTCCTCACGTTTATGCATTTAATGATGCGTTAGTAAACAGTTCTGTTTTTACATAGCTCCAAGTTACTTAGTAACATATGTATTACTTAGAACCTAATGAGGAAACTGGAATGGGTTAAGGCGTGTCTTACGATTAAGCTTCTAAGTCAATTATGAGAAAAAAACATTCGCGTTAATATATGAATTAATTGTACGTGCGTGGGGGAAAAGTGGGGGGGGGGGCAGATCTTTATACGTTAACATATTGTCATCTGATAATACTCCTACACCAGCGTGTATCGCCATGAAATTTTGTTTTTAGTCAAAATCAGGACTTTTTTTTTTGGCATGCGGGGGCAGATAGTGCCCTTCAAGAGAATTTCGTAAATATCGAAAATTTGCCATAAAAACTAAAAAAAAAAATGGACATACAACTTTCGAAAATTAGCGTGCCCCATAAAAAGTGAAAAAAAAGGCCTGGTCGCAATAAAGTTGGTGTGGAAAAGAAAATATTTTGCATGCGTTACGAACTATCTGACTGCGTGGTGATAGATGCACCACGATAACTGTTCTCACGGGTTTTACGCACATCAAAGGAACTTGCAAACCCTAATTTTGAGTTATTATTGTAATGATAAACCGGTAACAAAACTTTTCTGCACCTTAATTGGAATTATTTTTGAGGTTAGAATTTAACGTGACAAGTAATCGAAGTTTCGCCGCGCTGGTATGGAACGTATAATTGCAGAAAATATATATAAAATATAATAATTCAATTTCATGGCAGAGAAAAACAAAACCTAATAAAGTAATAATAAGGACTGAAAAACTCTGTGACTCACAGATTCATGCTTTATTTTACCCTATTGGCCAGAAGATGGGTAATATCTTTAAACTGTATGTATGGATATTACTTTAGCGCGCTCTTTAACCTAGACGACTTGATGGATTTTAACATTGTTTTAACAAGTGTTGTTAGATTCGTCATAATTTTGATTGTGACACGGGGTTATAAATATTACGTCTATAATTTATTTTTAGAGGTTTTAGTTTTTAGTTTAGGGGTGTAAGGGGTGTCGAGTAACATCTTAAGACTTGAGACACCCAAGCCAACCTCACCTGTACGTGGTGCACCCTGCTGATCAACGAACGAGGCAATGGCGATAGCGGGGTGGTAGGGTTTTACAGCTCGACTGGGTCGCAATCACCATGTACATGGCGAAAAAGCCCGTCATAGTGACTCGCTTTTGCGCGTTGCGTTTCGGGATCAGCCTGTACATATCCAGTGACTTTCGTCATTATGGCCGGCATGACAGCGGCGACTGACGATGGATAATCTGTCTCTCGGTGGTCACCACTGTTTTTGGATTGTACTATGCTTACCATCAGGCATAGTGCAGTCACTTTGTCGTGCTTCAATAAAAAAAAAAATAGGTTTTTATGAACGCAAAAGATAATTCGCTTTTAAACCGAGCGCGGTTTACCGCAATCCGTCTTCAGCTTAGAGATTTTAATAAATTTTTCTCATATGTAAAGTAATACACTAAGAGACAATAATAATATATGAGCTAAGTTATAAAGGAATTTTGCTAGTCGTACCAAAATATTTAGCAATGTTCAAACAAAAAACTTTCAACAAAAAACTACGTAGCCAGGTCAACGACTGCCAGTTCGAGGTTATGTATATATAAAAAATTGCAATGCATGGCTTGACGTCTATAGCATCACCCGACACCCGTGCATGCTCAAGGCCATTGTTAAAATTTACCTGAACGCCTGAAGTGATCTAATTATGGTCGTAATTTCAATAGAATTTTATTCATATATTAATAACACAAAATCCAAAAACTGGATGTTTGTTTCTTTCAACGCATTTATCTCTTAAAATATTGGTCAAAGTAAAAAAAAAATGCATTTTGTATTGTTGTAATTTTTGGCAGTGTTGCAATTTGGAATCAAATATATATAATACTTATTGTAGAATATCGAGGACAGAAAGATGGCGGAGCTTTTTGAGAAGTTGTGTCAAGGTGGTGGTCACCTCTAAAACAAGTAATATAAAAAGTAGGTTCCATCTCGAAATTAAACAACATAACGAGCAAATTATAATCATGCTTATTCAGGTTTAACCTAAATATGAACATTTTATATGCTTACTGTAAATATATGTGAGAAAAGAAATGTAACTAGAGAGTGCAAGGCACGAGTGTGCTAGGGGTAGGGAGACCCTGACCTCCCATTGCACGGGTCAGCAGACTCGGAGGCAGTCGGAGAACCGGGCTGCCTCAGTCGGGTGTGGCGTGGGTTAAACGCCTGCCGCTGGAGGCGTTGCGGAGCTTGCTAACGCAACTCCGTGGCGCCCCAAAGTGCGGCGCACGGTTCATCGTGGAGTTTTTTAGTCGGTAAGAGTCGCCTTCGGACACCGTCCCACCGCGTTTACGTAGTGGGCGGTCGACACTACTCAGCGTCCCCCCGGGCCGTTGGGTGTCCAATGCAGGATTCTTTTCCACGTAAAAAAAAAAGGTGTAGGGAGACAAACGGATGCCTAAGTAAGATGTTTGTTTACATATATAAGAAATTTATAGCATAGGTTGCTCCTAAATGATTGCTTTAATTCATAGTTCATCGAAAAGTAGCTTCGTTACTTAACTTTGAATGACTCCCACATCTATATCAAGTACATTAAATTAGTGTTGAACTATCTCATATCGATCGACCCAACACTGATTTTCCGACCGTCATGAAAGTTGGCAGAGCTAATTTTTTTTTTATTGATCATAACTTGCCACTTCATTTACTTAATTTGTATTTTATTGCTATTTAGTTTTATATTGTAATTTCACGTTTGTTAGTAGATACATAGAAAAGTCATCACGTTTGAAAATACTCTATGAATACCGTTTAGACTGATGCAAAAAGTGCAGCTAGAACTGGCAGTTCTAGAAGGGTGTAATTCTACATCTCTGTTTCTTCCATAGCGTATGATAATACTAAGGAAGACTTTTTGAAAATTTATCCCTAAAGAGACTAACTAGATCGTTAAAATGAAATCCCACATAAAATATCGCTTGATTTTTTTTTATTGTAGCACGTCAAAATGACTCCACTATGCCTGATGGTAAGCACAGTGCAATCCAAAAATAATAGCGACCACCGATTGACACACTATCAATCGCCGGTCGCCACTATCATGCCGGCCTGCAAAAGCTGCCTTGATCACTAGGAAGGACAATTTTTGTAAGCCATCTTTTTGGCTTCTTTTATTTATGTCGAGATTATGTTCACAAAGGCATATCTGAAATTTCCACTAATATTGCTCTTGTTAACTAAGCATTTTCATATTTAATTTTTAGTGTCTGTGAGACCGGGCCTAGCTCGGTTCTTTAAAGGTGTTAAATTAAAATAAACTGCTGGGTTTGCCTCGCAAAATTAGCATTTTTTCACATTAAAAAAATATTAAAAAGATATCTCTCTTATAATTACAATAATAAAATCATTTATTTAATTAAAATACAGTGCTAGGTTTGCCTTACAAGATTATCATTGAAAAAAAATTATATACTCTCGGATTCGAACTAGGGTTACATGAATTTTCGGAGCAACCAATTTCCATCTGAGCTATTTTTGTTTTGACAGCGCCGGCGAAATGTTCCGTCATATTCTAGCTATATTATTTCATTACCTGAGATCGCAGTTGAAAAAAGTTTTCTATGAATAAAATCTACTATCCGAAACTACCTACATACTAAATTTCACGAAAATATATGACGCCGTTTCCGAGATCCTGAATATATATAGAAATATAAAAATATACAAGAATTGCTCGTTTAAAGGTATTACATTTATTTTAATACCGTACATCAAGCTCCGAACAATGCTTAAAATTCTTCTATTGCCATGATTATCGTGCTATGTTAGGTAACGATTCAATCTCGGCCCACACTCGCCGTTTATGGGAGGTACAGTGTAGGCAGATAATAAATGTTACTTCACTTTACAGCTTAGTTAATATTGTGACCTATTTCGAATTTTGTTCTCGATAATCATTACTGCACCCACGTTGTTTTTAAATCGAAGATTCTCGAACAATTAAATCGATTTCAATAGAATCGATTTGTTTGCTTTTCTCAATTAATCACTGTTGAATATTAGGGTCAAGGGTGAGAAAATGTTATATGAACTTCGTCGGCGTAGAATAGCTACTTTGGTCTAACACTAACACGCAGCGGAAGCTCTCAAAAGGAATATCCAATTTTGAAAAATTCTTCACTGGTGCTACGCTTCTATTGGCCTTAGCGTGATGATATTATAGCCTATAGTCTCCCTTGATTGATGAGCTATCTAACTCTGAAAGAATCTTTCAAATCGGATAAGTAGTTCCTGAGTTTACCCCCTACAACCTCACAAACTTTACCTCCTTATAATATTAACATACATTAAAATGGATGGATTTCGCTCATTTTCAATTATATAACAACTCATATATAAACTAAAGAAGTATTACTACCTCCGCGTGTACACAACGATACACACACTGTTTTTTATTTAATTTTGTATGAAATATATTTCGAGTAACTGTACAAGTCACGTCTAAAATTAAATTTGTATTAAATATTATTCCGATAAATTTGAACCACCGTATATATTAAAAGTGAACAAACTGTGATTTATTAACTCAAATATTTTTCTAATAAATTCTTCAACTAATGATTATAGCAAACGAACTATAATGACGTAACGCCATGACATCACCGTGGTCGATGTGGTTTGGTGAAACTCGCACGTAATTTCAATTCGTAGATTTGTATACACGACGTCGAGGTAACAACACAACGAACGTGATTCTAGAAGGACATCTCGAATAAAATGACATCGTTAAATTTGAATCTCATTTGTTTTCGGGGTTATGTAATTTAAAAAATTTCAACTAGTCGTTGTCCGTGACTTCCTTCTCGTGGTTACAGTTTTTTTATCTCATGGGATTACGTGCTCTATTCAGGCTGCCCGCGACTTTGTTCGCGTGCAATAGTTACTTTGGGCTAGCTCTAACACGCAGCGGAAGCTCTCAAGAGGAAATAATCCTGATTTTGAACCATTTTTTATCGGTGCTCCGCCCCTGTTAGTCTTAGCGTAATGATATATAGCCTATAACCATCATCGATAAATGAGCTATATGTAACACTGAAAGAATTTTTCAAATCGGACCAGTAGTTCTCGAGATTACCCCCTGTGACGTCACAAACAAGTTCACAAACTCACAAACTTTACCTCTTTATAATATTAGTATAGATTTTTTAATCATAATGATAACCGTTGTAACTCTTATTTTAAATTACCTCCGTTATACTTACTTTAAGGAAAACCATACTAGTATGAACAGAGATCTACCTACCGGTATATGCTACGTCATAAGAGACGTGAAATTTAATGTTATAATGTACATGTCATTATCATCACCATGTTAGAGACCCACTGAAGGGCTATAAGCCTCTTCCCAAAGGAAGGTATAGGTATAATCAAGACGCCAACCCGCAACGTGCTGACTTTCAAATTCTGAGAAAGCCACAGTTGTATATATTTGCCACATACAGTAGTACTTCAAGGACGTTACTGAGGTTCAGATAACCTCACGATGTTTCCTTCATCGTCGATCGATACTGTTACTAATTTCAAATTAGTAAATGTACGCGAATTCTTTGGTACTTGCCGCGGTTCGAACGGTAATCGGGTTGATCGGTCAAACCACTAGACTACGACGACTTCTATTTCTATGTATTTATGACATAAAAACAAAGTATGTAAACAAAGATGAATTATAAGAGAACGCGTTTTTAAATATAAGAAACATAATTCATACGGTTTGGCGCAAAATAATCGTACAATCCTACTCACAAATGTTATAAGACCGTAAGATTTCATAGATTTGTTTGTATTAAATATTGATTATGCGGATTAAAAATCAAGACGTGTTAATAATTTCAAAAGTCGTTGTTATATATGATGTTTTAACTTTTCCATTTCCGATCCTATGAAAAAAAATGTCAACCGGTCAGATGTCCTCAGACTAGTTTCCTAGATACAAGAAAAAACATAATTACAACCTTAAATAATTCAATACTAGAAAAATCATATCAATTACTCATTCCACAGAAACTATAAGCTATCGATATGTCCTCAAAAATGTGAAAAAAACACTCACCAAAGTAACAATGTCCCCGGGATTAGCGGCGGCGATCCTCCTCAATCTCTCGTACAGCATGTCGAGTAACTTCTGATAGTTCGCGTTCAGTTCGTCGAGTTCGCGAGCGACCGCCTCCGATCCGATCGGAACTCGATCCGGATCGACATTTCGCCCCTGTTTCCGCATCCGATCCGCGTTCAGTGCGTCCGCCTGCCGCTTCAGTTGCCTCATGTCCAGCGAAGGATGCACCTCCTCGCAGAGCCACTCCGCGTACCGTTGGCAACGGGACGAGTGTATCTATCGTGGTAGGGGGTTAGGATCGTAGCGGGTTAGCTGTCCGGTTAGTCCTTATGGCATACTGTTCGCTATTCTCTTTTCAAATTTTTAACAAACGCGTAATTGAGAAAAAAGAAATAACGAATTCATAAAACTGAGACAAACAGTTAGCCATTATCGCGTATTATTTTAAAATCACATAATAAAACCATTCATAAACCTTTCAGTACAAAAAAATATCGATCTTATATATCCACACGAAATGGTCCTTCGAGCCATATGATGCCAAAATGATCATTCGAGAAGCATAATCTGGATTCCGAAATACTTATATTTAGAAACACACATACGTACTTCGTTACACTTTTATATTGATCAAATAGTCCAGATTTGACGTCTTCCGCGGGATAGAATCATGCTGGAAGGTTCAAGCCTGTTTGAATACAGGTTTTCTTAAGCGTGCATCACCCAAATATGCATTGTGCAATGATTATCAACAGATTTATTGAAAGCGTAGTCTCAAAACTTTGATATCATTTTTTTTTTAATTTTCTGTATAATAATTCAATGTCCTTAATTTGAATTGAAGTCAGTTTAGTAATAAAAAATCAATATAGAATATACCAATGCCTTATAAAACACAATGCAAGCATAGCTCTTCCCATGTTGGGACACTGAACTTGTGATTTTAATAACAAATTTGAATTTCAAATTAGTTTCAAACCGTAAAAGGTATGACTGTCTGGGCGGTCTGTTTATACTCATTTAGTCACAGTGCGACAGTAACAGTACACAAAGAATTTCCATATAGTATTTCTATGGATAAATCACACAAACATCTCTCACATTCATTATTAATTAATATGTTAATTAGTTAAAATGCAAATAAAACAAAAATATGATTAACTAATTCAAGCATTATTTAGAAATGATAACGCATTATAAGTTATTCTCAAAGCTTCAAACGATTAAAAAATAAATCCATAAGCATTTAGAAATTATATAGCATAAGCGTCACACACGTGATAAAACTTTTTTTTTTATAATACACCAAAAAACAAGTCAAATTGTAATCTAGAAGTGACAAGAAAAACCAGTAAAGAACATCGAAACCAAGTGCGAAGAAAAAAAACGACAAGAAAGCAACAAGAGATCAGAAAACGCTGGACCGAACTCACATCCCATTTACAATCATTCACAAGTCCTTAATGGCTCATTTCCTAAACATAATTTTCTGCGAAATAAAACTCGAATATTTTAAACATTTAAAAAATAGATCATTTTACTAGAAACTTTAACCAAAAAAAAATATATTATTATTTCAATAGTTACCTTCGCCTCACGTATAAATCTTCCTCCGTCCACGTTAACTTTCTCTATTTTGGGCGTTCTTTCCACGACACTTGTGAGTAAATTCTGTGAACCAAACCAATGTTATAACACAAAATTAATTCAATTGTTAGTAAACTATTATATTTGTACACTTATTTATTATCTTTAATTGGTTAAGAACCATTTTGTTAAGATTTATTTAAAATAGGTTTTTTTTACACGCAAATTACGAATATATATCAAATATTTTATTCACATGCAGAATAAGATAGTGAATATATCAATATTAATATGAAAATTATACTATTGACCAGGTAACCGTACTATTGACCTCATGTTTTTACTAATGACCGAACATTTAGCTACTAATGACCCAATTTCAAATGACTTTGATTAAGTTATGTTAATAATAAATATGACATTGTTATTAACGTATGTATTACAACTTTAGATGAATATGAATAAAATTATAAAATTATTAATCAAGAGTCAATAACGAATTACAACTCTACGGGAATCCTATTATCAAAGGTTACTATAGTCGACGCAGTTTCATGTAGAAGCCAAGTAAACGACAACGACCATATAAACACTACTGCCAATATTCAACAATTTACAAATTCCTACCATTTAGACAGCCTTAAAACATATATTAAACTTTTCTTAGGACAGACCTAAAACATCAAGCACAGTTTAAAACAGTGAATCTGGAAACTTCTATACTGGAGTCACTTACACAACTGAAATGGAAATTACGAAAATATTTCTATAATAGGTTACCAAATCCCATCAGCCTTGTGTACGGCTAATAAAGGAGTAATTTACTGAAAGAAAAAAAAAATGAACTCTCACCCGCGTCGGTTCGAATTGCTCCTTCGGCCTGACATCTATCGGCGGTTGAGCTTGCAATTTGCTGTAAGTGTCGTCTATCCATTCTGCCTCCTTCTCTAAACCGGCGTTATAGTTACGTAGGAGCTGATAGGCCGCTTCGCAGCTACGGAGTCTGTTAGTGTATTTATATAATATTTTAATTATTTATACACGGTACATGTTACGAAGAAATTTAATCAGAATTTAGCGTGACTATGGAACACAATTTCAAAGCAATTTTTGCCATTTTTTTCAGAACTCTTATTCATATGGCATAAATATTTATTAAAATATAAATCTATTATTTTAAATTAATTATTGGACATGAAACGATGAAAAAAGGTATTAAAATGACAGAAACCAGAGTCAAAATAATTTTAATTAAACAGAAAAGAAGAGGCAGACACACATGCTATGATAAAAAAAACGAAATGAATCAAAACAAACACCTATAAAGTATTAAAAAAGGGGGAAAAGAATGACCTCTCCGCGAGCTGAGTGCAGACGTTGTTCCACCTGGTGTTGAGTTGTGCCACCTCCTTGTCGAGGCGCTCCAGGTCGAGATGCTTGCCAGCGCGAGGGAGCGACGCGTGCGGGAGCGTCTCCCGCGAGCTGTGCACGACGCGCCTGCAGTTCTCCGAGTCGTCGTTCATCTGGTCGATCTGGATCTGCTGCTTGCTGATCGCCACTTGCATCCGGAGCAGGTCCTCGTGCATCTACAATGGTATCGTTACAGTTACAAAATGAGCTAAATCCAATTTTATTTTTTCTAATATTATAAAGAGGTAAACTTTGTGAGTTTGTGACATTGTAGGGGGTCATAATTTGTCAATAAAAACTAGCTCTACCCATCCCCGCTCCGAATGAATGTACGAACAAAACGAAGAAACCAAATCTTCTCTTTACAATACGACCGTGCGATTAAATAAAATGGAATAAAGATTATTGGATATTCCCACAAAATTCTGAATTTCACAAAGTTAACCTTAAATAACATGTATACAACACTTTAGCGACAATGAAAATAAAATCAAAGACCTTATATTTTATTCATAATCATGTATTATTGGACTCTATACTTTGTAATATTGGTGGCATTTTACGTAATATAGTTCTGTTATTATGCATAAGTGAAAAGAAGGGGCAATTAATACTACGCAGAATAATTTCAGGGATGCCATAAAAACTCCATGACAAGTTCTAACATAGTAAATCTTCTAATCTTCTTAATTCTATAATTTCAATGAGTACTCGTTTAGTAGACTATAGCGATAAAAAAAACGTTTCCCCAAATATTGATAAGCCTAAAGCTCGTCAATGCCATGTAAATAAAGAAACAGTGGAAAAACAGAGAAGGGAGATGTTCTTAACCGTTGCCCACTACCTCTTTATATATAGGAATACACTTACGTCTTTGAGAAGCTCAACATCATTAGGCAAGTCGTTGAACTGGGCAAGTTTGATTTCGAACTCCGATATCGTCTGATGATTCTCTTCCATGCTGTTCACTATTATTTCGACGAACTTCAGCCTGGGAACAAGAAGTCAATTAAATAATTGTTATACATATGTATGTAACACAAAAGAAATATAACGGAAAAAAATTGAGCCATCACGGGACGCCTGGCAGATGTGAAACATCAAAATTGTTTTGTATTAGTTATAATTTATATTCTCAAATGTTCAAAATCTTTCAATATTAGAATCTCATTTGTCTTTTTAAATTAACGCCATCTATTAATAATATTGAGAACTAAAACAAGATAGATCTATTACGATCGAGTTATCTCTACTTAGTTCTTCTTAGTAATAACAGATGTCCTCATTATTATAACATCACGTCGCCACGCCAACAATCAAATGTTTAACCCGCTTCTATAGATGTCTATAGATGTCTCACATCAAAAATGATCAATCAGAGGGTTTAAACTTACCACTTATTAAGCAAAAGTTTTCAAAGAAGGTTCTCAAAATATAAACAATAGTCCAACACTACAGAGATGCATAGAAATGATTAAATAGACTATAGTCCCGTGAAACTGTTAAGACCTTGCTAGGTCAACAGCGCAGTCAGTTCGAGAAAAAAAAACGATTAAACAGAACTGTACAAACAAAGTAATAAAACTTCAAAACACAAGGTTACTATGCAACTCTTCAACTTTGATGCTGAAAAATTAAACAAGTATCATCAAGGATCAATAATAGTTCAGTTAATTTTTAATCGGAACGAATTTTTTTTCCAAGTGACTACGCTATTGGCCTTACTAGGCCTTTACAGCTTCACCGGACTACGAACGAATATTGAGAACAATCTGCGACAATACAACGACCGTGACTTTGTGCGATCCTTGAAGAGCACGTTATATTGTTTACCAGTACGTTGACACAGTAATAGATTCTAAATATTGCGTATATAGGATTATTATTTAGGGGTTGGTATATATACAATATTTTATTAATTAAAATACATACCTTTCGACAAACAATTGGCTCTTAGACTGCATGTCGTTCCATTTGCCCATCAACTTATCGAGACTCTTCTTCATGGCTGGTGTTTTTAGCGCGATACCTACAGAAATAAAACATATATTAGTAACATAAAGGAATTAAATTTTGTTTGTTTATACGAGATGTTCTCCTGAAATACTGTTTCCATTCGTCATCTTTTAACTTTATACGAAGCTATGCTCGCGGATTATAAACTATTTTCCTTCACTTTTCCTTTATCATAATTTTATGAAACCTGAACTGGAACCCAAATTAAACCCAACTTTTTTTATTGTTGAACGTATTATATCATTTTTAAATGATAAGATAAATAAGGTTTAAAATGTCTCTTGTTTGTGCGGACTAAGTTCCGAAATGGCTGAAACGATTTTAACGAAACATTCGTTGACTGAATGAAAACTTATCGGAATATTATCTGGCCATATCATTACGCTTTTCAATAGGAGGGAAGCAGTAATAAAATTTACCAGAAGTAGTTTAGAATCAGCAAGATTAGAGGGATAATATGTTAAGAATAAAAATATATTTCAAAAATAAAATACGGCCGATAATAAATCCAGATAAAACATATACACACTTACATATACCTTATACATTAGTCTTACAAATCAATAAAACGATTTTCAATAAAACCAAGTACTAGGCAGGTGGAAAGGGTTGTGATACAAATGTAGATACACTCCCCCCCTTCACACCCCCGCACTACGGCGTAATATGAGCATTGTATATATCAATCAAGGAACAAACTAACTACACTCTACACCTGTTGTCTCACTGACCAAAATACACGTCAAGGTTACCTACTTTTTTTTTAAACCTGTTGTTTTCGTATAAGGATCATTTGAAACTGGTAAAAGAAACGGAGAGAGGGCTGATCGCAATTTGATACGATTCAGTACTCACTCCTTTGACGTGTTGCATGATACCTACGTACGTAATGTTAAGTCACCAAGATTTGTTAATCCTGATATAGCTATATACAAGTCAGAGTGAAGTCGTAGTTATATCAAAAAGATTTGGATGCAGGTAAGAGAGTCATTGTAATCAAAGTCCGTTGAAGGTCTTGAGATTAGCAATTACATGCTTGACAAAATTATAGAACAATTTCATTGTAGACTCTTTTTGCATCAAGACCAGGGTACCTACTAGCTAATAAATAAACAATACCTCTGAAAGTATTCTGAACTTCTTCGACATCGGCCGACAGGGTGTGAACCGAGCTCTCCCAGTCTTTATGCTGGAGCACCAGGTGTTCCAAGGTGTCCAGGTCTCTCGGGATGTGGCTCGCTATCCGCTCGTGCAGCTGTCTCTCGAGCACCTCGAGACGTTCGAGGAGGTGTGTCGATTGCTCTGTGAAGATCCTGGTTGCATTCTTGGATTCCTCTGTAAATAAAAACAGAGTTAATGGCATAAAATAACAGATATGTAACCGTATGTGACATTTTTATTTATAGAAGTGGCACTCCATTTTTACTGCTTACCGAAGTAATTATTCATTTTAACTGTCTTAAAAAAGGAAAGCTTTATAATTCTTTCTAGTGAAGAGACGGTTTTACAAAGGCGCCGCCTTTTATTCAAAATCAAAATCAAAAATTCTTTATACAGTTTAGGCCCTAATAAGGCGCTTATGAACGCTAATAACTACCATCGGTTCGGAAAACAACCCAGCCATCTAGAAGAACCGGCAAGAAACTCGATCGGGTACATTTTTTTAAATACATTTCCAAAACATCATGCTATAGCTTAAAGTGGATGCACAGAGAGGAGTCAATTCCAGACATCACTATCGTTCACATACTAATCCACTCTATAATATCTTTTTAACACAAAACCAGCTTGACGTGGTTCTTAAATTTGCAGTCCGGCAAATCGGTAACATGTTTTGGGACCTTACCGTAAAACCTAACGCTGTTATTTAAGAAACTATTACTGGTTTTACTAAGTCTAAAACATGGGACGACCAGTTTATTACAGTTTCTAGTATTTACATATTAATATATATTTATTATATTAATATTGGATCTTGAATTTCTAAAATACATCAACGAACTCTTCAAAATGAAATAGCAAATATATTTGACTTGTCATCTATACATAAAATAAGAATGAAAATCGATCGTGTCTGTACTCTATCGATTTTTGTGACAAAAACCTTGCAGATTTCTTGAAATAAGTAATAAAAAACATATCAATCATTTCTAGAAGTGTGTCTGTCTGCTTGCCTGTCTGTTTGTTTGAACACGCATCACTGCTAAAGTGACATCACAATAAAAATTATAAAACATATCCTTGAGTAACATTTAGTCTCGGTATCATTAAAATCGGATCACTTAATCTAAAGATATTATAATTTTAATGACGGCGCGACTTAAACTACGAGAGAAAAGTAAATAAAAATCACTGTTTTTTGCATCCACGCTGGCGGAGTCGCGGACACAACTTGTACGTTGGTAAGTTTATGAGAATCTAAGATCAAGTAGCTACGGTCAAGAACTACTGACTTGAACTTCGAAGTCACAGCGAATTTACTTGTTTATTTTTCTGGGCATATTTAAATAGTTTTTGTTTCTTTTAGATAATACAAAATAATCTTATTATAGTAACACGAACACTCGACTACACTATACTTAATGGACCGCACTTTGAAGTCTGAAAACAATTAAAGAAATACAATACGATGGATGTTAACGAGTTCTGAAACTATGATAGGTTCGTTGGCATTGAATAAGTGACCTTACATCAGTCAATATCTCTTGTTTACAAACAATCAAAGAAACAAATCTTTGATTGTTCTGGTAATATTCGTACATTCAATACCATATGTTTATTATATATCTGTATTGAAATATATTTACATAATATAATAAATACGCCTATAACTATGTTGATATAAATAATATATCTGTACTAAACGATCCTGCAGGAAGAAGTTACCACAGACTTTAATAAATCAATAATATATTAAACGAAATAATACTGATAGGTGCTGGAAGACTGAATATTTGGGATCATATGTTATTTTATGTAACAAAAAAACATGAAAAAAATTCATCGAAATATTAAAAAAAAAATTGTAGATCTCGACAACAGTACCACCAATCTGGTTCAACTGTAACTAACAACCTAATCATGGTAAGTAAAAAAGAACATCAAAATCGGTCAAGTCATTTAAAAGGATAAAAGCCCACAGCGAGATTAAGGTAATAGATATACATACAGTTGAAAATAAGTTTATATAAAAATACTACAAATTCCAATCACTTTCCGCACTCATTCCAACTGTTCACAAAACATCTGTAATTTGGTATACGATTCTTACTAAATTGTTGGCAAACAAATCAATCACAGAGAACCGCTTCTCATATTTCAATGTTATCGTATTTTTTTTTTTAATTAGATATTGGAAACTGTTATACTTATTTATTACTATGGTGAAAAATGAATAACGTGATTGTCGAACTAAAAGAAAATACATAACTTTTTTTTTAATTACTATTATTTATCACTTTACAAAGACCACAAAAAATATTAATAAGGTATGTACCCAGTATTCTATGTATATAGATAGTATATAAGAGAGATAAAGAAAAGCAATTCTAAGCCTGCGACTTTTTCAATAACTTTGAAAATGTGAATAATAAAATTAAAAAAAAAAAAACAAACAGGCACAATACTTAGATGTCATACTGTTAGAATATAATCAGATTATAATAAATCCTATACTTGAACTAGACAATGAAAACTATATTTACTACAGATCCAAAATTAGGTTAACCTTTCAATCCGACATACAATTCAGATACGCGCACATGAGGAACTCGGATATTTCCACTACGAGTGCACCAACAAATCAATATTAATATGTACAAAACCTGATAGATGGCGACACACGTAATTCCTCTCGACAGTTCTCTCCACGTAGACTAAAATTAACTTGACAAACATTTAACAGAATAAATTTAAATGCATAAGTTTATGAAAACACGGCTTTGCAAAAATGTAATGCAGTCGGGCGCGATGAAGTGACTAAACTATCCCGATCTAGAAGCCGACGTTATTAATAAGATACGAACAGTACGGCACTCTTGGATCTAACTAACAATAGTAATAAAATTAATGCAATATTGTTTGTCGTATTGTGCTCGGACGCAGCTACGCAGTTACTTTATTTTCGAAATCTATTTATTTTGAATCTTTATACTACAACCTTTGGTACAAATAATAACGGGAAAAATATTGTTTAAATTTAAAAAAAACACGACTGAAAAAATGTAACTTTTTTTGATACAAATCACTGAACGAGTCAGTTGAGTAGTCGTATGTATGAAAGTTGTTTTTATCTCTCCATCCTTATTTGATTTGTATACATTATATTTATAGTTACGTCATATTATAAGACCGAATCACTTATTCCGTTTAAGACAAACCTGATGGCACCTTATACGTAAAATAAAATAAGTTTAAAATACAGAACAAGTTTATAAATCTGTACAGTACTAAAAAGATTACCCTCCTGACTTATTAGGAAAAAATATTTATATCTAAACATAGCTGATGTAGATAAACCCAATGGCTGTCAGGCAGGCAGCCGATCGTAAAAATGAAGCCAAATCATACATCACAACATGACAAACATGTTGTACCGACCCTACTCAGATGGGATCTAAGGGTAAGAAGAAGCCGAAGAAGAGCTGATGTAGTTTGTTATACTAAACCTAGTAACTAGTTAACTTTGAATGATAAATTTGCCTGCAAGTACTATCGATATGTCATAAAAAAGAAATAAAAATGCTCACGTTAGTAGTTTAAGTAAAAACAAAAAAGATATATGTAAAGAAAAATGCTACAATAAAATTTACCATAAGTACTACATAGATTATTCTAGTGAAAAGTCACAAAAATTGCTTACGTAGTCTCTGAAAAATCTAAAAAAGTGGCACTGCAAACATGCGATAAAAAAGACATCTTGTTTGTAATCAGTGAAACATTTGCGAGAAGTTGAAATTATACATTAAATAACAATTTAAAAAATATTATTTTCTACATTTTTTTAACACCACTGTACCGTTCTTGATTGCACAGTGCCACCCACTCGACTCTCGGCACGATTGGAAATTGCAACGATTAATACCTACTGTCACAATCTGCCCGTATTTCAGACGGAGCAAGGTCGTCCGAATTGACTGCGACTTGTAAAAATATCATGACATCATTAAATATGCTCGTAAATTAAATTGAAACTATAAAATTATTGTTAAGGAAGACTGAGATATAACTTCGACTCAATCGTATATACTCACTCTTGTAACCTATGTTTTTATACTTAATTTGTTTTTTTTTTTTTAATATGCTTGAGAAGCTCAGTACAACCGATACACAGGTGTATTAATGAAGATAATTATCATCAATCCTTATTTTAATATATACTAATATTATAAAGACAAAGTTTGTGAGGTTATGAGTTTGAAACGTTGTGAGTTTGTGGGTTTGTGAGTGTGTGACGTTGTAGGGGATAATCTCAGAATCTACTGATCCGTTTAGATAATTATTTTTTAAGTGTTATATAGTTCATTTATTGAGGAAAGTTATAGGCTGTATATCATGACGCTAAGGCGAATAGGAGCGGAGCACGAATGAAAAATGTTTCAAAATCGAGATTTTTTTCCTCTTGAGAGCTTCCACTGCGTGTTACCGTTAGCCCAAAGTAATTATTCTACGCGAACGAAGTCGTGGGTAGGGGCTAGTTATAACAGAATTTGTGTTTTTTTTTTTTAAGTTTACAAAATGTTATATAATTATCTGCCGTATAATATGCGACACATCTAAATATACTTACTGTGTTAGTTTTTGCACGAGGCGTATGGTTAAACTTTGATAAAAATATCCTACCAGCCAAATACACAAGAAAAATACGAAATATATTTCATTAATGACCACAAAAATATCTTCCGTTTATAAATCAGCAGTGGGGAAACGGTAAAGAACATCTCCCTTCGATTTATCTCCGCCGACTGTATCTTTTATGTTTAGTAGCTATTAATAGGAAGAAACAAGACTAATGAAAAAAAAAAATTAAAAATGAGCTAAATCCAGTTTAAATTGTACAAATAACATGTTTACATTTTTGGAGCCTTTTAACTTTTATACAAATTTTGCCGTTCATAAAGTTTTAGTTTTTTTATAATCTTCATATTTGACATGCACAAATTTGACTATCTTGAAAAATAATGCCAAATATTAGGAACGGTTAAAATTTGATTTAGCTTATTTTGTAATGTAACGACAATGTCGTTCAAGTGCATCTTTGTGCTCTGTGTAGCAACCGATTTTGTTATTATCTTCTCATTTTGTAGCTACTGGCGAGGTTTACTGTTATTAATAAGGACGTTAAATCTTTTTTCCTATACCATAGTCAAGTCGACAACTTTATTTATGGGACGTTTGCTTCAATATTTGCTAAATAATACAATTTTCCCCCTTATAAACAAAAAGAAATACAGATAATAATAATACATATGAATTCAAATGTGAAAAGAAACTTCGTACTCTATAGATATTGTAGTATAATTTCGACCACTGGCCAACAACAAGTAAATATGAATATAAGACGATGCGGCACAAGCCTACGCCAGCAATTTCGTATGATGTCACATGAATTGAGATCTGTGGTCCAATTGCAAGGGCAATTTAGTTCTGACCTTCTATATCAGATGCTCGTAAACAAAATTTACCGGGATCCTCAACGCTATACGTTACCAAATACAATACATACACACATTTGCAATCCGTTCAATATTAAATCAGAGCCATTGATTCAGAGATCAAAATATATGACAACAATCTCATATAATTTTCCTATTCTATGTAAGAATCGTTCATTTTAAACAACTCATTCGAAATACTTTAATAACTATGTATTATTAAATTTCTATTTCATTTAACACTACCAGATACCCGTTACTTTGTCTGTATTGTATATTACCTTAAAATATATTTTATGTATAGAGCAAAAGACATAAACACCACACCGCTTGCCCCACTCTACGATAAAAAACCCACATCACATTGTGCTTATAAGAATCGTAGTTTATTGAAATTTTGACGACTCTCTATTAGATGAAGATACCGCGATAATCTTTTTTAAACAAAGATCAAATCTAACAAATAAAACAAAAAAAAACCCGCTCAAAATCTTTTCAGTAGTTTTTGAGTTATATGCGTGCAACTGCAGACCTATATAGTCCTATTTATATATACACAGTAGTACCCACAGTGGATCACAACTACTATATTATTTTAAGTATCTTACTAAATCTACTTACTAAATCTTATTTAATTGAATACTGAAATTATATAAAATGAGTTCATTACCTCCTCGTCCGATAGAGAATATACGTTTTATCTTCTTCATTATATTACAGAAGGTCGCTTATCAAGAACATAAACACAAACTGACACTTGAACACAATTAACAAGTAACTTAGTTCATGTTAGACTATTAAGATTATACTCATTATAATAGTAAATTAAAAATATTATATATCTGTGCTCAAAAAAATTAAAATGACAACCCTAATAAATAAATTAAAAAATTAGTAGAACCTTAAAAATAAAATATGACGTATATGACATTGGGGTTGCTATATCATTTGTAATTAATTATCCATTCTTATGGATAAACTAGGATCTTATGACATTTTTTATGACAAACAAAATAGGAGTTCTGGAATACGTGTCTACATTTAATTTTAATATAAAATAAAACAATATATACTTTAGTTTCGTAAAATATATAAAATTAATATACAAGGTGTTAAAAAACGAGCACAAACGTATAGATAAGGATAACCTATATATTGGAATTAATAATTAAATTCTGGCATTGGTATATTCTCGCAAAGGACCATAAACATATAAATATATTCTTATTAAAATAAAATAAAGTCACTTTTACTGACAGAGTCAAATTTGATAATTCTAACGATAAATGCCAGTTAAAAAATAAACTAAAATGTATAACACAAACACAGCATGTAGCGTCGAGTTACGCTACTCTAGGACACGACTAATTGCAACTGAGTGGTCCCGTAGGACGTCAATATCGTGCGTGTGCGACATTTGTCAATGAAATTTATGACACTTCAAAGGACTTAAACGTTTTGATACTTTAATGAAAAAAAAGTTAATAGATCCATATTTTTGTAATCCACAGAATTTAAAACCGGTATTATTTTTGAACAGTATAATCTGTAATAAGTTGTATATGTTTCATGTATTAAACTTATTGTTTGGAACGGCCAAATTGATGACACATTCAAAGGCAAGTGTTACATTATCTAACAGTATTACGATCTAAAATTTATCACGAAAATGTAAAAATATCAAGAAGGCAATATTGTATCTATAAAGAAGAAGAAATGATAATCGAAACAAAAGTAAGTAAGAGAGACACAGAAAGAAAGAAAGAGAGAGAGAGAGAGAGAGAGAGTATATTACACAAGTGTTTCTTTTGTTTTCTTTCCTTTCATAATTCAACAACATTAAATAAAGTATCATGATCGTTAAGTCAGACTATAAACAAACAAGGTACATCGTATATCAACTTGATAAGTTCCTATATTTGAATCGTATTGTGATAATGGTCAGTACTTCTAAACTGTTTACGGTGTTTTGCTTTTGAATACCTATAATCAAACTATAATCAGAATTTGTCGACTCGGTACTGATACTTCGTATACTTAATTATGTTATCTATATTAATAAGTCTGTAGTTCTGTCTGTTCATGTAATTTTTTCACAAATGTTATTGTATATATTTATTACAAGAGCTACTGGTTATTATTCTTATTTTTTCTTGTTTCTCACTATGACTGGGATTAGCTCAAATCATCTTAACCTTTGTAAAAATGATAAAAATTTATAATATATAAAAAATGTTGGCAATGGATTCTAATGAGATTTTGTACACAGCTAGTGATTCCTTTGCAAAATGTATAGCTCATAATAATTATTAGTAGTACATATGTAATTCGCATTAACAAGTGAAAAACACTAGCAAATTAGTACGAATTATTTATATATTATACACACAATGAGCTTCCACGAGAATGCTAAACGTAACAAGCGCACAGGAATAGTAACCAATTAACTTTTAATTGATGATGTCAACCGTCAATCAATTAATACACATAGTAGTAATTAGCAAACGAGACGATACATTATACTGTAGTTAAACAATTATATTAATTATATTGCCAGAGTTAATTACATCTGACTTTCTCTTTGGTTCAGAACGACACAAAGTATCACACTAAGTGTATCTCCCCATATATATGGCGGACATGATGCATCCCAACAATAATATTCTATTTTACAATTCTATCAATACCAAAATAATGCAAAAATAAACTTAATATATGTATAGACCACTGTATACGCAGAGCGAACGTATTAGATACATTTGAACAGTGTATGTAGTTTACTAGCTTTTGCTCTCGACTTCGCTCGCGTTACTGTACATTTAATATATCCACTTTCGAGAATAGTATACTTTTTTTCGGATAATAACTACCCTATGCCACATTCATTTGTCCCTGATAACGTAAATAATGTAAAATTCTACGTTGGCCGGTTGAGTAATTATAGTGTCAAAGCGTAATAAACAAACAAACTCACTGTAACACAGTTGGTTAATGTACTGACTGATTGGTCATAGTCTAATTCTCTATAGGGAATATGCATTAGGTGAATGCTGTGTTTACATTTCAAGCACGGATTAGAAAGGAATTTTTCAATTTCAGCTTCCTAAAAGCAAAAATAATTCACGAGGAAATTTATGAAATCACAGTACTCAACTCCCTGGTTTTTATTTGTAGTTCAAGTCACTTGTTCCCAAAATCGAAACAATACTATGCACAATGTTACTGATTTTACACAATACATCCTGTACGAAATAACGCAAGTTCATGAAAAAATTAAGTAATCAGGAATATCCACTCATTATGTGTCAGCTCGCCCCCGGTACTACCACCCGACACACAGAAACACTCACGTCAACTAACAGTGCACCCATTGTTGCGTTTCGTTCGATCAGTGAGAGTGCCTTCTCCCACTCCTTCTTTCCCATTCATCCCCCCCCCCCAACACCGGCTACTAACGCACTTATAACTCCCCTGGTTTTGCAAGTGAGTATGGACGACGGTGATCAATTAACATCAGGTGATCCGCCTGTTCGTTTGCCTCCTATGATATATAAAAAACGACTGAACTCAGAACTGTGATCAATTTCAGGTTGGTTATGAGGTAAATCATAGACCTGATGATTATACCCATACTATTCTTCGAGAAAATGCCTATTACCCAACAGTAGGTATGGTCTTGATGATGACGGTAGGTTTCAGGTTACAATGGCCACTTCTGATGTACTGGATTATGGGTGTGAAGCAAATGAATACTGACCTTCAGCTCTGGCTCTCCTTTCGAACTCGTCGAAGAGCCGGTTGACGTCATCGATCTCTCGTCGGAGTCGACGAAGCTGAGGGTCTGCAGGGTCTCCCTCCGCCAGCAGCTTTTCAGCATCCTCGTTGAGGGCGCGTCGGATCGCCTGACGCTGTTCAGCACCCATCGCCACAAACTATTACAGATGAGGATCACGTAAGCACAATTGTACTCATATTTGACCCGCCCCTTCCTTTAGCAAAAGTAAGCAAAAGGTTCATCCTCCCCGCCCATGCTTGCGTGGATTACTGACATAATTTCTACAAATTCCCTAGCAAGGTCTCTTATGAGAGCAAATAAACAAACATTGCTGACGTAATCGCCATTACAGAGCTTCCCGTCTCCCACTTGATCAGAAATAAGCAAGCGTTGTTACCAACTGTCGTCAGTTAATCTGCTGTCGGCTTTTTTTTCGAACTGACTATGCTATTAGACTATGCTGGGGGTCGTTCTTTTTTTTATTGAAGCACGACAAAGTGACTGCACTATGACTGATGGTAAGCATAGTACAATCCAAAAACAGTGGCGACCACCGAGAGACAGATCATCCATCGTCGGTCGCCGCTGTCATGCCGGCCATAATGACGAAAGTCACCCGGTACTGGATATGCACAGGCTGATCCCGAAACGCGACGCGCAAAAGCGAGTCACTATGACGGGTTTTTTCGCCATGTACATGGTGGTTGCGACCCAGTCGGGCTGTAGAACTCTACCACCCCGCTATCGCCATTGCCTCGTTCGTTGATCAGCAGGGTGCTCCACGTGCAGGTGAGGTTGGCTTGGGTGTCTCAAATCTTAAGATGTTACTCGACACCCCTAAAAATCGCTCTTTTTGCAATTAGTAACAGTAACACGATAATGGATTCTTGGAGTCTTCGTTGTTCCCTATCCATACGTTGTTGCATATTGCTTGCTTATTCGTATATAGCGACAACATCAACACAACAGTGTTATTGACAATAATAGAAACTAATAATAGATAATCAACAGCAAAATAACGATATCTTTAATAATTTGTTATACATTGCATAAGAGTAATAGTTATTGTAATAACTTCGTGTAACTAGAGATTGTTAATTAAAGTTGAGCCTTTTTTATTGCAGCACGTTAAAACGATTGCACCATATCTAATGATGAGCTAAATGAAATTCAAAAGTAAATGTTAGTACTAACAAAATTCATAAGAAATATACTGTCAAAAATATTATGATCAGACCACCAACCTGAGGGAAGTCCCATCCTTTGACCACTTTAATCGTGGCGAATATCATGTTCTGTCTCATCCTCAGCTGTTTACGTTGCCACAGCTGAATAACCTATAAGAAACGAATAATTTAGAAACGACGCAAAATGGTACCTTTTAATGTATATATATGTGTGTGTGTATATATAAATATATACAGATAGGAAATTAATGATTGTCTTTAAAAAAAAAAAACAACATACGTCACGCTTCCTTAGATCCTCCGAGGCCCATGTCACATTATGTCAGAATAAGCGACAACCCTTTAGCGCGAAGGTATAGTATTAACTGAACTATGCATTTGTAAACTAACTCATTAGTTTATGTATATCTACTGTATAACACCCACTCCCCCTTGAGGTCCGGCAAAATGGGTATCCGTTACGGATTTCCCCATGGAAAAAAACCGTATCTATACTGGATGGATGGACACGGGCATATCCTTCGCCCACTGTTCATCAGCGGAGTCTAACACCCACTCCCTCTTGAGGGATTTACCATGTTGACCCATCAGACTACAGTCGGGGGAGCAGACGTAGTGCCGATTTGATAGCCCCTGTTCCCCTGGTCAAAAGATCTAGAAAGGTACCATGGGGTTTTAGCCCGAACTAATCGGACATATCCCATTCTTAGCAGCCCTGCGGGATGGACATCTGTTAGTCATTTCCCCATGGGAAAAAAAGGAAAGGTTTCTTTTACTAACCCTGTCGAGTGCATTACGTAGGCGTACGGCTGCGTCAAGAGCCTCCTGGCAGGGGGGAGGCAGCGCGACCACCGCCCCCGGCACCTGCACCTCCGTCCCCGCACCTCCCAGGCGGACGCGCCACCGACTGCGACCCGAGTTATCGATAACGCTCACCGCAGAACCCTTCTCTATCGCCACCTGGACACCAAATTATCATCTACACCTATTCCCCCTACAATTAATAACCAAGGCAACAGCTCCAGCCGAGGTGTGCCGTTCACCCTTAAGTTGGTTATCAAAAATCGGCCGAATCTCTTAAGCGCTCGCTTCAGTAATCCGGTGAAGCTATGTAAATGGATGTTAGGCCAATAATGTAGTCTTTTCGAAAACAAAAAAGGAACTTAAGTTTTTATCATGTTATTGATCATCTTAGGTCGTATAATCGTCATATCCTAAATTTAATATTACAAAGGCCAATGCGGATTTCTTTAATACTCTTTCAGGTTAGCCACTGAACCGATTGAAATTTTACATACCGTTGTCAGAGGTACGACAAACGGCATAGAGTACCATTCCTTAAAGGATTACTGTTCCCGAGAAACGGGTCAAATGCACATTCATCATCATAATCAACTAGTAAGAGATCCACTGCAGGGCAATAAGCCTCTTCCTGGAGGAAGGTGTGGGCATAATCATCATACCAGACGAAACTATAAGAAATCTACAGTTCTGTTTTCTCACATACGGTGGTACTGCTAGAACATTTCACGGGTTCTGGTTTCCTCAAAATGTTTCCCTTCACCGTCAGTCGATACTGTTACCAATTGAAATTAGTAAATATAGGTGAATTTCGAAAAGATCGTCGCTACATGCCTAACGATATCTTCACTTTCTCTCACTCTCTCTTGCATGCTACCCTTATTAACTGCCATATACATGACCATCCCTCCATTACCAAGGATGCTACCATGTTGATAGAACATTGATATTATTGCAAGACACTTGTAATATTCTTACCCCTACTGGATGTCTGTAATAATTTGGAAGATGAGCTGTTAGTAACAAAAAAGAGTGTGCTTTAGACTACACTGTAGTAAAACTTCTTTAGTTTCATCTATATGTATATATATGTGTGCTATATATGTAGTACATATATTAATTTCCTACAAATATTTAAATCTATACTAATATTATAAAGAGGTAAAGTTTGTGAGTTTGTGGCGTTGTAGGGGGTAAACTCAGGAACTACTGGTCCGATTTGAATTATTCTTTCAATATTATATAGCTCATTCATCGAGAATGGTTATAGGCTATCATCACGCTAAGATTAATAGGAGCGGAGCACAGATGAAAAATATTTCAAAATCGGGATGTTTTTTCCTTTTGAGAACTGCTGCGTGTTAGCGTTGGTGTTAGTATATCCATTCCACGCGAACGAAGTCGCGGGCAGAGGCTAGTTCATTATAAGTTTTTAATTAAAAATACGAAACGTAACTCTCTCTCTTTTTCTATTTATACTAACTTATATCTCCCTCTCAAGTTCCGTTTGCCTCGTTCGATCACACGTTTTCGTAACGCCTTCTGCCCAAGTTAAACGTCTGTAAACAAGTTTTACTTAAAAGAAAAAACTTACGTTAGCATGTTTATAGGCGCACACAGTCTCCGCTCTCAAGGGTCTGGAGATAGGTGCTCGTCTCTGCTTGACGGGTCTGATCTCCTGCGCCTCCTCCACCAGCCTCGAGACGGCGGCTCCGTGCAGGTTGAGCTCCTCGCGGAGGTCCTGCATGCCCTTCAGGAGCCTCTCACCCTGGTCTAATGTGAATTCCGATTGCGAGAACGTTGTATTGAGGGCTTCCTCGCGTCTGGAAAATAACGTTTTAGTTTATAACTAGTACATATCTGGATTTCTGAATAGGGGCTGGGGTTTTTTATTTGATATATATTCTAATGTATGGAACATTAGAGAGGTTTGTCCAAAATAATTTTTTTTTATTTATTAATATTATATACTATAAAAATTGTTTCAATTCAATAATTTATACCAATATTAAAAGAGGTAAAGTTTGTAAGTTTGTGAGGTTGTAGGGGTAATCTCTGGATATACTAAACCGATATTAAAAATTATTTTACATTAGAAAGCCACGTTATTTGTGAGTGTCATAACCTATATATTAACCCGAAAAATGGAAAGGCTTTTTGAGATAGTCGGATTTGCAAAGTCAAATAAAAAGTGGTCAAGCCAAAACGTTTCTTACGAACGCTGCCTTAACGACGAGAGATATATAATCGAGTTCTAGAGAAAAGTTGTAGTAATGCCTACAAAAAAGTCAACGACAGCATGTGTCTAACTTATAGGTTTTTTTATTATCATGGCGGTACAACGTCCGCTGAGTACGCTACTTTGCTTATTGTACGAAAAGCTATCATATTCCAATTACATATACTTATATCTGTATATTTATTTGATACATTACTGCAGATAACAAATGCAAAATATGAATATTTTTTATTATATGAATTACAGACCAAACTATTAATCTTTCTATAAAATAGAATGTTCTAGAACTGTACCATTATTTTATACCACATTCTAGAAAACACACCTTAAGGTATATACACCATAAAAACTTACTTCGATATCCATTTCTCGGCTTCCTTGACTTCTTCGAAGTAGTTGTGATATTGAGTAGTGTGTTTCAGATGGGTCTCCAGGCACAATGTCAATTGGAGCACCCACGCCCATTGAGATTGCATGACCTACACCAAATAAACATTACAGAAAACAGGTGTCAATGTAATTTTATCGAATTAATTCCGTAATAAAATAGGTTTTTATAATGTTCTTCGAGCTAGCTTCCAATTTTAACATCATGCTTAGGTTAGGTTAGGCTTAGGTAGGTGGTTGAGCCACGCTGACGCTATAACTGGTTTCAGCATTAATGGGTCGGCTCGTCCGGGGTACTATCACCCGACCCACAGAAACACCGACGTGAAGTAACAGTGCTCTCATTGTTTGCATTTCGTTCTGTGAGTGAGAGCGCCGGAGGCCCACCTGTCCCTCTCCCCCTTCCCCATCCCCTCTCCCCAAATGCAGGCTGGCAACGCAATTGCGACTCCTCTGGTGTTGCTAGTGTCTATAGACGGCGGTGATCACTTAACATTAGGTGACCCGCCTGTTCATTTGCCTCTTAAGAAATAAAAAAAATAGTATGCTGTGACTAAATGTTAAATCTACAAAGAAAAATTAAATATGTGTGTAGTTCATACGTGGTAGAAGTAAAATTTTTAAACAAAAAGCGAGAAAAGCGTATCTCTCAGTTCCCTAATACTCCTAGTAAGCGAGACATTGCTCCGACACTCTACCCGACACAGTTTAGACGACAAAAAAATTACGGATTAATATTTTTTAGAATTAATCACAATCTTCCACAAAATCTTGGATTTTTCACTTGTATGTGGAAATATTCATTTAACACCTAAAAGATTCATGTCGAGCGTATTTTTACCTGTAAGTGTGTCTCGATGGTCTTTGTAGCGGGATGGTGTTGAGCGATGAGCGCTTCGCCCCTATCGATAACATTGCTGAACTGTAGCTCGCGTTTCTCCAACAACGACATCAATTGCTGTACAAAAAACGTATTCATTGCGTGTTTTATAACATTTCGTTATGTACACAAAAGAACTTTAGCATCGATAGTCTTGTAACTCAATACAATCGCCACTCACATCTGTAATGTAGACCTAAAATCGTCTCAGAATCTGAATATATACTGAATGATCCCCAAACAGTGCCAACCCTTGCCACTATGACAAGGTTATCAGCATGTGCATGATAATCACGATTCAGTTGGATATATTGCTACAAACCTTGTTTTATTGACAACCTCTTATACGAATTAATTTAGAAGTCTTATAAAATATATCACATTTCATTAAATGAAGTTACAAAAGATTAATGTTATTGAAATAATTATATCGTATAAATGTAAATAAAACCTATAATGCATTATTTCATAAAAACGGTTGTTATAAACTGTTGACTGTTATTCTGCTGTCTGGTTATTTGCTATTTCATATCGTAGTTTACAACAAAAAAAAAAACTGAAATGATTAATTGTTAATCATGTCGTGACTAAGTATGAGCAACATATATGTGCTTCATTTCACATTTATTATTTATTGCGTAACGCTTGCTCTTTCGTAGGTTACGATTACAGCAAACAAATCATGCTATTGTCAATAATAACAGATAACGAATAACTAACAGCAGAATAATTTTCTTCAATAATTTGTGTTTATTCCATACCCATTTTCTATATTCTATTATCAGCTGTCGCATTAAGGACTACGCTTCATCTATCGCTGTGATTTTATGAATTATTTCGTTGCTTCAAGTCAATTTATAGTCAATAAATTTCATTGTAACTACCGAAATATTTAAATCTCTCTTTAAATCTAATGAGTTACTAACTACAACGATTTTAACTAACACGTATCCTAAAAATCTTATGAAAAATAAAAAGCACATCGAATAAAAAAAAAAATTGCAAAAAAATTGATAATTTAATTAGAACTTATAGGTGTAAAAACAAACCTCGCTATCTTCTCCAAACGAATGCTTGCACGAGATATAAACAAATATTGTCAACCAATTATAAACATAACTTATTCTAATAAATTATTAATAAATGTGGAAACAAAAGAGACACTATCATAAATGTGACTTTATGTGTTCTTAAAACATGTCTTAGTGTGTGAAATAGGTATAGATTTATGAATAAAAAAAATATGATGCGTTACGGAGTGCCATCCTTAGTAAAAAAAAAATGATATACGTATTTTCACAGTGAAACTTTTAAAATACAGATAGAAATTGCATTTTATTTCTTACTATACATTTCGCAATATTTTTACAATCTATATAACAATATACAATTTTCGAAAAACAAATGAAATATGTAGAAAAATCTAGAATTCTTTACAAAAACCTTTTAGTGTAAAATTAGAGGTAAAAAGATAAGTTTCCAGCTTCATATATCGATATTCGTTCGATATATTTTCGATTAGAATAAACGAACAAGTTTTACAAATAACATTTCTAGAAACTTCCAATCTTACAGTTAGTATTATCCATATATATCTGGACATTTCAATCCCCTAGTTTTTTTTTATCAAATATATAAGCGAGTCATATGATCACAGTTCTATTTAAGACATCGATGCAAAAATTAGACGTTATTATAAAAAGTTCGATAGGTATTATAAGAATAACTTTTTTTAGATTTATAGATGCCATTTGACGAACCATGGAAGTAATATCAAGACATCTGGTTATTCTGATAAGACAATAAACAATGTGTAACTATGGATTTATTACTCATTTCTCTTTAAGAAAAATCTAGAATGTACACTATTTTACAAAAATTTAAATTATCGATAACCATCAATCTATCGATATTTATTTTTTAAAAATACAGACAAGATATAAAGTAAAAATAGTGAGATAAATTATTTACAGAATCCTAGTGCATGTAAGCCGGTATACATCGACTCCGAGACAAGAGACTGTCCTTTATCGAGTCGATAAAATGGAAAAAGCTTCCCTAACGTAATTAGTTAACAAATTGAATGTATTAAATAGTTACCTCATAATAATGCTGTACCGCCGGTAAGTTGATGTGAGGGTCCGCCCAGTCCCTCGACAGTTCCACCTGCTCCTTCTCGTTCAGCCAGTTCAGTTCCGCGGTGGCTGACTGTAAGAAGTCCTGGAGCGCGTCGAGGTCCGACATTCTACGAACAAAAATCGAGAATTAACTAGCTTTTGCCCGCAACTTGGCTTGTTTTAATATACATTTAACGTATTCCTTGGGAGGATTATTTTTTCAGGGCGGTATCTCTGGCAACGTGTACACAAAATTTTAAAAGAATCAGTTAAATAGTTAAGGTGTGGAAGCGTAAGAGATAAACAAACTCATATTCGTATGTAGAATATTAGTTAGAATTTCGATACTTCCATTTTTGAAGTGAAATTTCTAATGCGACTTCTAACAAGGTTGCATTAAAGGTTTAACGCTACCATGGAGGGGGTATGAAAGCACTGTTGCGTTAAACGTTTAACGCTCCTGGGCAGGGGGAATAGAAAGAGACAGAGCGGGAATGAATGAGTGGCACTCGAACGCATGCGCGTAGTATACCTGTTTATATATATTCATTTACATCAATTTTACCCCTTCCTATTCTCCTTTCCACATTACGAAGTTTCACTTCTTCCGAGCGGAGGGATTCCACGCACTATTTTTTTTTAGAAAACCATTGTCCTGCAATCTAATATTAGTTACAATGAGCTACAAAAAATATAAAGAGTCAACTTTAAGCACGGCCGTTTATTTCCAAAGTTACTATGTATTATATAGTATACAATAAACTGAGATAACAATTACGATTATCGAAAAAAAAAATCAGTCATGTGCAGGAATCGAAACCGGTACCTTACGGTTTAATAGGGGCCTGTTTATCTCTGGCAAGCTCTGGCTGCTATACTTGTCAGATGGTACTTGATATCAGGTATAACAGGAAAGGCAGAAATTTAGATATTTTTTTCCTTTATAACAAACAAACGTACAACTCGATACGCATAACAGGTGAGTGAAAGCTCTGGAAATTGTGTTGTAATCTTTTATAAATTTATCGAAACAACTTCAACTGCATAAAAATGACAACGCACAACCAATCAGTTTCACGCAAATTATCATGCTGTTTCGCTCTACCGCTCTATTCTATCTCTTTCTAATCAAATGCGTCTTTATATTATATTCTTATCGCTCTCAGGGACATTTCACTTAGTAAAAGATAATCGCTTACCGTTTTGTACTGGTGGAGAGTAAATCAGCGTAGAGTTTTTGCAGTTGGCTCAAATGTTGGTTATACAGAGTGAGTTCCTCACCACTGAAGTTGCTTCGGTTGTGAACGCATTGCTCCACCTGATAAACATATTTTATATTCCATTATCTGCATTATTATGAAAGTATTAAAATTCCAAATCATATTTTTAGGAATTTTTCATAATATTACTATCGGATTCCTGTCCGCTACTTTGTTCTACAAAAAAATGGAAAGGGGCCACTCAAACCCAAAAAATAAAGTAATCTATAACCACCTACGAAAAATTACACATGAAATCCTGAAAGAAACTGCTTATATAAAATTAATTTTATGGAATACATTGTACTAAAATTTGTTCTTTACTAAGAACTAAAGTCTTAAAATTTGTCAAAATTAAAAGATTATGAGATAAAGTATTTGCTTCTTACCGAATTATACCAACTAATAGGTTAATACCAAATGATCTAATTTATTCATATAGTCCAATTTTACCTTCGAGTGGAACTGATCGATTTGTTTATGTTCACGCTGGTGTTTGTCGAGCTCGTGCAGGACTGTCGGAAGGTCTGACCCGTAGTCGGCTTCGTGAAGTTTTTTCTTTAGAAAAAAAAGTACTATTTTTAATAGATTCCATTAAAGCTGACAGAGGCTGAGGTAGAAACTTTCCGATTCAAATAATCAATTTATTTTTATATATAATTTAATGAATATCGAAAAGTGTACTTAAAACCAAGTGATAAAGTTGCAGGCAGCCACTAGTGTTGTTAAATTACTCCTATATCATGAATTTGACTTACGAGTATATTTAGTTTTGTTTCAAAGATATGAGAATTTATTACATTTTATTTTGCTAAGTAACTAAGGACGTATAAGTTTATTATTAAAATAAACATATTTATAATCTGTTCAAAAAAAATATTTAGTACAAGTTTATTTATATTTTTGTTAAGAATTAATATTTTCATCTCCAAAAATTACTTTGCTTACATGAAGAGCTTCAAACTTACTAATCATCAACTCAACCTATAAATGATCAGTTCTCAATCGACTTAGAAAATGTGTACCATGAGCTACAAAATATCCTCACCAGCCTCTCCTTGCACCACCTGGTGGCTTCGCTAAGCTGCTGGAACTTGGGGTCCGCGTCGTGGACCCTCGTCTCGAGCACGGTCCTGGTCTCGCGGCGCACCGTGGTCTGCTGGACCGGCATCCTCACCGAGGATAACCGAGGCACTAACCGTCCCGTAAACGCTTGCCTAGCGTTCACCCAACGCTCGTGAACCTGTTGCACTCTGTCGAATATCACAAAATTATCACTACTGTCACCACTTTGCGTATTACTATTGACTACATCGGGGTTGTTACTAATGACCTGACACGCATTTGGTCGAAAATTATAAGTCGGTTGTAATTTGACTGAATGCTATAAAAGGAGAATCGGTAAAGTCATTGGGGATCTCAGATAGATAAGTCGCGACTTTTGCACAAAACAGGCGACAGCCAAAGCGGAGGTGTGCCTTGCACCCTTGAGTTAGTTGCCCAAACAAACCGAATCGGTTGAGTGCCTTCAGCACTCGTCTCAATAGTTCGGTGAAGTTGTAAAGACGCTGTCCAGGTCAACAGCGTAAGCAGTTCAAGAAAAAAGAAAGTCATTGGGGACATTTTTACTCGGTCGTCTCTTTGGAAGTTTGTATTGCGTGATTGTTGTTGTACTGCGTGAGTTCTTTCCAATTTACATTATTTCTGTTTCTCTGGATTTTTATGATTTATTGTGTTACTTGAGCTATTTAATTGTTGATGTGAGTTTTTGTGTAGAGATTTATACTTGTGTTATTTTTTATATAAATCTACTTTTGGTATCTAAATTATATATTATAAAACAAAGTTCCCTACCGCGTCTGTCTGTCTGTTCGCGATAAAGTCAAAAACTACTGAACGGATTTCCATTCCATTTTCAGTAGTAGAATATCCCACCAAAAGCTCAAACAGTACTTATAACCAAAAAATTTTTTTTTACAGTTTTGCCGGACCTTGGTTTTTGCGGCCAATTTCCCCAAGCAATTGGACAGATTTTGACGGGTCTTCCATTGACAGATAGCTAATGTTAGGAGGAGTAGCTTAGACTACATTTTAGATAATAGAACAAGGTTCACCGCTAATACAGAACATTAAAGGAGTAGTGTTGAATTGTGATGTGTTTACAATGAACAAAATTTTTTGCAAAATTCAAAGTACACCCACCCACTCAAGCTTTTCCTAAGAAAATTTTCTATTTTAATTCTAAGATATACATATGTGAGCATTTACCGTCTGTGTAGTTCGCTTGCTTGAGGGTACCGGCCCTCCTTGAGGATCTGCGAGTCCTGGAACATCTCCTGGATGGTGTGCTCCATCGATCTGAGGTCCTGCTCGATCTGTTCCGCCGCCGACTTGGCTTCAGCTGGATGAACGCCGCGCTCTACCCGCCTGATCTCGCTTTCAATGTGACGCTCAACATTGTCTAAGCCGCTTTCAGTTTGTTTTATATCTCTGTGTAAAAATAAAACACCCAAAATAGACATCTTAAACTGTTCACATACATATATATTGGTAGATTTGGTACAAAGGTCATAAAAAAAGAAGTTTATCATAATCATTAGGCACGACTCCCGCTTTATCATCTTTACCTTGGTCAATAGTGAAGAACGTCCGTAGACGATGCGAACTCTACGACAAACTCAGCGAGAATGATCCCTACTGCTGGTGCGTTGCATTTTAGGTTAATCGATCCGCGTATAAGTGTATGGATGAATATACTAAAAGTCAACTGCAGCGCCACCTATCGGATCCAAGTATGAATCTAAACCATTCCTGAATCCATCTGAACCCTCACAAAGCATTCATCAAAACCTGTCCAGCCGTTTACGAAGATTTCAGTCAGATACACACGGATATAAGAATCATATATATAAAGATTAGTTAGGTTATTCGATGGAATTTCGTTCAATCTGTCAAATTCCATTGCATTATGAAGTTCTATAAACACTCTTTTACTGAAAGCAAGTTGTACAATGTTATACTACTAACCTATGCAGTTTCTCTGCGAGCCGTTGGAGTCGCTCGAGCCTCCTGATCTCATCGGTGAGGTCTCGCTCCCTCTCCTGGTGCGCCATCAACAGTCGCGACCACGCCTGCTCGAGCGCTTCCGGTCGTAAGGTCGGTTCGATATCACATTCGCCCACGGTCTCGAAATATTTCTACAAGAAAAGATGATACCATCCTTATTTTCCAAAATTTAGACGAACCCGAAATACTCACAAGAGATATTAAATCAATCAGAGAAGTTAAAGGTATTTATTCATCACGAGATAGATATAGACACGTGTAAAAGTAGGCGGAACGCTACATTTCTCCATATTATATTGTTGATATGAAAGTATCAGCAGAGATACATGGTGGCTAAATACATTAAGACCAGCAGGAACTACAAATAAAAACAATTACAATAAGCTGTATGTACTCTTCTGTCAGAGCAAGGAAAAGAGGAACATCTAAGGAAAACAGAACTCGGAGAAAAGACAGATCACGAGTATCTTGAAAACAGTAACTCTTAATGAACAAAAAAATAGTATACTTATTCCGAACATATTTATATCACTTAATATTCCAAATATATAAACATATACTAACTTACTTTGAGAGGTAAACTGATCAAACTTTGATTTTAATATATCAACGTTTTGTTGTAATTTATTTATAGATTAAGATTCAATTATGAGATCAGAAAGGATTTATTGGAATTTGCAAAGCAGACAAAAGAAATAAGTATTTGGTATAACATACCTCCAGCTCCCTGTATAAATGTATGAGCTTCTGTTTCTCTCGCTGCCTTAGCGGGACTTCCTCGTTGCGGAAACGCGTGCTCTCGCTGAGCAGCTTCTTCATTTCAATCAAAGTTGACGGGAAAGCACGGTCCTGGAACAATATCAATATGACGATTAGCTGAATTATTAAGTGTATACGACTGGGTCGTTATCTCTCGTGAAATACCTATAGCTGTATTCCTACATTTCAGACCCAGTCTTAACCAGCTTTCTATATTTATTCTGTATACTCTCTTAGACCACATTAATATTCATCATTAGACGAGATTATGTTCAAATTATAAACACTTATATAGTATAGAAAAAAAATTTAAAACAGTGATACACCCGTCACAGAGTCTCTCTTATAGTTTGTCGCTTCTCGGAACCAACCACAGTATGTCAAGCCGACATTCATTTTTCCGAACTAATAACGCTATTGACCTAGCAAGGTCTTAACAGCTTCACCGGACTACCAACGGTCGGCACTTATTTTAGTATTGTACTATACTTATAAATATATCAATGCAGTAATTTTTTTTATGATTGAATAAAAAAGAAATAACGTGCTGATAGATGCAGCACTCAAAGAAAAGTGATAAACAGCGACGGGTATATTTCTTTATGTGCATCGACAGACTTCATGGACAAACCAAAAAGTTCGAATAACGATGACAGCTATCATTTAATAGTAAATATGAAAGTACTCTTCGATACTCAGAAAAGAAATTTACCAAGCCACTTAAAGAATTGCAACAATTAAATAAATGTAAGAAACTACTGGACATTTACCTGCATGAGGGCGCACTTCTCGTGTAGCCAGGCTCGGTGCTGTGCTGCCTGCTCGGTATAGGCTGCGGCGCGACGTTGGGACTCAGCATCGAAGAGCGGGTGGACTGCCGGTGGCTCAGGGAATGTCTCGTACAGCGACGAGATGTATGTAATCAGTGATTTCTCATCCGGTTCATGGGTATCGACGTCTAAAATTAAAGAACACTACGTTATAATAAAAACAATAAGCTTTTCTTTGTCTTTTTATATGATTAAACCAGTGAATAGAATAAAAATTTTAAAAGGTAAAATATTCATTTGATCTGTGTATCAATGGGTTATTAATAGGTTGTATAGTAGGTGACAGAGCCTATAAAAATTCTAAAACTTAGGAATCGTTTGTTTTTTAATGCTTTATAGGTTTTAGCCTTTCACCACAATCTCACCTGATGTTAAATGACGACGTGGTCTAATATGATAAGCACGGCAAACCTAGAGAGCAATGGTTTCAAATGTAGCTGCCGGAATACACCAACAGATAGTTGGAACCCAAATGAACTTAGGAAAACCCCCTACCAGCATGCTATGACTTCACCAAAATCTTTTTCCTTCACCGGAAACTTCGATTCAGTTGCAAGTATTCGAACCTACGTCCATCGGCGCTGTGTCCGAACACGCTATTAAATTAGTAGGCATCGTTTGATTTAAATTTGCCATTTTATTTTACCCGCAATATACCTACCATTATATATTTAAGATCTGCGGAAAACGGAGACAGCAGTAAAGATTACCAACATAAAAATTACGACAGATTTGATCAATTAACTACAATGAATGTGATTACTACAGTCGATGAAGGTTAGAAGATAACAGTTTGCGTGTTTAAAAGAATTTATCCATTCATGCTGATAATATATTTATTACAAGAAAGTAATTTTCATTACATACTTTGTTATTAATAGAAGATTCTTCGTTTTCGATACTTCGAAACATAAATACAATTTTTATTTGCATGCAATGCATATCCTGCAGAAATGAAACCACAGTTCGATAAGCCTAAGTTTCATACCGGTTCTTCTGGCTGGGCGTAATGTTTTCTAAGCTTTTGTACTTTATTGTGTATTCATACAATCCTAGACTCGGTGTTAATGAAGTTAAGGTTCTGATAGCATTTAAGACTTAACTTTTTTGAGTTCATATGAGCAACTTTTTGGTATGATTTTTAAGTTTTTTTTTGTGTAAAGTGCTTTGCATTCGGAAATACATTAAAAGAAGAAATTATTATATAGAATTGATTTCACTACTAGTTACTCAGATTCTAATCTAATACAAGGAACAACGCAAAGACAGCAGGACCGTATTCAAATGATATTGGAAAAACCTCGTAATACTTATTATAATGCTATTACCAATTTGACGCACATTTAATATGATTCACAGGCAATTAAGATGCAATCCAATATGGCACCTTAACAATTAATAAAGCACCATACAAACATAAAGGACGTCATGCGGCACATTGTAATGCCAGACACAGGTGCACAAGAAACACTGCTACAGAAGGCTAACAAACATTCATTTTACTGTGTCAACCGATATGAAAGTAATTAGTGTTAAATAAGTATAGGAGTTAAAACAGTAACCGCTAGGTTTAAAAACAAAACTGCATCTGAAATATAGTTACCAGAACGTAAAAATATGATTGTAGACAACAGATTTTCAACTCTAAGGGAGGCAAATAACCAATGAAGTTTTAACCATGATCCGTTATCGTGAGACTACTAACTTTAGAACTTCATTTAGAAGAAAATTAATATAATACACCTCATCAACTACAGTATGTAGCATCTGTAAAGGTCTATTCTATATGATACGTTTGTCGATGTCGCGACGCGACCGACCGTAAACAATGGGTCGTAAACTAACATTGAATTCACCTGCCCTGTATGACCTGCCTATCACATAGATTATAATAATATTAATTATATTCTCTATACGATCTCGTGTTCTAAATATATCACCAAAGTTTTGAACAATGTTCGTTGTAGTCTACGTCAAACGTGAGAAGATGATTCAATGAATTTTGTCCAGCGATAAAATAGAAAAAAAGCGAAAAATTTATTGATGCTTAGCGGTGGATTCCATACCGACAAAATTGCTTGCTAAAGATAACGCGACGCTATCAAAAGTGGCAGAAATAGGAAGATGTTGCTGCAGTGGTTTAATGCTTTAATATTAGAGAAGCATGTGTAAAATAGGGATCCTCTACAGCCTAGGAAACTATAAAATAATTATAAAACTTACCTTCGGGATCCAGCAGTCGGGTTACACCATACTCTTTCTCGACAACGTGGAAAGCGGTCTCCAGGCGCTCGCGGACCTGTCTTGATCTGAAACAAGCAGTACAATATTTTAGTTTCCGATAATATTTTGATGTAAACTTTAAGTTTTCCACATTATCTATTTACTTTGTGACTAAAGATGTCTAAAACGATCTGAAAATTTGACAGCCAGTTTTTAGGATTTTCATGTTAGGCAGAGGTACCCACGCGACGGTGTGAAATATACTCTATAAGCTCATTTAGGGAATTTAGATAATTATTTATTTTTCTTAATCTTAAATTAGAATAAGAGGAATTAGAAATTTTAAATGAGAGATTAATAATACTTTGGAAGAGTTTGCAGCTAATTGTAAACAGAGAATTTATAAATTTGATATGAGGATGGCGTAATCATAAAAAACTGTATTTATACCTCTCTACATAAAAGGTTTAAAAGATACCGGCTTCTGCTATTTCATGGTCAATGTAACGGTAATTATCGTCGATACATATTTGGTTATCAATGGTCACCTTTTTCACGAATTGCAAAAAGTATTACAATTTTTATTTTAAACGTGAAACAAAAAAAAAGAACTAAACAAATAATGTATTGTATTACAGACTTTATACGGCACAAAAAGAGAAGGAATGCGAATTCAATATCGCAACTAGGTTAGCTAACATCTTTTTTAATATCTGTAGTTATGACACTATAAGTTAAAACCAAAACAAATGTATAACAAAGGTATGTTACTCTTAATATATTCTCAACTTATTTCAGTTTATCGTATGGCTAGAGTATCCATCTTTTATTATTATTGTTTGATCAATTTCTTTTATTCATCCCTGCGAGGTTCAATGTATGTGGAACAGTGAAGCGGCGAAAAAGTTTGTAACTCTTTAGCATTGCCCGGGGAACACGTACAGGAGAATGAGAGGTACATTTCCTGCACTGGCCAGTAACATCAACAATATTCTCACCTGATATTACGCCAGTCTATCAGATCAGGACGGTTTCTGTGTATGAGCGCGTTGAATGCGAGACCGTCTCGCCACGAGGACGTGAAGTCCGCCACCCTTACACCAGGATATTTCGCTGTAGACCGCCTAGCCCAACTGAGCAGGGCCTCACGGGCTGTAACGTTTGGCTCTTGACCGACTACGATGTCCGATATCTACGAAAAAGATAAGAAGAAATAAATACAAACAATTTTTAAATACATACAAAGTATCCAGATCAGGATTATGATTCTAAACAAGATAGAGCATATAGTATAACAACGGCGGCTATTTTAAAGATCAAAAAATGATCGTCATTGTGATATTGACTTTTATAAACTAAAGTTAAAGCAAAAGCGAACTGGTAATAAAATATACACTGACAGATCCTCTAAAACTACGCTTTAAAGTAAGAATCAATTATCATTTGTTGTGGTCATCATATGTCGTCAACTATACTTCTAGCTATAACAGTGGAAAACGAAGTGAGAATTGAAAAATACAGGCTTCGTCAAGTACATGAAGTATTTCAATGAGATGCATTCAGATAAATGGTAATCACATATCAACCAAGTTCAAACCGTCATACGATTTTCAGTAACTAGGAAGAAAATTATAAACTTAGGCAATGATAGTATCAATAAACAAACAACTAATCATACGAATGCGCCTCCATCGAATGTATCAGACGGCAGACGGGTCATTGCACAGTCTGTAATGACTGCTGGCCCAGATCCAGAACCATAATAACATACATTGACGAGGAAATGCGAATATATTCATTCCGTCGTGTACATACCGAATTACGATTCAACCGAAAATAGTAATAAAAAGTGACGTTCCCACAGACAAAAATAGGTATTTTCAATTAAGGTCAAAAGTGCTATGTTGATGTGTCTTCATGTAACGTACATATAAATATATCATATAATTATAGTATAGATTATAATTAAGAATAAAATATCGAGAAAATTTTATAGTTAGCATCACTAACGCTTATTTACAGTTTACAGGCAGAATTTAATCGCATAAGGTCTGTTAAGCTTGTTTTGCCAAATCTGTCTATAATAATCCCGATAAAATATTCAACTTTACGAGGTAGAATTTCTTAATTCAAACCAAAAAATCTAATTACAAGAGTATTTAAGCATTAAATCATTTCCACTTGACTTGCTCAGAAATTTCTACGAATCGACTCCATAATTTGGAACGCAAAATTCTTGGAATAATTACGCTTATGTAAACAGAGAAAAAATCAAACTACCAATCCGTTAATGGCTACAGATAAATATAAAAATGAATAGAGAGTTCAACGAACTCCAGGCATTGTTAAATCAATTCGATCAGCAGGGGCTGAAGACGTTAAAGGTATGAGATTGGGTAAGCCAGTCAATTTAATACATTGGTTATTACAATAGAACTATTAGGAATGAGATCATATTTTAAAAGTACATAGCGAAACAAAAACCTTTGAGAGGTTAACTTTATGTCGGATACCGTACGACTCGAGGTGAAATTTTACTGGAATCCTTATAAAAAACCATAAAGACTTTGAAAAGTATAATAATTTGTAAATTAAACGCTTAGAGTATAACCCATACTAGTTACATCGATCACTTAATATTGGAAATATTTGTGGTCAAAAGCGTATTACGTATTATTGTATGTAATATGTAACTAATTAAAATGCGATTATTTAGTCAGCAATGAATAATATACAAAAATTCATTCCGTCCTAAGACACGGAAGACGTATATAAGAAAATAATGTAGAAAATGATGAGAAAGTTAGCAATAAACATGCAACATTGCTAGCAAGTTTACACAGTATAACGACTAGAGAAATTGAACCAAAATGTTTTGATAAAGTAGAAGCGTAAACGGAAATGCATTTTCCAATAATGCCAGTATTATAATTCATATGCACTTTACAACTTAAGAAAACACTTTACGACGAATTGAAGATATAAGTTGAAAATCGTATGACGGAATAATTGAGCAATTAGGACCTTAATCCAATCCTTCTATGATTCTAATTATCACCAGCATACAAGTTAAACGAAAACGCGTATATGATAATAATTATATTGAAGGTAAGTTATTCCGCACGCATTCTTCTGACAGAAAACACAAGTTGATTTAACGTGGGTGTAGCGCCGAGGCTTGATCGTGATGTCATCTGTGTCAGGGTCCCATTTAGCCGTCACTTAGACCTTAGATCAATTGACCATACTATTTGGTATAACGCTGATAAATATACTTTATTATAATCTATTAAATAATGGGTTGTTTTTCTTTCAACTCCAACTTTGGAAATTACGCAAGATTAGAATTCTGCAAGAGTATTATTTGGCTTAATAAAACAACTACACTTGAATGATTGGCATTGCCGTTAAGTCAATGTGCATTAAATAATAACTCTTCGTCAATAATTTACATTCTTTTAATGAGATCATATAAATCAGTGAGACAGTCTTTGTCATCTGTAATGACAAGAAGTGATTTAATGTAATGTTTACGAACGTTCCTTACCAGTATTGAACCATCAAAGATAATGAAACGGTCACGCTCTGTGTATTACGCGTACAAAATTATATTTGCATTCGATCTAGTTTTATATAATCATATTTTTCATAGAATAATGTTTATTATCGGTTTCTATAACGGCAATGGTATGTTTGTATTGCGGTTTGCGGTTTCGGACGTGCTTTATGCTATGTAGAGTGCATTATTACGTATAGAAAATTTTAAGAAGTTTCTTACCATTAATTTCGTTTATAATTAGATACTTTGCAAGTATAATACATCGCAAATTGCTAGAAAATACTTTATATGATGCCGTGATGATTCACACATTTACAGCTTGCTGCTTAAAGCGCTTCAATTTTAGAATATAATGAACACATAAATTGATTTAAAAACAGGGAAACAGATCATTTAAGGTAAGTAGTTTATATCTTAAAAGCAGCAATGTAAACGACATTCGCAAGTTTAATAAGAATGCTTTTAAATCAGTCCATTTCAACAATTATACTAATAAGAACTGCATAAAGGGAGCATAAATAATTGAAGTCGTGCACTCGTGAATCTATGATAACCGTCGACCACGATCTGACGAAACATGGGCATATTTGAGTTCACCCTTTATAGCGGTCCGTAGAGAAAGTGAACCCTATTACGGATGTAGTTAGTCAACCATCTCAAACTACTTAGCCGTCGTAAGTAATGAATTATTAGTTTCCTGTATAATAATCCTGTATAATAAACCTGCCCATTTCATTAGCTCTATTTTATAAATCGGATATAGCAAATAAACAATTGAACAGTCTCATTTAATCGCCCAGAATTCAAATCGTAAACTCCGGTTATATTTCAACAAAAAGTGTAGCTAAAGACAGGAATCAAATAGAACCGTTTATGTGGAAGACAATGTCTATATTAAAGAGTAAATCCTAACAGTCAGTCGACCAACAAGTTATTACAAAACCAAAGCTACATAGGTCGCGAACGATGACACAGCTTTAGCAGATTGCTTCTAGATATCCAGACAGCCTGGGAACACCATTGTACGGTCGAAGTCTCGATTGTTCCCTTATCTCTCTCAACAATCACCAGGAACGAACGCGAGAGACGTTCGCATCAGATATATTTCACAATGCTTGTGGAAAAATTATCTGCTGCCAAATGAAATAAGACAATAAAATAGAAGAAGAATTCAAAGGACTTTGGAAATATTAGTGTTGTTTACTTCATGGGATATTTATGAAATGATTACAACGCGATTTTAAATAATGATCAGAATCTTTTGAAGTGAAAATTAGAGGTGTTCAACGATATTGTAAGTAAAATTCATTTGGTAGGGGAAAAACTTAGGTATTTATATCACAGATGAACTGAACTTCCTCGTGACGTATTAGTGCTTGTGTCTGACTATCGACACGTAGTATACTGGCCTGTGTACATGTAATATGGATATTTTATGTTGAGATTTTGCAGCCCATTATATTTTTGATTAATTAATAAACTACAAAAAACTACGTGTGGCACTCGGGGACTGCCGCGGTAAAGCTATTGCATAGCATTTTTTATGAACTTTTATTTATTTTATTTATGCAGTATTTTTTTTTACTTTGTTTTTTTTTCTTTGATATTAATTCAAGTTACACTTTTTGAGCGTGGTGACCAAAAAGAAAACATTTTTTTTTCTTTTATTAAATAAATGAGAAGTTATATTGTTCAAAATATTTTTATTATCTTACAATACATGTAGGTTATTCAGGAAAACACTTTGTACACAAATTATACGAGTACAGATATTCACTGTTGTACATAGATGATAAATACCTATACACCAGTATACTTTCTCACAAACAGCTGATTACGTATTCGTCCGATTTCGGAGCAGCTCGTCTCGATCCGCGCGAGCTCTCCGCGGGGCCTTCTCTGCCTACCCTGGTGTGGGCGGGCGAGGGTACTGTACCGAAGCTATGCCTCTTGCAGTGATATCACTCGCGGTGTATAACTATACACCTGTCATTAGGGTTTTCCTCGCTCAATTCTTGAGCGGTTGGTATTCTTGTTTTTCCAAGTTCTCAATTTTCTTGGTTATCTTCTGCGATAACCAGGTTTCTCGGGGACGGTTTGTAGCTCTTGTCAGGCGGTCTCGCGTGTAGCGGAGCAATTCCCTTGATGTAAGGGAAGCTCGACGCATCCGCCCGCCTGAACATAGCTGTGGCTGTCCTTCTAATGTAATCGTCTAGTCCTTCCCATTTTAGGTCGCGCGCAATGGTTGCGTTGCGCACGAACCGGGGAGCTCCTGTGATGGTCCTTAGACTCAGACGTTCTTGAGCTCTAAGCCTCTCCTTCTGATACTCCGACAGGTATGCGTACCAGGCCGGTGCCGCGTATGTTAGACGGGATCTAATATAGGTTTTGTAAACCCCGAGCTTCGTTAATTGTACAGTCGTACCATATATACGTTAAGCGAACGCTCGGCCGAGCTACATGGTAGGCAGAGTGGGGGGTGTTAAGTTTTTTCGTTACGGAATTTTTAAAAAGTATATATAATTATTGCTCCGAATACCAGTAGGTGTGAAAATCAGGCTAATACTAAGTAATTCAATTTATATATTACTAAATTTGAGAAATTCAAACTCATGACTACCTTGACTTCTTTTTTTTCCTTTTCATTGTTTTTTTCTACTACCGCCTACTACTAGGCTAATACTAGACATAGATTTTTAAACTTATGATACGAATGGATTAAAAAAAATGAAAATTATTTCAGTAAAGCCACCATCGTACCGTATTACACATATTTGTTAACCAGGAAAATAATAAAACGCGTAGCGTAACTATTCTTTGTTTAATCCATACACGGAATATCGTGATGAAATTACTTCAATTTGTTTTATGTGCTACAAAGCAATATTTTCAATAGATGAGATCACTGCATCCGAGAACAGAGTACTATCGCCATATACGGATATCGTGACAATAAATTTTAAAATGAAAAGCAAAGTGGAGCAAAAAGCATTGCTATTAATATATAATTATAATACATAAGAACAGGCGTGGGTATTAGATAGTTTTTTGATGTTTACAATTTGTTAGATGGTTTGAGCTGATAATGTCTGTTCGGGTAATAATTGTATTTACGCAAGAATACCGATATTTTTCTATGAAATAAAATAATAATTCGTGGGTATTTTTTAAATCGCAAATTAACCGAAAAATTGTCTCTCAAAATCAATCTGTAAATTTTATATTAAATTATAACAGCTATGCAAATTTTATTTTTGCTTTTTAATTAGAGCTACGTGTTTAACAACTAACTTTTTACTCCTTACTTAAAATTTTTACTCCGCTCAATTTCATCATTAATACTAGTACCCTGCTTTTGATTTGGCAAATCGGGATGAAGACGAGGATGGCTGGCAAGTTCACTTTTGTATAGTGTTTTCTTTATCTATAGCTATTATTACGTTGTGCGACAGAGACAATGCTTTACAAAAACGAAGCAAGTCGCAATCTTAACTGAAACTCTCACTCTTCTCTAGGACGTGCCAAATCAAACGCTGATACTACCCTTAATCTTTTATAGAAAAGTGTATACTGCCCTAAATAAAACTCTGAAAATTCTTCTTTTTTCTAACAAAAGTTTTGTCGATATCAGTTCAGCAGTTTTGGATATAACTCAGATATTTAAAAGGCACTTTTATATTATTAATTAGGACGAAGCATGGAGGCCACCTTGCCAGGCTGTCGCAGTTGCGATTCTCAGGTAGGTAGCAATAACGATCCCTGGCCGCTTCTACAATGCGGCGGATGGTACACGGTGGGGTTTGAGTCCGTAAAAGTCGGACATACCCAACTCTTTCCCCAGGGAGGATTGGTATCCGTCGGGATTTCCCCACGTTAATATATATAAAAAAACGCATTTTATTAGTTATGGATGATTTCGTTTACAAATTTTACTTACTATTTATTCAAATGGAAACTCGCAAAATGAAAAGTAACCGATTGATTACATTAATTAAATTCATTATTTACTTTTTTTCTATTATACTAATAACAGCTTGCTGCTTCTTACGATTATTAAAGTACAATATAACACTTAAGAACAATACAATATAGTATATCGCAATATAACCATAAAGAACCTTTTCAATAAAAGTTGTCTCATCTGGTATGAGAAATTGCACGTTAATCGGTCAGCTATACCAACATTCAATTTTGTATACATACATAAACTAATATTCCCATAGGGCACCGTTACAATGCAGAGTGGCGGCGGAAGCCAAACTTTCAATTGAACAACGTGAATCAACTTTTCTTTATCGAGGTCAAAGAGAGCCTTAAGACTCCTCGTTCCATTGTTTACCTGTTTAGCGAAATTTAACGGTACGAAACTACGAATTTTAAATTTTAATCGATCTCCAGTTTCACAGTTACGAGTGATGTCATCGCGAACCTATATTTATTCAATTTAAAATTCTTTATTGATTTCACATGCGAGACTGTATCGTCCATATAACGTAAATACATACAAATAAGTAAATATGCAAAAGACAACATTTTATCTTAATTTTATATAACTGCTTAGTTTCTACTAATTACAGGAAATTAGAGTAAGAATAAATACAGACCTTCCATAAAGGAAATATTATTTCCCGTCCGTTTCTTATTTGTAACCTTTATAATGACATTGATATTGAAGACTTACAACTTTAACATGAATTATAAGTAGTAATCTAAATACAGTAATAATTAATTACACCAATGATATTATAATTAAAACACCTATTACTTATATCATTGAATTACACGTATTATACATTAATTAGAATGTTAAAAAATAATAATGAACAAGACTATTATATAACTAATAAAACTCAACCTCTAATCTCTTTGAAGCAATGATGGCCAGACTAGTTTCCGAAGATAACGATAACGAGCCTGGTTTTCCAGTGGAGTAAAACAACGCAAGGAAACAATAACATGATGTAACCACGGTCCTAAAATTGAAAATCTGACACTAAATAATTGGAGCTTCATCGCGTTTACCTTCTTGGACCAAACGGTAGAAAGCTTATAAACCGTAACTAATCAAATTACATCTCCCAATACCCTTTAGCTTTGGTTGAATTTGTACTAGTAAGTTTCCCATGGAAGATAAACTGAGCATTGCTATTACTACCCATAGAACATATAGTAAAATAATAAAATATTGCAAACTACAATGATTTTAGTAAATACTATGCTCGCGACCATCGTCCGCGTGAAACCTTGTCTAATGACCATCTTTGCTCTGGTACTTACGGCGCGTCATCATTAAAATTACAATAACTTTTGATAGAGTAGACCGATTTTAATGAATCAAAGAATAAGTTACTCTCGAGGATATGCTTTATAATTTTCTTGCTAAGGTTTTATTGTGAAGTCCGTGCTTTAGCAGTAATGCGTGTTGATACAAACAGAAAAAGAGACATTTCTAAAAATGATTGAATTGTATTGTATTACTTATTCGTAGACTCCAACAACAATTTTCACGAAAACACACGTTAGATTTACATTCCTATTATATGTGTATATAGATAAACAATTCAGATTAACAACATATAGTCGCGAACTTCGTAACACAATTACAATTTAACTGGTGGTAAGTCCAGTTAGGTGTGATTGACATGTTAAGTGCTTCAGGGAATGTACTCCGAGTGGACGTCGCGACGGTCGCAGACTAGTTTACATAAAATCTGAACTTGTTTTTCATAAGACCTGACGATAAAATCCTATTATTAATCTGTATTTATAAATTTCTTCTGTACGTGTGTATGTCACTGAACTGCTCCTAAACGGCTGAACAGATTTTCATGAAATTTTGTGTGCGTGTTCCAGTGGATCCGAGAATGGTTTAGATTCACAATTGGACCCGGTAGGTGGTGCTACGGTTGACTTTTAGGATTTTTTTAATTTTAAGGTAGGACAACGTCTGTCGGGACCGCTAGTAACGTTATAAATAAGAAAATTTGCAAGGACAGATAAATGTCAGTTACGCTCTGAAGCAAAATCTACTGAAAGGATTTTGTTCAATTTTTTAGTAATACAGATACTCATACCTCAGAAAAATAAATAAACTATAATTTATAAAATATTATTGTAATTGCTCAAAATATAGAGTAAGTTGTAAAAAAAAAATTAACATCTGAAAATTATCTAGGCATGTATTGGCTGAATCGTTAGTTACATTAAATTAATGTAGACTTTATAGTGAAACATACGAACTAAGCACGTTCAAAAGAGAAGGCATATTTCAACAGAGATATCTTGTTATAATCAAGCGCTATCAAGAGTAGAAGTCTCCAGACGAGTATCATATTAAAATAGTGCTATATAAGACGAGTGTGTGTCCCCTTTTACGTCAAAGGTATGCAACAATGCATACTTTCCTAAGATGAGCTCAGGTATGTTACTAAAAGGTACAAGGCACTAGCCATAGTTTTTGTGGAACACAAAAATTTATGAAATTCTCTTTTATTTTATTACTAGCAGTGCCCGTGAACTCCGTTCCGCCTAAAGTATTTTAAAATACAAGTTTTTTTTGCATAAGAACCTTCTCCTGACAATATCAAACACAACAAAAAAAGAATTAGCGAAATCGGTTCAACTGTTCTCGAGATTTGCGCTTACTAACACATTCAGCGATTCATTTTTATATTATAGATTTGGCGTTTATATATTTTAATATGACTTCAAAAGTAGTAACTGGACGAGCATTCGTAATTATAACTAGGTATTACATTATACTAGGTAAAGGAAAGAATACCATACATTTATCACTCGGTTTATTAATGAAGCCCTTTGCTTTCTACATAGTCCGGCGTCTCCGGTCGAGGTTATCAGTACGGAACGGACACTTTCCACGTTTTACCTCACCGTAAACGAAACCGAAATAGGGCGATACCGAAGAAAATCAGTTTCATATTAATCGAATCAAATTCTTTATCGTTTAACAAAACTAGTTACCGCACAGATGTCGAAATTCATTCATAATAAGGTGTAGTCCGGTGAAGCTGTAAAGACCTTGCTAGGTCAATAGCGTAGTCAGTTCGAAAAAAAAAAAAACATTCATAATAAGTTCAAATAAATACAAAGTTTTTCCTACGTGTGTTAAAAAGATGTATTTGTATCAAGTATTGTACAAATATTGTAAACTATATGTTACTGAATGTATATATTTCAGCTTTAATTAAGAGGACTTATCGTGAATGTAGTACTGTAACAGTGAAGCGCGTCCAAACAAACCGATAGACAGACAATTCTAAAAATGTCTAAAATATATATTATTACTTAATCCTGTACACCTTCAACAATTTTTTCTCAAAAATATAAAAAGTACAGACACAATAGATTTAAATTCTTTGTATACGTACAGATTGTAGACTTAAAGCCCGCAAAGTATAACTAGTATAGCCTATAAATAAATGCTTCGGCATCATCAATAGTTAAAAAAAAAAACAAAAAAAAAGTCGTACCAATCATAAAGACTGTCGACAGAATTGAACATTATAAACAATTATAACTGTGCTCTTATTTGAATTTTTAAATCAAAGTCCAAGCTATTTAAATCTCTTACAACAATAGACTACGAGTATATGCACAAATCTTCGTACAAAACATTGACCCTGCACGAGCTGAATCATAAACACATTCGTATTCAACGCAAAAATTCTGAAGAAACCTGACTCTGCAGCCGATTTCATCTAAAAACCTTAAAACTTCCGTACCACAATTTGAGTACTACAATATGACCAACATTGTGAGCTCATCCATAAATATCTAGCATTTAATTGGATCCAAAAGCAAAAACATATATATTAAAAACCTCTTTGATTTCTATAATTTTAAACGTATATGTTCTAAACAAATATATATATATATATATATATATATGTCAGTCTTGTAAAAACAGTGTGTAATAATAAATACAATATATACAATCTAGAAAAACCAACCACGTATATTAATATTGATAGAGATATATGTATATATACTCAAATTTAGACACCACATACAAGCAAATTAACTCGTAAACAATTAATTGAATAAGGAAACGCACAATAAAGAAAAAATCAATTAATAAACAGATATCCGTAATACTTTAGAACGAATCGGATTATAGTCAAACTAAAATATGAACAGGTAGTCAAGCGGTTAACGAATAATTGGTCATATAATTAACGAATCGGACATATATTTATTGTAGAATACGACATTATTTGTAGGCATTAAATTGATTCGATACATGTATTTTTTATAAATATTTTTAAAATAAATCGTTTATTAACAAAGACAATTAAAAGTCAGATATCAAGAGGCCACTTTATATTACCAGCTAAGTCGTTCGCGTGCCTTGTAAAAATTAGATACTTTTGCCGATTCTTTTTGTTAAGCGACTGCTTATATTACCGCATTATCTTTGCTAATATGTAATTGGTTATGCAAAATATTGTAAAAAAAAAAACGTTGTGGCACTCGGGGACTGCCGCAGTAAAGCTATTGCATAGCATTTTTTATTAACTTATGCAATTATAACTATTTATTTATTTTATTTATGCAGTATTTTTTTTTCCTTTGTTTTTTTTTCTTTGATATTAATTCAAGTTACACTTTTTGAGCGTGGTGACCGATAAGAAAACAATTTTTTTTCTTTTATTAAATAAATGAGAAGTTAATATTGTTCAAAATACCTATTCACCAGTATACTTTCTCACAAACAGCTGATTACATATTCGTCCGATTTCGGAGCAGCTCGTCCCGATCCGCACCCGATTAGGCCTCCCACGGCAGCGGCTCAAGCCTAGGTTCGATTCCTCGGTAGGGAGCCCTTGAGTGCGTTGCTTGCGCGATACGGTGACACACAAATTTACATCACCGCTACAACACTACACGATCACCCCCACACACGTGCACGCCTATACGCTTACACATGAAAGTGGAAGAGTTTACTTTTTTTTTTCCTTATCGAACTAAAAAACTCTCAATTTTCCGATAATAAATATATGGAGGAGTTGTTGAGGCGTGTATGTTTAGTACACATATACGGTTCAACAACTCATACATATATGAATAGTTAGCTAGGTTAACTAAGATAGGTCGCGATTTTGCATGCAACAGGCAACAGCCAAGCCGAGGTGTGCCGTGCACCCTTGAGCTGGTTGCCAAAATAAAATCGGCTGAGTGCCTTAAGCGCTCGCCTTAGTAGTCCGGTGAAGCTGTTAAGACCTTGCTGGGTCAATAGCGTAGTCATTTTGAAAAAAAAAGCTAATTTTTAAATTCAACGACTTATATATTAGTAAACCGCAATAACACTAATTCTAAAACGGTATCTCACTGCAAAGAGTTCAGATTACAGGTTAAAAAGAGAGCGAATTCTCAAAGGCTGTTCACAGAACAGGCCGGTGTCGAACGTGCAAGATGGCGGACAGGTGTGGCTGCACATGATATTAGAGCGTTTGGGCAGCCAAGCGGGAAACGTGAACTCCGCTCGGTACACGGATGTTCATACGACCATACAGATATTTATTACACCTGTTTTAGACATGTAAACTTAATTTATATGACATTGTAATACGAAATTAGAATCAATAATTTGTAGTTGGAGAAAAATTGTTTAAATTTTGTTTTACACTCTTGAATTACTAGTCTAGAACACTGTTAATAATACACAAGATGATGCACTACAGCGCCACCTAGTGGCGAGTATAGCATAGACGCTATCCCCATTAAAAGATTCTTAAGTGTGCCATCTATGATTTTAATCCCTCAAATATCCAGTTATATATACGAGTTCCATATTAAATCAGAAGCGATAAACAAGGCCAGGCATATAATTTGAAAAATAAAAGTCACAATTTTTATTGTATCCATAGAATACTTACACGATCTTTAAGTGGATTTATAAAAACCAAGTCCAAAAATATTAATAAAAAAATAATGTGCCTTAATATATTTCATTTATTTTTAATAGAACCATCGTTCATCGTTCAAGCATTAGAATCACGATTTTCATATTAGTAAATAACTAAAAAAACAACACATTACATATTAAATAACTTCGAAAATTATTTACAACTAGTTAGATAGACGTAGTGAGCTAACTAAACCTAGAAGTTATAAAAAAGAAGCCGACACTTAAATAAAACACAAGATAAAACTATATAACGTAGTAATTGCACGTAGAAAAGCAAATGACTCCAACGCTAGTGGAACGCACCGAGCCGAATCTCCGCCACCTTTGTGGTTTACGATCACGCTACTACAATACAACTCTAAAGTCATCCATATATAGCACTAGTTAGCGCCCGCGACTTGGTCCTCTCTTTCTTTTTTGTTATACGTTAACGTTTGACCACAATCTAATTGGATGTTAAATGAAGACATGCTCTAGGATGGTAGACAATCTAAATATAGAGGGTACTGGTTCTCAGTGTAGATGCCAGAACAAACCAATAGTCGCTTGGCGACAGATTTGCAATTTGATGGTATTAGCTAGCTTATTTTTCGAATTTACTACGTTATTGGCCCGACGAGTCTTCTCATATTCTAACCAGGCGGAATAAGAAAAAGCCCTACATCATGCCATTAACATCAGGTGCCCAACCAGTCGTTTGTCTCCAATGATATAGAAAAACTTTATCATTATTGCTTAACTCATATGAAAATGTATAATGATATGTAGCCCAGCTAATGTCGTGAAAAGTTATTTACGTGGTACTAAAAGTATCGTCAATATCGGTTTAGCCGTTTCGCAGATAAGCCCAAACGAACAACGGACACTTCAATGGTATTTATATGTATAGATTATCACTTGACCTAAGTAAAAAAAAACAGTAAAAATAATAGCCTCTCTCAATAAATGCGATTCAATATTATCGCATTCCCGTTCCAATCGTGACGCTATATCGGTAAATTCATAATTCCAACAATCATACTATCTCCAATTAGTGTAGCAGAGCAACGGTTATAATATACTGAAATAATTACATATATAATAGTAACAACGTATTCTAAGATTTATGAGTACGTATCTCATACAATATCACCGCATATTATGAAACAAAGTCCTATGCCACGTCTTTTTGAGTTTATCACGCGAAACTCAAATATTACTGAACCAATTTTCTCACAGTTGATAAAGTGATTCATGAGAAAGGTTAAAGTATATAATTTGTCAGGTTTTGTTTGATTATCAGGTCGGGACAAAGTTCGCCGAGGCCGCTAGTGTTTAAATAAAAATAACACAATCACCTATGTAACTCATAATTGATAATTCACCAATTCAATTCAGTACACCAAACTTACTCGGTGTATTACAAATGATGTCCAACTATTTCTTTGGCACTAAAATCGATACTTAGCCACCCGTTTTCTTCCCGTTTCAAAGTGTTAATAATTTGACTATGGTATGTAGGGGCTAGGAGAATCACCTCGGTGTATGAAAAAGTGTCCTTAAAATTAAGTTAAATTAGAATGGCCCTACAGTAGCAAAGGGGTTCATTATTCTTCTTTTATGCAGGCTATTGTCAAGGTTAGATTCGCAATTTGTAAGTGCTTTTTAAGAACCCAATTTAATTATTTATTTGATTTCAGTTAAAATAAAATAATATAAAATCAGTAATTGGTAGAAATGCTTAAACTATATCGTTATGCGAAAAACTGTACAGTTACTCGAATTAATGATTTCATCTATACTAATATTATAAAGGGGTAAGGTTTGTGAGTTTTTGACGTTGTGACGTTGTAAGGGGTTATCTCAGGAACTACTGATCCGATTTAAATAATTCTTTCAGTTTTATGTAGCTCATTCATCGAAAATGGTTATAGGCTATATATAATCACGCTAATACCAATAGGAGCGGAGCACAAACGAAAAATGTTTCAAAATCGGGATGTTTTTTTCCTTTTGAGAACTGCTGCATGTTAGTGTATCTATTCCACACGAACGAAGTCGCGGGCAGAGGCTAGTGAGTGTATAAAGTTTATTTAATAACTGGCTTCTGCCCGCGACTTTGTTCGCGTGGAATAGCTTCTTTGTGCTAACGTTAACTTTAACTCGGAGACTTCGTTTACGCAGAAGGTGAAAATATCTGTAAATAATACGTACATTAACCCCAATTTTGAAACATTCTTCATTGGTGCTCCGCTCCTATTAGTCTTAGTGTGATGATATACATCATATAGCCTTCCTCGACAAATGAGCTATCTAACAAATCGAACCAGTAGTTCCTGAGATGAGCACGTACAAACAACAAACAAACTTTTGAGCCTTATAATAGTAGTATAGATTTTCACAAGTTAAAAACATACTTTAGTAATAATATATAAGAAAATCCTTCTTACCATAAAGGAGAAAAAACTTTGAGAGTAACATACAACAAAACAATTAGAGCAACGATGCGTGATGCTCTAACGGTATGTCACTAAAAGTAAAGACTATTCGCCAACTATTCGAAATTACTCTGATCATTAAACCAGTAACTATCCGCGGCTCCACACGCATTTTTGTACATAGTAATTATTCTTGAATACACAGTATGTTTCAATACTTTGGTCAAAGTCGGTTGACAAATTATTCTTTACAATTTCTAATAGTATTATCGTGAATTATCAATTTGTCCTATGAATTGAATTGTAAAATTATAATTCAAAAGTTGAATGATTGTTTCCTCTAATAAAACATATCTTATAATTTTTTCAGTAACATTTATATTTTTCATCAAAATGGTTTAAGAATAGAATAATTTTGGAATTTATTTTTGAGAATTACTACCTATCGATTTATAAATTACATAAAGTACACTTGCATAAAATTAAAAAAAAAAAAAAACAATTGGTCAGTAACACAATTTGTTAACATCATATTTGTGATCGGTAGCCTTTGTAATAGCTATCACAAAACTAAAAAAAAATAATTAAATACGGTATAGACAGAAGTACAGATTATTAATATAGATTTATGAAAGAGATAATGAAGGGCGTTGGAAATATTGACAGGCGCTCCATAATAAACTATCAGATTTAATTAAGATACCGACAGTTTTCATTTCATTTCGTGAGAGTGATAAAGGCTTCATTCGTATCGTAACTTCGTCTATTATAGTTCGGTGAAGCTGTTAAGACCTTGCTGGGTCAATAGCGTAGTCATTTCGAAAAAAAAAAACTTCGTTTATTTTCATAGAAAGCAAAATCACAGTATTTACTCCAGTAGTCAGAATAACGTACATGCATACATTTTATTAGTGGAGCTTCCAAAAGTATACGATCGCTCTCTCTGAAGCATAATGGGCAATCTATATACAATATACATTACGAGTCCATAGTAACCCCGATAAGAGTGCCGCGATACTCTTCGATCCTAGATATCACCATAACAAGTTAAAGCCCATAAGGCTATACGATTCTGAGATACCTTGGACCACCGAGGTCAAGTATCTCGGCGTCACTTTAGACCGTCATTTAACGTTCGATCCTCATATTAAGAGAGTGCGAGACAAAGCCGCTATGGTCTTGGGTCGCCTCCATTATTTACTCTGTCAGAAGAGCAAACTGTCCCTCAGACATAAGCTCACAATATATAAAGTCTGTATTCGTCCGGTAATGACGTATAGTTGTCCGGTTTTCGCACACGCGAAGAATCTAGATACGCTTCAGGTTTTGCAGACCCGGGCTCTGCGTAAAATCACCGGTGCTCCTTGGTTCGTCCGGAAGGCGGATCTCCATAGGGACCTGGAGATGCCGTCTATCTGGGCGAATATAAAATCACTTACAAATAGCTATTTCGAGCGAGCCGCGACTCATCCCAGTCCGTTAGTGGTATCCGCCACGAATTACGAACCCGTGCCCAACGCTGGGCGTTATAAAAGACGTCCGCGACACATTCTCACAGACCCTCCCGACGATATCACGTCAGCGAACGATCAGTACCAGCCTGTCCCTCGAAACAGAGCGTGCTCACGCCCACGCCCGCGTAACCACAGATCGCGCCGCTGCGGTCTGGGGGTTAATTTCGCTCCCGCACACCCGATTAGGCCTCCCACGGCAGCGGCTCAAGCCTAGGTTCGATCCCTCGGTAGGGAGCCCTTGAGTGCGTTGCTTGCGCGACACGGTGACACACCCATACATCACTGCTACAACACTACACGATCACCTCCACACACGTGCACGCCTACACGCTACACATTTTGGTGGAAGGGTTATTTTTGGTAAATTTTTTTCCCTTATCGAACTGAAAAACTCTCCAAATTTTCCGATAAAAATATATGGAGGAATTGTTGAGGCGGATATGCTTGGTACTCATATACATTTCAACAACTCAAACATATATGAACAGTTAGCTAGGTTAGCTAAGATAGGTCGCGATTTTGTATGCAACGAGCAACAGCCAAGCCGAGGTGTGCCGTGCACCCTTGAGCTGGTTGCCAATATAAAATCGGCTGAGTGCCTTAAGCGCTCGCCTTAGTAGTCCGGTGAGGCTGTTAAGACCTTGCTAGGTCAATAGCGTAATCAGATCGAGAAAAAAAAAAGAGTACATAGTACGGTGAAGCTGTGAATATCATTCCAGGTCAAAAGCGCTTTCATTTGTTTCTTTTGTTGCAGATCTATAAATAACTAATAGGACACATTTCAATCATTTTTAGCAATGTCTGTCTGTCTGTTTGTATGAACACGCAATACTGCTAAAGTACTGAATTCACAATAAAACCTCAGCAAGCAAATCATTAAAAATATCCTTAGGAGTAACACATTTTTTGTTTCATTAAAATCGGTCCACTCTATCAAAAGTTATTGTAATTTGAATGAGGACTGGAGTTAAATACGATAGAAAAGTAGTGATCTACACTAACACTAGCGGTCCTGACACTTTGTTCTACCTTGATAATAAAAAAAATCCTAAAAGCCAACCGTAGCACCACCTACCGGGTGCAATTGTGTATCTAAACCATTCACGGATTCACTGGAAACCGCTCACAAAGTTTTATCAAAATTGGTGCAGTCCTTTAAGAGGAGTTCAGTGACATACACATGGACAGAAGAATTACATATATATAAAATACACATATAGCTATAATTATATTCACCGACCCCGCTAGTAGGTATATCATATACTTATATATCATCTGACCATATACAAACGACATTATACTTTTAAACCGATATAATGTAAACGTATGGTACATGTAGTTTGGAGAACAACGAAATTAAAATTACAGGTCCGTTACATGCTTCGGAGACCACGGTATATTGATTGTTCTGTTGGTTTAACCCCAAGTAGAGGAACTCAGCTATAATAACGTTCGTATGGTCAAAACATTTTATTGTATCTCATAATACGTCATTGTATTTTATTTTAGTGCAACTTTTTAAAGCGTTATAACAAATTTAAATAAAAATATATTTAAAACCTAAACTCTTTAATCAAATTTTTTGCAATAATTCCAAATAAAAATTCAACGACTGTTAGGCCGACATTAATGCGATATTAGAAAGGCAGGACGCAGAGTAAATAAAATAGGTACCGTTATAGTGTAAAGTATGCTGTTTAAACCATATTCACAAACAAAACTGTACGTAAATATGTTATAACAGATGTATATTGTAAATAATTATAACACATAATTCAACGATGAAGGTAACATATTAAAAAAAACAATAATTAACTACAGAAAATGTTACATGAAATGGAAAGAATCTATCGTACTAGATCTTTCCGGTTTTATCCGACACGAAATATATATAGGAGTTGTTGAGGTATGTATGCTTGGTACACACATGTGCTCCAACAACTCATATATGTATGAATAGTTAGCTTAGGTCAGCTCAGACAGGTCGCGAATTGCATGTATCAGGCAACAGCCCAAGCCGAGGTGTGCCGTGCACCCTTGAGCCAGTTGCTCAAATAATATCGGCTGAGTATCGCAAGCGCTCGCCTTAGTAGTCCGGTGAAGCTGTTAAGACCTTGCTGGGTCAATAGCATAGTCATTTCTAAAAAAAAAAAAGATATTGTCGGCGGCTTTACTGGCTTTATGCAGACTTGGTAGTTATCCCTCGGGAAGAATACTTTTATCTGGATGACTTGTACTATATGTCCTTATCTGTACTCCTAACAAGGTGTATGTAAAATTTAATAATGAGCGGTTGATTACACAAGGCGCGGTAGCGTAACAAACAAATAGAATCCTTAGTTAGGATAAAATAAAAACCGGCAAATTATAAGAGACGGTTAAAATAAAATACATATTTAAAAAAAACATGCTGGTAGGTTTTTTTTAAGTACGCCTGGTTAGCTATACCACCCTAAAGTTGCAAATCTGTCGCCAAACAGCCGTTAGTGTGATCCGGCAGCGACAATTGAGAACCAGTCTCTTCTACGTTTGGCGTATTTATCATCTTATATCACGTCGTCATATAATATCGGATGAGATAGTGTTAAAACTCTAAAACCTAAACAGTAAAAAAATCACATGTTTTGATGTGAAACTAATTGTTAGCGTGGCGAGGCAAAAAGCGAACTTTGCACTACTATCGAAATACTCAAAAACATTTGCAACCCTATGTGTATAAAGATAAGATTCAAACTGTTTTGTTGGACACTCGTTCTACTAGTGTTACGCGGCACGCTCCGACGACTTAGCGCCCTTTGATAAACACCGCCAAAAACACCACGCCTGCGCCTATTTGAATTTTTGTATCTGATAAAAACGAATATTTATGTGATAAAAGATATAAACAGTCATTATTTTATGGTACAAATTTATGATACTTTATCTCTTCCTTACGCTATAGCTGATTCCTTTCGTAATCTATCCTTTTTTCATATAACTTATACAAAACAACTTCGATGTTTCACATCTGCCAGGCGTCCCGTGACGGCTTGATTTTCGTTTTTTGGTAACTTTACCGATTACCTTTACATTTAACTGACGCAAGATGACAGCAACAATTAACCGTGACTATCTCAGGATAAAATTAAAATGTATCTGTTTTTTCTTTTCAAATACCATATCGTACGGACATTAATATTTCCACGTTTTATTTCACCTGAGTAATATAAAAAAAAAATCAAAATTCATAACTACATAATCGAGAATACCATAATAGCTGCGAATTAAGCAACTTTCTATATTGTGTGCATAAAAGTAGCCGTAAACCGCAACAATTTACCAAACACCGCGCATTACGTTCAAAGATCGAAAGCTAAAGATAAAACAAGCAGAGCTGGAACATTCTTCTAACATTTAAAGTTCAAGTCTTGAAATAACCAGAATAATGTCACGGAGGTTCACCGAGACACGCGAATATAGAATAAACACTAGCTTTTATCCCGACACAAATAAGACTTATAATTGAAGAAAGTTTCACAGCATCTTAACCCACTAGCATCTATTTCCTAACGCAAAGTACAAACAGGCGAGAGCTGGGACAAATTAGCGAACGAGTTTCATTCGCACCGTAAACGAAATTGTCTCGGCGTAAATTCAACATGATATTCAGGACGGAGATCGTATCAGAGTAAATAAAAATAAACCGGAGTTAAATCGAACCGGTAGATACGTTATCGATAAATATGTCGTTCGAGAACCGTTTAGCGGTTTATAAAAAATCGATCGAACAAGTGAATATCCGTTCAGATGTAGTTGTTAGTTTGTAATATCTTTTTCGTAGTTGTCAATAACGGCTATATATTTTTTACATTCATTTTTAGCAATAAATGTTCCAATTTTTTTTTTTTATTGAAGCACGACAAAGTGCCTACATTATGCCTGATGGTTCAGTGAGAGATCCGGAGGCCCACGTCCCTTCCTCTTTCCTTCTTTCCCTTTCCTTCCCCTCCCTCTGCTCCCATATACAGGCTGGCAACGCACTTACGACATCCCTGATGTCGCTAGTGTCTATGGACGGTGGCGATCACTTAACATCACGTGACCCACCAGTTCGTTTGCCTCCTTTGATATAAAAAAAAATGGTAAGCATAGTATAATCCAAAAACAGTGGCGACCACCGAGAGACAGATCATCCATCGTCCGTCGCCGCTGTCATGCCGGCCATAATGACGAAAGTCACCCGGTACTGGATATGCACAGGCTGATCCCGAAACGCGACGCGCAAAAGCGAGTCACTATGACGGGCTTTTTCGCCATGTACATGGTGGTTGCGACCCAGTCGGGCTGTAAAACGCTACCACCCCGCTATCGCCATTGCCTCGTTCGTTGATCAGCAGGGTGCACCACGTGCAGGTGAGGTTGGCTTGAGTGTCTCAAGTCTTAAGATGTTACTCGACACCCCTTACACCCCATTCACACTGCCATTCTCAAGTAGGATTAATAGGAATAGTATTACAAGTGCTTTTTGATAATTTCAATATTCTAACAAGAAGAGGGTCCCTTATTAGAACCTTCCAGGGAGTTTTTGTCGCATCTCAGAATTCATGCTCCGTGGTATTATTTTCCATCCAATTCACTTATGCACAGTAACCGAAGTAGTTTAGTAGGTGGTAGAGCCACGCTGAAACTATTACTGGCTTCAGTATGAATGGGTCGGCTCGCTCGGGGTAATACCACTGTCTCACAGAAAACCGACGTGAAATAACAGTGCTTGCATTGTTGCGTTTCGTTCGGTCAGTAAGAACACCGGAGGCCCACCTCTAACACAGGCTGGCAACGCACTTGCGACTCCACTGATGTTGCAACTCTCTATGGACAGCGGTACACACTTAACATCAGGTGACTCGCCTGTTCGTTTACCATTGACAATAATAATCACGGGCAACGGATACCCAACAGCAGTATAATATTATTGTTATATACTACGTCGTCATAATACATTGCATACATACAGAATTATTCATACAATTCCAGGTTCTGTTTAAATTGTCATATAATTCACAAAATATTCAACCCTACCTCAGTTATAACAGTCAAACCTAACGAAAGCAATTTGAATCTAAGAACAAAGTCGCCAGTTTGCTTAACCCTTTCGATACTATATTACTACCTATTCTAATTAGTTGAAAAAATGCACTGTTACATCGGAAACATCAAACAATTCATCTAGTAAATTATTCATGAGATATAGGCCCGTTGTAGACAACATGCTAATTCTTCCTGGGTTAAATACGTTTTCTAATAAAATCGGACGATGATAAAAAAGAGTGTTGCAAACCAATTAACGCTTAATCTTTAGACTCTTTTAGTACGTGTATTCAGAAAAGCTAACTCGTAATTCTACTTGCAGGTTAATTAAGGTATGAGTTGACGAAAACTGGTTATTTATTGGTTCCTTTTGAAGTATTTCAACTTTTAAATCACCCAAGAAGGACTAATACATCTTATTGGTGTCATTGGCGAACGACTGTTTTGACTTTTTCGATGTGAAACATCTATAAAGGCGAGTTAGATCAACTGTTTGCGTGGCGATGAGTCGTCACGGTATTTCTCGCCACGTTATATGATGTTTTTATTGTTGTATTTAATTAATATAAATGTTCACTGAATAAACAGTTATATTTTTTCATAAAAAAAATCCTTATATTTTATTTTTGATTTTTTTGATATTTATATCCTGTCACAAACAATCCTTTTATGCATATTAATTGTACAAAATAAATTCGATGTTTCACATCTGCCAGACGTTCTGCAACGGCTTACTATTTTAAAATTATAAACTGTCAGGAGTACAAATAAGGACAGAACCTTTTATCGAGATAAAAATAGTAAGAAAATAAATTATTTGTTTACAAAGAATGCCTTACATAAGTATATGAAACTTCGTAAAAAAAAATTAGGATTTTTTTTTGTTATAATCTATTATAACATCGTTCAATAAATATCGACCTTCCGACTTTTAGTAGGTTCCTTTAATGTGTTGTACCGAACATCTTTCAACGAAACTTGTTCCAAGCGATTACGAAATCTCGATGTAGTAACCTCACGTACAAGAGTTACAGAGATCCTACTCAATGAAAACGAAAAACGGCATTGCGAAGCGTTTTGAAGGTGACATAATCGCATTTAAACTGTCCACGGCATAAGGTTATCAATAAAATCCATGACGTAATCAAGGCTGCTCTGGCCGGAGGCGCGTGCGCAGTTCGTTAGTTAATATTTGTATAATATATGTAGTTGCCGTTTGCATATGCGTGTGAAATGTTTTACTTAATTTTAATACATTTATTTCGAACATAGAAATGAACTTGAGGGTGGTGGCTCGTCAGGTGGGCATTAGAAAAAACGGTACCCTAATCATATGGTTATATTACATTGTTTTCAAAACTCAGTCTCAATGTAGGATTAGCGAGTCAGTCGTGGACACGGGCATGTTCGTCATTCTGGCAACTTTCAAACCGGCCCACGTGGTTGAGGCACATTAGTGTTCATCGTAACTAGCACCAGTTTGTCACGGAGGGCCCTCTTCATAGTCGAGGCCCTGCTGAAGGGTCATCACCTGCCGAGTCGATTAGATGTATTGCAAAGGTAGTTTCTGCCCAACCGGCTAAATGGTGAAACAAGGACACCGAAGGAGATTAATCAGTACAAATCTGACTTTACCACCTATGTTGCCCGGCGAAATAAAAATCCAAGAAACTTCTCCCGCGAGGAAAAATGAAAAAAATAAAATTTGAGTCTAAGTCAATAACCACAGTTGACAAAGACAATGGACCAATATCCCTTCAGATCCCAACTAACGTTGTAAATAGGAATATGAGTTAGTATATTCGTTACGCTTGTGCCTTAACTAGGTACAAAACTAACTATCAGGAAATTTTGTATAAAAGCAGTCAGAGGTACATAAAATGACAAAATATTTCATTTAAATCTACATTAACACGAGTCTAGTCGCGAGCAAAGTCTAATAATTAATATCAGAAATGCAAATGTGAGTTAAGCTGTTATAGATTCAAGCGTTAGCTGTTCAACCGACGTTCAGAAATTATGCTAACACGTTTTCAAAGGGTCAAAAAAGGATACAGGATACCTTTTATCCAAAAAGGTACGACTACAGAGGGATAGGATAAATCCACATTAACGCAAGAGAAGCTGCATGTAAAAACTGCTACAGAATATTACAAGTAATTACATAACAAAAATTAAAACTATACCTAGATAGATACGTTACTAAGCTTTCTTACAATACATTGGCATGTTTATCGATACGCCTCTCAATTATTTTTTTAATTTATTCCTACAGACTCTTGGTCCCCACTTTTTTTGTGATTTCGTATATTTATTAATCAAATGAAACTTACTTAAGGTAACAAATCTACTTAACTATTATTACTATTACACTTAACCATTGTTATTATTATTTTAGCATGACTAAGGATTGGATTTTAACTGAAACTATTGTCTTAACAGCGGCTTCCAACTCTCTAATTTCCATTATATACATTTTAAATTAAATTAAAAATAACTAAAGTACAAATTTTATTATAATCCAAGTCGAAATCGAAAAAACGTACATGGTTACAACAATCACATCTCAAATCGTGTCTGCGAATCTAAATACAATGTGACTAAATATCTATTAACGCTAGTACCGTGAGAACACCGCGAGCGACGTGCGCGTACATTACGAACCATTCATCACGGTTAGAAATGAATAAAAAAGCAAAAACTGAATTGACCGACTTAGTAACCTCAGAGCGACAGCGCGGAGCCGCGGGACGGTGCAAATGTGGCGAAACTCAATCCTTCATCCGGTCTCGACAAAACATTGCTCAAATGATTTATCGTGCCTTAAGTACAGCGCTTCTCTACATACTATTTGAAAAACTCTTTAGATAAGTGTATTCATTTTTATCGTACTATTTTCATTATCAGTTTTTCTTTGCACCTTTGCATAGTATAGAACGAAGTTGCTTCCTCTGTCTGTTTCCTTAAATCTTTTAAATTATTCAATTGATTTTAATATAGGTTTCAGCAATAGATAGTGATTCAAGAGGAAGGTTTATATGTATAACTAGTTCTCCCGCTAACTTCGCTCGCCTTGGTATGATTTTTTTGTAAGCCTACGTTTTTGGTATATAAATTATACATACCAACATATAGAACATTTTACTATGCTACCCCATAGAAACTGTTCGCTTTACCGAAATACAAACAGAGAAAGCGAAATTTTTAATGTAAATTTCAGTATAACGATAACTTTACATGCGTCAATTCAAAACTCAAAAAACCATCGTAATCACGGATGCATCCAAGTTGCTAATAGCAATTTGAAGTTGCGTTCACAATTTGCATAAAAAGAAAACTGATTTGTAGGTTTTTTCGTGCAATTTTTCCAACTTGTCTGTGCATAAAAACCTTCTTCAGAGTTCAAGGAATAAATCAAATCAAAGATTACTCGAATTGGACCAGCCGCTTTCGAGTTTTGCGCTTAGCAACACATTCACCGATTTATTTTTATATCATAGATACATACCTAATAGTACAAAAAACTTCAAAGATTTGTAATGTGATGTCGTTACAAACATATTTATATATTTAAATCGCAAGCGCTGACTAAACCTTACGAGATAGATTAAAATTAATGTGCTACATTAAGGGGTCCACGACCACTGCTATATAAGAACTGAAATGCATTCAACTCTCACTTGAACCGAGCTAAAGATAAATTAACCGCATCCATATTAGGACTCTTCAACACAAGAGGTTTTCGGTTCGACTGGAGAGCTCGCGTACCCATATATACATCGATTAGGTAATCTAGAAAGCAATTATGGTTTCGATTGTATGCGGTTATAAATACTTCAACCATTTGATCTTTTAATAGGTGCTTAAAACATTATTCCAAACGTAGTTTAATTTTGTTGCTTATCTAGTCGATGGTTGCATCCTTGTTCTCAGTATAAGTTATCTTTTGAAATTCGTAGCAGCAAACTTCAAATAACTAGAATTAAGACATAAAAAAAATCAGCCGTCACGGGACGCCTGGCAGATGTGAAACACAGAAATTGTTTTGTATAAGTTATGTGCATAAAAGAACAAATTACGACGGGAAACAGCTATGGCATAATGAAAAGATAAAGCATTACAAATTTGTTCCATAAAATAATGACTGTTTATTTATTTTATTACATAAATATTTATTTTTATTAAATACAAAAATTCAACAAGGCGGTTCAAGGGCGGTGTGTTATGCGGCATTTATCAAAGGGCGCTCTGTCGTAGCGCGTACCGCGTAACCCTAGTAGAACGAGTGGCCTATAAAACAGTTTGAATCTTATGTTAATACACATAGGGTTGCCAATGTGTTTGAGTATTTCGTTAATAGTGCAATGTTCGTATTTTGCGTCGCCACGATAACAATCAGGTTTACCCTTCGCCTATAGATGTTTCACATAAAATACCTATTATTGAATAACTAAATCATGTTTCACTTCGTAATTTCGGTCTTCCGTTGTGATTTTCACGTCAAATCGTAATTATACTTTCAAATAACTAATCGTAAGAAGTGCGACTCCCAAGCGATACACAATTAACGTTGCAAAGTGAAGAATGTTGTCTATCAAAGAAATGATTAAAAGAAAACAAAAACACGAAATTCCCCCGTAGAATAATTACGAGTTTATAAATAAACGATCGTCATTAGTCCGAGGTCAAGTAATTACTGTACCCGTTCTTAATACTTTGAATGCAATTTAAACATCATGTGAATGCAATTAAACTGACAAAAGTCATAACTTAACTGCGATATAGGAACGAAATCTCGCCGAGAATAACTCATAACGGATGTGAAAAGAAACAGACATTTTGACAGAAATAGATAGGACCTAATACAGAATAATAATTTTAAATTCAACACTTGTTCGACTTATTAAAAAAATGTAATTAATTCATTTATTCCAAAGTCGACAAAAAGCCAAGTTCATTTAGAATGCTACAACATAATCTAATCTTGGTTATTGAGATCTTTTTTTTTTCGAATGACTACCACATTCGATCCTGACAAACAGACTCATACAAACCTATATTAAGGATTCTGTTTCGATTTGCAGATGCGGTTGGCTTTGGTGTTTTGTTATGTTGGAATGAACTGAAATATTTTTTATTGTTGGTACATAAGTGGTGTACGAAGATATAACTAAGACATATAGAACTACAAATGTCTAATAACTGGTAACACCATTCAGCTACATGCTGTAGTATAAGGCAGTATTGAAATCCCGTTGAGGGTAAATTTAAAATCTTTCGTTATCCCTATATACTGAAGTACCTGGGCTACGGAGCCTAGCTCGGTTCTTTAAAAAACATTTTTGAATTAAAATAAATTGTTAGGTTTGTCTTACACAATTATTATTTTTTACAACAAAAAAAATATATATACACACAGATTCGAACCGGAGTTACAATTTCCATCTGATCTATTTCTGTTTTGACAGCGGCGGCGAAATTTACCTTCATATTCTAGCTATATTTTTTCATTGCCTGAAATCTCAGTTATAAAAAGTTTCCTATGAATAAAATCTAGCTAGATCGATTTATCGTCACTGATACTACCTACATACTAAGTTTCACGGAAATAGATGACGCCGTTTCCGAGATCCTGAATATATACAAATATAAAAATATACATGAATTGCTCGTTTAAAGGTGTTAGCTAGATAGATGTTATGGCTCAAGGATGTGTTAATATTTTTTATATATCCATAAACTAAACTTAAGACATCACTATCGCAACTCACAGAGTCGACGCCACTTTTATATGTCACCAAAAAAAATGTTTCAGATTTCGTGATCGGCGTGATTTATGTCGACGCTTTTTATTCTATTCGATCTGGTAAATTATATACGATACCGTAATTTATATTTATTATATAATATTTGTATAGCGGGCATCAGAAATCTTATTCGTGAAATATTTTCATAAATATATAGTAATAATTGAACTGTCATAAAATTATGTAATGGTGAAGTGAAATTATAGCAGTGTATCGTCTGGATCGAGGGCAAATAAAAAGATTTAAAAGAAATAGCTTTATATTTTGCAACTCACTAACTTTTGTTGGCAGATCCGCTCTGCGGTATAGGTATAAGTATAAAGGTATAAGTATGAATGTATATGAGGAAAATATTAGTTCTCTAAATATACTTGTACTTATTGAGAAATTAGAACGAAAGAAGGTGTATAACATTTTGTAAAGATGCGAATGTTAAGATCCATGAGCCTTAGAATCAAAATGGATAGAATTAGAAATGCACATATAAGAGGAGGTATTATGATGAATAACACTGGTACCAGAAAAGTTGAAAATGAGCTAGCGTGATATAGACAAGTCCTGAAGATGAATGCAAGTCATAGAACTAGAAGAGTATTAAGTAAGAGAGTGAACTCATATAGAAGTAGAAAGATCGAAGAAGATATGAATAGAATGCGTTCAGAATAAAGTGTATAAAGGTCTGAATATCAAGACCTGATAGATGAGAGGGGATAATTGACCCTACTTAAATGAAATAAGCGTAAAAAGATAATAATGACGTAGTACGATTGCATGTGATCATCGTTGGTAAAAAAAATCAAGTAACATCGGTACATCACGTTTCTTGGACGACATGTGGATTTTTGTATCATATATCCAGCTAAGAGTAACTTATGCTTCTGTATTCGCTTCCTATGGATATATCAGCCATTGGAATAGAATTAAACAGTATTCGCCATTGTGTGGAAGATGATTCCATTAGCTAGATTTTTATTAATTACTTCGTCAACTTGAGCAGGAGTAATAACAGTTTTAAAATGAAGTAGATTTTCAAAAAAAAATTAACCGACTAAATCGGAAAATAAATAGTTTATTAAATTAACCAAATTAAATAAAACGTATGAATATGCGCTACCTAGAGATGTATTGGAAGTCGGTGCCAACCGAAATTTCAAATTTATTCCAGGTAGAAAAGTATATTATATTTATTCTACAAATGTACATAGCGAGACGCGAGAGTGAACTTAATTTTTGTACCTATGCAGATGACATGATTTTTGGGTTGGTACAATAAACAATGAATTATCGAAAGCGGTTAGCATGATATTGAACTATTCGTCTATTTGTCGTGTTCACACTTAATGCAAATTCAAAACTTATATGGTTTTACACTGGATGCCGTTGTCAGAACCAAAATAAAATGGGATCACACGGGAAGTACCAGCTTTTAAATAAAAAAAGAATCATCAAAATCGATTCACCCAGTCCAAAGTAATGAGGTAACAAACATAAAAAAAAATACAGTCGAATTGAGAACCTCCTCCTTTTTTTGAAATCGGTTAAAAAGTGTTTTTAAATTGTTTTGTTTCTTTTTACAATGATTATGTCCCACTTACATAGACAAACTTATTAATTGTCAGTTAAGTGAAAATAGGTGCAATAATGAAAAAGGCTTGGTTTTTTTAATCTAAAATTCTATTACAACACAAACAGATACAACATTTTGTATATATATAGTGTGATGATTAACAAATCGTAACTAAAAGATCATACTATACAATAACTTTGAATCACGATGAGTCACGCGGTGAGCGCTGGAGGTCATAATTTGAAATTCAATATTTTTAAATCGCGTTTGTATAATCTCATCTCGTAATATCAAAGATTATAATATAAAAAATAGACACCAAGAAGTAATCCGATAATTAATATTAACTCAATAAAGTATCGAGGAGGCGTGTACAGATTTTAGGCGTACTTAGTCTGGAGAAAATATCCTTACAAAAATCACAAATTTAATGTCACACGCAGATTTTCCTACGCCTTAAGTTTCAACCTTATTCGTTACTGGGCGATAATCATCTCCATTAGTTATTTTTTATATATGTATACATATATAAAAAACATACAAAAATTAAAAGAAAACATATACTAAGCATACAACACTTCCTTAGATTTTGTAGTGCTTCTTAAAACTACCTTCTTAAAACTATCTTCTTAAAACTTTAACAACTTTATATTAAATTCGTATTTTATCATGATATTTTTATTGAAAAGGACTAAATGTCTAAAAAAGAAAAACATAAAAAAAAGATTCTACAGTATTTTTACGTAAGAAAAGGCTTTTACAAAGGCGCATTGTTTCACGTTAGTCCAACAAAAATCGCATTTACTTTCGTGTTTGTTTACGATGACGTGATGGTGACGATTCAAGCGGTTAACGATAGAAAAATACGACAAATAAAAAAAACGACAAAGTTAGAAGGTCACGATCTTCAACTGTAAGAGATACGACGCATGGAATTTAAAGGAACTATATTCAAATTATTCTGCTCATTAGTATAATGTTTTTAACTTCAATGTAAAATTATAACCGCCAAAATGATAAATATCAACCTTAATGCAAATTAGATCGGTTAAATTAAATCAGCAATTAAAAAAAAATTACAATATCTATCTTCTGTATATATAATGAAAATAGAGTTCGTTTGAATAATAGGACTAAGAGAATTCAATACAAAATTTATCGTAAAAGGTTCCAGGCTATTTATATTTTGGATTCGATTGATTCTCTTGCCGTTTTCTAATGTCCAATAGAGCGAGCGGAGAATATGAAGGAATTATGTAAGATAAACAATTATAAGAAGTATTTTCATTACCCAGCTTGTAGAACCAGAAATCATTATCACCATTTGAAGAATCTGTCGTTTTATAGGTAAAGAACTTACTACACATTACCTTCGATCTCCTTGGAAGACTTTCCATTTCAACATGTCGATACCGCTCCGAAGAACGTCGGACCTCCCTCCCCCTCAGATCGTCCGTCGAAGCCTTCTCCTCCCCCCGCGTCAATGTCGTCACTTTCCTCACGATCCGCGTCGTGATCCGGCGCTGACCGCTGTCGTCTTTCTTCGAGATCTTCGTCGACTCTAACGAAGAGCCTAGAACCTCGGTCGACATGCGTTTGTTCGTGTGAATCGCCTGCAACTCCGCGAGGCCGTGCCCGCCGGCCGACGTCGGGACAGCTAGAGCGCTATCACCGTCGTACTCGAAATGAGTTTGGTTACCATCGTGTATGATCCGTCCGTTGTAGCTCTCCTCCCGGTACGAGCCTGATCGGTAGCTAGAAGCTCTCTCCATGCCGGGATAGTTCCCATCATAAACCGTTTCGTGCCGAGTGAGGCTCTCCCTTAGACTCCTCGGTACGGAGGCCAAGTTTAAACTGGTCGTGATCGGCGAACCGACAGGCGACTGAGCCGGTTTCTTGAGACTCGATTTTAGCGGTTTCGCGTCATCGCTCTCGAGCGTTCCCTGTACGAAGAGCCGCTTACTGTTGCCCTCCTTTACGAATCGGTACATGGACATTTTCGATTCGTTTCGAGCCTTCAGAGGCCCTCGTGATGCATACTATTATCGCGGCACAACTGCAATGCATTAGCGGTTCTATTATGGATTCGTCACGCGTGCGATCTTTACCGTACCGGTGACAACGCTTAGAATAAATCAACCGTGATCTATGAATGTCGCTCTTATATACATATTATATGGAAGTTAATGAGCGGGAAATCATTAATATAATTTATAAACAAGTATGTGCGCGCACACGATTTAATTTATGTATTGTTTAAATTACACTAAGACTACACCTGAATATTAAAAATAGAATATTATAATGAATAACTTATCACAGACGGTAAAATATTCCATATTAGTATCATTTAAGAGATTGTTTTTGTTTCTTTAAACGTGTTAATTTCTAGAACAGTTTTTCAATTTTGAAGTGTACCTCTATAAGTGAAGATAATTTCTCATTATGCTATAGCGTCTTTCCAGGGAGTAGAGTAATTATCATACTATGACTACGCATAAATTTAACGCGTGAACCCGCAGGAGAAGGCTTGCAGTTCATACAATATTAATTATATCCACGTAAAATATTCCAAAGATAAAAAGGTCCATGGAAAATCCTTCAACTACATACAGGAGTAGTTTACTTTATGTATCAATTTAAAAATATATGGGTATATCACACTCCTTGAGAGGGCGACCAACAGTTTATCTGATTATACCGCTCTTAAATCCCAATTCAAGTAATAAAACGTACACTCGTCAACACGAGATACGAAACATACGAACTCGGATACAATAAAAAAACGTATTAAGAATCAATACAAATGACAAGCAGCCACGAGCTGTAAACATGACGTGATTAAAACACTTCACCGTATATTTATTGTGTACATTAAAACCTGCTTTGATGCGTCGGCCGATTCCAAAAATTCATATGATTCAGATAACTAAAAAAGTAAGGGAGCCAGTGTAACGAGCTCAGTAAATATCGCGTAAAACAGTAAACGAACCGGTTTTGATATTTCACTCGAAATATATGTATTGCGCATTACATTCGCGGTAGCCTTCGCGAACTGGGCAACTAAAATGTCTAAATCCCCACATAACCATTTTAATAACTCACAAACTACCATCTATGAGGATCCTTCCATTTATTTTCATAAATCCTATGATTCAAAATATTATTAAAGACAGAGTATTCGTAGATAATAAAAAACTCCTTGACTATCTCGTTTCATGTGTAAACGGTATGAAAAGGATTCCACAAAAATAGTACCATTGCAAAGGAACATATTGGAAAAAAACTGATTTCGAAGAACCTGGTCGATAGAGCGTGATACACTTCAAATGACAAATGAATGTTAAATACGAAGAAGCTACAGCTCATCTAGTTACGATGAGATATTTACTAAGCTACAATACAATTTTGCTTTTTTATACATTACAGGTTTTAGCTTTTGACTAGCATCTCATCAGACATTAGATGACAACGTAGTCCGAGATGGTAAACAAGATAAACCTAAATGGGACTTGCTCGCAAATGCAGCTGTTGGATCACACCAACAGGCGTTTGGTGATATACAACTTGATGGTGGTAACTACCTATGCGAACTTAGAAAAAACTCTTTTTTATATCATAAGAGGCAAAAGAACAGGCTGATCGCCTGATGTTAAGTGATCACCGCTGTCCATAGACACTAACACCTCAGGTGCGTTATTAGCCTGTGTCTGTGTTTCTGTGTGGGTGATAGTACTCCGGGTGAGTCGACCTATTCATGCTGAAGCCATATTATTGGCATCAGCGTGGCTGTACCACCAAAAAAAAAATACCATCACGAAGAGATGAGCAATTTAAAAAAAACAACTACTCAACACGCATCCGAAAATATAATTTCATAATGTCTAATGAACAATTAGATTTTATGTAAAAAATAAAAAAATAACAAGTAAATAAAAAATCCGTTTATATAACATGTTACGTCACTAGACGCTAGAAACCATATTTGGGAGACCATGACGTGTAACATGGCGGCGCCCTTCCGCCGGAAGTCGAACATTTATGTATTATACATTATATTGTAAAAAGGAAACTGGCAAAGGACGCAAGAGTTTGCGACTAGTTATTACGACATATAATTACAAGTAATCTTATTAATCATACTCTTAATGAAACTCTTCCAATTTATCGATTATAATCAAGGTTAGTAATATTAATAAACAAAGCGGTTTATATCCAAAAGTGGCTTTAAAACTAATATATATAATATTATTTCCATTTCGCAAAATTAATGTTTTTTCTCACCGACTTATTCAAAACGAGGGTAATATTTTTCTAGTGGGTCGTTTATTTCTTTGGCACGCTCTATATTCTAAACGGTTTGCCATACGAGTTGTCGTTAAATTCACTCTAATCGTGGGAGTGACATAGTTTATAAAATATTTAAACATGACATCTAACAAATTCCAAATAGAGGTTTTGTCGAGAGGTTTTTTGAATGCCTTTCTTGACAATTCTACTTCTTCCATATATATATATATATAAATGATACTTAACAAATTGCACCCGCAGCATTCTTACCTCTAGATTTCACTAAGAATCTCTCTAGTCTGAGGTTATAAGAACTCGATGCAAATTGAATGAATAAATACTTTTGCTATTTTTTATGCTAGACGATAGTTACTTTCATCTAAGTAGTGGTATTATGATAAAAAGTTACTATTGTAAATGGGTAGTGCAGATATGAAATCAAAAATGAACTGAATCTCTTTTTTTTATTTACTTTTATATTAACGTTTGACGACAATCTCAATTGATACTAAATCACAATTTTGCCAGAGACGGGAGCACCTTACCGTCTGGTAGAGTCAGAACTCTACAGAACAAATGCTGAATCGCAATTATAGATTGACTAGAATTTGGCAACAGATTTTCAACTTGAAGAAATATTTCATACGCTCTAAGCTTCAGCTCACTACATGATTTAAACTTTCGCTGTGTTATTACAAAAAAGTTATATACGTACTGAATACTTGCTTTAAAAAGGTTACGTTTTAAATACACCGCGCTAGCTGAATGTTCGCCCTATTGCTCTTTTGTCTCGCTTTGGTTAGTTTACGCTAGACTTGCGAAAAAAGGATAACGCGAACTTGCCTCGGGCGAGCGCGGTACATTTAGTACGCACCCTTTTTAAAGCAAGTATTTAATATGCATTTAACTTTTTTATAATAACACCGTCGATATCTAAATACACTATCACTGTGTATTATAATTGCTTTAATTAAATATTTAGTGCATAAGATTAATAAAGTTACACATAAATAATAATGAAATATGTTATAGAAACGTAACTTAAACAATAACTAAAATTTTGTTTAAAACACTAACAACGTCTTTTACATGACGATTTTCAAAATTGTCCGTAAATGTCATGTGAATTACTTTATTATTATAAAACTCGATAGATATTAAAGATAAAGGAAACATTTTATAAACACTTCATGTACAAACAATTATAACAATATACTTTATAAGATCAGGCTGTCATACTTGTATGTTTGTTCAATTGTGACCACAATAATACATATATATCTGTTTCATAACAATATCAATGTATGGGAAATTATTTGATAACGTAACTTATATTCTAAACCAGCTGATACCAACAACTTCATTCTTGTGAGGATAGTTTTAGTTAATTCTGTTTTTCTTGAGTTATTTCTGTTCATTCATACCATTAATTACTGCTTGGGGAGTTTTTGATGGGATTTTAGTCTGTCATGTAGTGGATTTTATATTTTATTCGTAATCTTGTGTTATTTGACTCTATATTTTGTAAATTCGGTAGTGTTTTACGTACTATAGTTAGTTTATTGTGCAGAAGTGAAGTGAATGGAAAATAATACCGCGGAGTATGAAATTCTGAGATGCGATAAAAACTCCCTGGAAGGTTCTAAGAAAGGATCCACTGTCATGTTAGAATATTGATTTACACGACGCTTAATACTGAAGTGATCGCACGGCGCTTGTAATATTATTGACTATGCGACAATGGCAGTAATAACCTAAGAGGTTGATTGCCAAAAAAAAATACTGCTTAGCGACTATGGAAAAGCGCAATAATATGTAACCTAAACAATACTTTGAAAATTCTCGATCCATTAATTCTCATCAAATCTGATGATGCGTGAACCGCAGACACCTATGTATAGATATATATATATATATATGTGTGTGTGTGTGTGTGTGAATATATATACACATACATATATATACATTGTATTTATTTTGTATTACATATTTGTATAGATAAGTAGCAGTCACATTACAGTTTAAAGCGAGATACAGTCTATCAGTTAAATGGCCGATACAGGTGAGGGCTTTCTCAAAATAGTCTGTAATTCAATATGAAGTCCCAGTAGATTGCTACATCTGGGGATAAAATTAGGACGTGCTTCGTTTAAAAAAAATATCTGTATAAATAACAAATAATATTTACCTATATTTAATTAAATACATTCGAAATAATTAACAATGAGAATTTTAGGCACAATATAGCCGCAATTAACTAAGGAATTTCGACTAACTATTATTACTTCACAAGTTTTAATGATTAGTAGCCGACAATAAAATATTTTAAAATAGAAATTAATTATCTCGGTATTAATTAGTGACTGTAAATATATAATATCATTTTTATAAACTTCGACAATTAAATATTTCCCAATTATAGGTCCATATTTCATCCATATATCATCCAAATAATTGACAGAAGCAAACGTTTCAAGATGACTGACCGCATAACTGCGTTCTATAGCAATGCTTGTACACTGTAGTGAGAGATTAGTCAGCGTTCTGATCTATATCATAAATTTATTAACTAATACATTTTAGATATATACAAATTTTTTTGGTACAAGCATACACGCCTCAACAGCCCCTCCATATATTTTTTATCGGAAAATTAGAGTTTTTTCAGTTCGATAAGGGAAAAAAATAAAACCCTTCCACTTCCATGTGTAAGCGTGTAAGTGTGCACGTGTGTAGGGGTGATCGTATAGTGTTGTAGCAGTGATGTAATTTTTTATGTCACTGTATCGCGCGAGCAGCGCACTCAAGGGCTCCACACCGAGGGAACGGACCTAGGCTTAAGTCGCTGCCGAGGGGGGCCTAATCTGGTGGAAAAAAAAACTATTTTGAAACATTCCTATGGGTTTTAGCGTGATGATTAATAGCCTATAGCCTTCCTCGATAAATGAGCTATCCTAACATTGAAAGGAATCGGACCAGTAGTATTTGAGATTAGCGCGTTCAACCAAACAGGCCCTCCAGCTTTAATAATATAAGCATAGATTACTTCTGCGTTTTTATAGCATTCGCTATACCGATGCAATGATATTTTAAACCTAAAGCCCTAAGTGTTGTTCAATGATTTACCTACAAAGGGCTTCATTGTTCGTGAGATAAACAAACTGCAGATCTTTTTGCGTAATATGATACACTGACATGCTAATTGTAAGCCTACGATATTCCATCTCGTAACGCTTTTAAAACGTTGCATATCGTTTGTAATGTATTATCTTGTATACCAAACGCATATTTTATTCAAGAAAATCATTTACACTGTCATTTAGTAGTTCTCTGAATGACCAGGGAGTGATTTGTGATCGTATCCTAGTACATTTTAAACACTTTAAGGCAACATGATTGTAGTAATTGTATACAGAGGTTTTGAATATCGATTTAAGGCAAAAATAATGATATCACAGCGCATTTTTTTCTATGTGATTAATTTTGGTGCTGTAGGATATGCCAGCATGTATTGACCAATGGTATTATATATTCCAAGATCAAAACCAAGTACAATTTAACTAGGCATTAACGGGCATCAAATTTTCAACCACTGTAGCTTATTAAATACATTAGCTAACCATGAAAAAACACTCCTAAGAAACTTCAATACGTTCAAATACAATTCAAATATCCTTCTCAGTCCCTACTAATATTATAAATGCGAATGTGTGTTTGTTTATTAGACATGATATTTTGATATACTTTGTCAGAAGTACAGAAGAGTACATAGAGTATTTTTTATCTAGAAAAAAGTACTGTCGAGGGATAGATCTACATGAATGCGAGCGAAACAGTAAATAAAAGCAAGTCGTGATAAAAATAAAATACATTGTTCATTTCGGTCAAAATAAAATGCAAATTTTTCTCATAAAATTATTATTATCCTCAAAAAACATGGCAACTTTATCGAAAATTTCTAGACGAAGGCTATAAAACAGATGATTATATTAATTGACATAAAAAAAATGTCTCAATGCACGTGGGTGACATGTCTGTGGGGGCAGATATAGGAATTCAATGGTGACACCCACGGGCGGCGATACTGTCTGTACCTTGGTTAACTCTATATGGGAGCAGACATTCCTTTAATTAATTTATTTTAATGAGCAAACAGGAACAGATTATATTCGCAAGTAGTAAATCTAATAATCAGAACATATATTATTATGGTAAACGAAATTACATATGAAAACTTCTTTAAAATACAGTACGTTGAAGGCGAAAATGGCGTTAGTATATATATTTTTTATATATATCAAGATTGGCATAATTAAATGTTCTAACATATAGAAGAATATATTATCCAAATTTTATTGTTGTCATGTTTTAAATTGTAATATAATTCGGACAAAGTCGTGGGCGATTGTTAGCTAAATATATTCTTCAAAAATTAAGTCAAATAAAGAATTACTTAAAAACATATAACATTGACATATTTTATAAATTTGTAACAAACATTTGAAGTTATTTCGTAAATAAGTATTTATCAAAATATATAGAAGTATAACTGACTGACAGACATATCAACACACAACCTAGACAATTGGGCCTAGGGTCGTGAAAATTTGCACACGGGTTCTTTTTATACTACAGGTGAGCACTAAGAAGAGGTTTTTCTGAAATGCAACCTATAAGGTGACGAAAAAGAGGATGAAAGGTCGTATCTAAATTTGATCATTGTAATATATACATAAACAAAAACAAAGAAATTAGTTCCAAAAAAGAGTCGAAAATAATTATTACATAGAATTCAGTTCGTTTCAGATTTTATTAACCATTTTATTTAATACTAGCCTCTGCCCACGACTTCGTTTGCGTGGAATAGATACACTAACACTAACACGCAGCAGTTCTCAAAAGGAAAAATACATTGCGATTTTGAAACATGTTTCATCTGTGCTCCGCTCCTATTAGTCTTAGCGTGATGATATATAGCCTATAACCATTCTCGATGAATGAGCTATATAACCTTGAAAGAATTATTCAAATCGAACCAAAAGTTCCTGAGATTACCCCCTACAACGTCACAACATCACAACGTCACAAACTTCACCTCTTTATAATATTAGTATAGATATTTATTTACGATGTCTTATCTTTTTTTTTTTTTTTTTTTTATTGTAGCACGACAAAGTGACTGCACTATACCTGATGGTAAGCATAGTACAATCCAAAAACAGTGGCGACCACCGAGAGACAGATCATCCATCGTCGTTCGCCGCTGTCATGCCGGCCATAATGACGAAAGTCACCTGGTACTGGATATGCACAGGCTGATCCCGAAACGCGCAAATTCCCTAGAATGTATCTATCGTCTATCTATCTATCGTCCTATTACATGAGGGCGGGTCCTATTATATTCAATCTATAACTACGAACAACCAACCTAAATAGGACCGCACTCCTGAGACCAGTCATTCTAAGTTTCTCCTCCTGCGGAGTTTAGAAGATTTTCAATATTCGGACGGCATTGTAAGAAACAACGAAGCTAACCAAGCGGAGATACGTTCTACTCATGTTAAGAAGACGAGACAAGAGGTCTAGAAGTTATTGTTTATCGTTCAAAGCGTAATAATGTGAAAATATATTCACAATTTAAAATTAAAACACCGAAATAAACTGAAGTGCCTGTTGTTGGTATTGGAATATCTCTGAATGGGCTGAGCCGATCTCGATTAAACTTTTACTTGCGTATAAAACTCTTTTCAGACTATAATCTACACTACATATTATAACGATTTTCGAGAAGGGGTAAGCAGTAATGATAATGTTTTGTATGAGTAATTAAAAATCGGTAAGGTAATAGGGCTTATATACTAATTTCAAAATTACAATTTAATAAGTTCCCATTGAACAACAAAGCCTCATTCACATCAAGTTACAGGCACTAGTTAGTTTTATACAGCAGGATACTTATACATTCAAGCACTCCCACACGACGAGTGCACATACGATGTAACAACATCGCAAATTACCTATTTATAAAAAAACAAGTAGCTACATATCACAAAATACATCATGTATATGACATTATATCTTATCAATGCATTATCTAGATTCAACTTTCTCAAAAACTGACATATCAATTGACAAGTTCTTTTTTTAACATCATGTATTATTCAATCGGAAACGTTTGCGCACTAATCGTATAATGAAATAATCGATTCTAATCAACGTTAACAGTGTTATAAACAAAACGATCGTGACGATGCGAAATATCAATGAGTTCCCACTCAGGTGGTAATATCGATAACCGTTATTGTCACCGGTATTTATCGGTAAACGTAAATCGCGTATCGAATCCAGAATTACACAGCACTAATAATATTTAAAAAAAAATACACTGGCGACACAAACCACAGAGTTCCGTTTTTAAAAATGATTTGAATTTTTTTTTCTGTTCTTTCGATAATGTTAAATTTGTTAATTCGTAATTCGATTCGTTTTATTTATTTATTTTTATTTAAAAATGGGGTAGCGGGAGGCGCGCGCGATTCCGCCGGTCGCTTGCAGGTGACTGGCTGGAACCGACGACTGCGCGAGCGCAGATGGCAGTAAGTAACCCATGACGGTTTACGTACTTAAAAAAAAAACTACATACGCTTTGTACGTGGGTACTGAGTTTAATAATTATGATAATGTTATTATACATTGATGATTTTTTTTATCATCCAAGGTTGATCATCGAATTACAAGTGGGTGATTTTGGTCAAAGTATAAACAGGAACAGCCAAGAATTAACTTTAAAAAAAACCACACCTACTTAATTTTATACAATATTTATGAGTTTCTTACACTTAATTAATGTAACTCAATGATTTATATAAATCTAAATAATGTTTTAACAAAGCAACATCTTAATTCGTCGTGTTTTAATTGTATTGCGTTGAAATCTTTTAACCTAGATTTCAATTTTTTTTTAATTTAAATTCTAACAGTGATACAAAAATAAAAGAAACAAATAGAATTAAAGGAGATTCATTATAAAGGACTACTGCAAGTATTACAAGTACCTAATCATATTAAAGCACGCTATAAACACAATGTAAAAACTGATAATCATATTTTAACCACGATTATCTTATAATTAATCAATTGACACGCCCTTCTGTACATTATATTAATGGTAAAAAATTGTAAAACATAAAAAAATCGTGATAAGATGAATAAGAATTTAATTAAAATGATTTAAACAAAATTTGTTTAGTTATTGACACACATAATACTCTTATTTTGTTATATATATATATATATATATGTTTACTATCCTTTACCCGCGACTTCTTCCTCGTGAGAATGGTTTCTCTTTTTTAACAAAAGTAAGTATTTTATTTAGTTAAATGTCTTTAATTTTTTAAAATGTTAATTTGTTAATACTAAATAACATCTAGTAATTCTTTTGTCGATTACAAATTACCTCTGTTAAATTTAGCCGTTATGAAAAAGTGTGATTATATATAGGTTAGAATATATCATATAAATGTATTAGTTTCTATACGTTTTTTCAAACACACTGAAAAGACTCATATCCACAAATAAGAGTCTAGAAGAAATTATCCTGCAGGAATAACAAATTTTATTTATATGCCTGATTGCCTATATGCGTGGCTTCGCTCGCTTTAAAGTTAATTTGACCTACTTTTGAGATAAAGTACTTCTTTCTGAATGTAGGTACCCTATGCTTTTATCTGTATCCCTGACAGCGTATATGCAAATTCCATGATGTCGGTTGAGAAGTCAAGGCGTCAATAATTAACATGTTTACATTCGCATCTATAATATTAGTTGGCATGTATATGTAGGTTTTTTTTCTTCTGTTCTGCAGACTCTAGGACCGCACTTTTTTTGCTTCCGCTTTTTTTTATTGTCTGCGTGAAAAATCGTATCTGTAAGCTATTGTATCACTATTCGGTGTTTTTTTATTTATTTAGTATTATTTTAACTTAACTATTTTTGTTTTATTTTTTATTTGAATTAACTATTTTAGATTGGATTTATTAATGATGTTATTGCCTTTATGGCGATTTATTATGATCCATTATGCCATTTTTAGATTATAATCCACAATGTCTCACGCCGGAGGGTTATATATAGATATTCATATGCAAATAGTATCGGTATATATTATGATTTTTTTACTACAAGACCTGTAAATACATATGTTGTTGGTGTATCTTACTAAGTTTATTTTTATCCTTCTAAGTTAGTCACTAAGGTCGCGAGTTTGCATGTAACAGGCAACAGTCAAGCCGAGGTGTGCCGTGCACCCTTGAGATAGTTGCCCAAATAAAATCGGCTGAGTGCCTTAAGCGCTCGCCTTAGTAGTTCGGTGAAGTTGTTAAGACCTTGCTAGGTCAATAGCAGTTCGAAAAAAAAAAAACCAAATACAATCAGGCGCATATTAAATTGACGTCACATTTATCTGAAAAGCTTTGATATTTGTATCTCCAAAAAAAAAAAAAGAAACCAGTACACCTGACTATCAACAAACAGTTTAAAAGCAGTTAACTTAACCCAACTTAGCGCCGATAAATAACAAACTATTCAAATAGTGATGATAAAATAAACGATTTACTGGTCATATCGAAGCCCTTAAGTAATTTATGTTAACGGCATGTAAGTGATGAGATAATGGTTTTTAAACACACACAATTTATATACACTTACATTAACACTTTTTAATACTTACAATTTTTATATAGATTTATATAGAAGAAACCTCGGAATATGTTAATTAAAGACACATTTTATCATTACTTTTAATGATACCAGAGTATTGTGCTTTAGTTATTTTTACATATAAATCAGACCCAACAAACTTGTACTTTGTACATTGCACCGGTATTATTGCCTTATTAATCCAAAACGACGGTGGCATAGTCAAGGACGTGAGGACTGGTATAAATGCAGAATCGATGAAATGGTGAAAGGTGTGTTTGGGGTAGGTTATGACCGAAGAATGCCGTTGAAACTCATACATTGTATAAAACTAGACCAGTCGTGTAAAGTGTATCCGTGTGCTAGGCTACGAGAGAGACCAATGAGAAAAGACATGGTACAGATGAGAATGTTAAGACGGATGTGTGGTGTAACCAGAATGGGTAAGATTAGGAAAGAGTATATTAGAGGAAGTTTAATAATAACACCAATGACAAGAGAAGAAACAGATATAGGAACAAAGGGAGAGCCAAAAAGTTATGGATGGGTTGTGACATCTGACAGCTGAGGGGGGAAATGAAAACAGTTTGTTTTCGTTGTACCTTACTCAGGTGGGATAAGAATCAAAAGATGATAATTATGATTTTTTGCCCCCATAAAAATGTATATTTTACACAATCGCTCTTCGGGTTTTATTTGTATAATTTTTAGGTAAAAGTAAGCCATTCTATAGGCGGAAGTAAAATTAATAAGCTATCAATTGAATAAAAGTAAATACGCAATAAAAAACAAGCAAAAAATGTAGCACTATCCAATGTCAATGTAACTGTATTATCAATAACTTATCAATAGAACACTGGATTTAGATACGGATCTGCGAAACGATCATTGACAATTTAAGCTTCCAAATTCTGCGTATAGTTCATATCAGTTGAGATAGATGGCGTTATCTTCAAATTCTACTTTATATCATCAAGGCTTACAGTAAATATATCTGAACGTCAAATAAATGTAATAAAAATACTTTACACGGTCGTTGCGCCTTTAATACATTTTTTTTACTTAGCTAAACTTATAATATCGTATAAAACATAATACACACCTAAACAGAATAATGTAAAGCAAAAATGTATTCTAAAAAACATGTCTTGTCAACATTTGTATGTAAATAATCTAATTTTGTAATTGTTACAGAAGGGTTACACATTTTAATTTGGCGAATTTTGTACGCACAGTGGCGATACAGTTATATAAACCCTAGGGTGGTCCCTTATTTAAAATACGTTCGAATTTTTTAATTAGAAAAAAAAAAACATAGTAATAACAGAACTTTTCCTTGTTTTTCTTATATTTAAAAGTTTGGCTGTCGTGGGGCACGGGTTAATTTTAAAATTAAGGACTATAATTTGGCACATTTTTTTTTATATATATATTTAGAACCTATTTAAGACTATCTCGAGGAAAAATTCCGACATACCCTAAATAAGAACCATATCTATTTTAATTATTGTATAATATTTCAACCAATAAAACTTAATTTACAACTTCAATTCATAAAGTAACAAAAATAGTTGACAATTGGTAATCGAATAATATGAACTGCCTAAGCATGACCGCTTGCATAATATAAGTTTCCACAGAAAATTATTAGGGTGAATAATTATAATTTCTATTTCTCTATTGTCATATATTCTATACTCAAAGTGTATGCAAAATTTAATGATCATCGGCTAACTAAATTGCGAAAGCGTAATAAACAAATAAATTCACATTCTCATCTATAATATTAGTACGTGTACGCGTTTTTAACTTACATAAAATGGCAAATAATTAATTTTTCCTTTCTCCTTTTCTCAATAATATACATTTTAACCAGGCAGGAATGCGCATTGTGTTCCACGTGTCAAGGCTATTGTGTCATTTTGCAAATTTACTCATAAATCAACAAACAAAAATACTTAGTTTTTCATAATCACGACAAAACAATACATGAAAGGTCATGTCAGGTCAGTATCTTCGCAATTTCTTACCTAAGTAGCAGTAATAACTATTGTGAAGTCGTATTTCGAGTATTCTAATTGGTATACAATTGTATTCAAAACAAACTATAAACTGACATCAAATCTTTCCTCTTGTAAAGAATACAATTGCCCATTAATTTATTCCCACTGCGTAGAAGTTTAAAAACACAATCAAAATAAACTAGACATATTATTTATTATACATTTAAAATTATAATTTACTAAGAATTTGTTTTTTTTTTTCCTGACTCTTATGAAGAGTTCAATAAATAAACTACTTTAGCTAGTGGCGCCATCTATTGTGCAACGCTGGAAGCTTGTTATGTATGCCGACATAGGACCAGAAGGTTATTTACTCGTGGCGCCATCTAGTTACAAAATACGGTAAATAGCAAGCTTGGAAGCAAATATTTCGTACGAAGCAGGTTTTTTTTTCGCAGACATAATTTTTTTTTTTTTAAGGAAGCGCATTTTTTTTTCATACGCTAGTTTTCTCTCTGACAACTTACCATCATAGTCTGGCGGAGGATTGCATGTACAAATAAAGTATGTAAGTATCATAAATAATATAATATTTTATTTATGGAAAACTATCAAAAGAGATCTCGGATTAATATATATGAAAAATCAAATGTAATATTCCGACATAAAACAAAGATGTTACATGAAATTGCAAGAAAATAATGTACGTTTCACACATGATTCTCACAATGATTATTATCAATTATGGAATGGAAATCCTCAATTAAAACTTTAACCTTACAATTGTCGACTCTACCTGACTCTACTAATGAATCGATAACAAGTCAGAGATCAATAAATTGATTATCTCCTTCGATTGCTTGAGTTTTCCACGTCAATAACAATTTATATGTACTCCATTACGTATCGCGTACAGGAATGTCTAGTAAATAACATAATATACATTTATAAGAAATAAGGTCGCGGTGTCGGTGGTCTGCAATAATAAAAGTGTTTTTTTTTATTTTTTACCGTATTTTACTTGAACTTTCATATCATAATATTTTAAATAGACTACCAATTTCCCATAGCTTTACACGTTTTCTCCAGGCAGGAAATATTTTCGTCTCGCTTATTTCATATCTATGTATAAAAGATAAAAACTGACTAATGGAATGGTGACAGATTTTCATAGAAACTATCTTCCATTTTTTATCACCTTAAAGGTCAAATATCCAAAAATCCTACCTATTAATTTATAGTCTTATACCAATAGTCGTGTTGTTCTCAAAATTCAATCATAATTAAAGATTTTTTCTAGTTTCGATGTTAAGAAGAAATATGTTTTCCAAAAAAAATTAGCTACTAAATAGAAAAAAAAAATGAAGAAAATCAGCTGTGAAACAAAGAAGATATATATGTTCTTAACTGTTCTCCCATTTCCTATGGGATCATAAAAAAACATGCATGGATATTATATACACAACAGTAAGGAATTTAGTATTTTCATTATAACAGTTGTAGGACGGTATAAGTAACGGACACAGATAGACGCGAGTGGGAGGTTCGGAGTACAAATTACAACAAACTAATAGTACATGGAATGGCAAAGGAATAGTGTAATAGAAGGATATATTTCTACTAACAATATCATATAAGAATTCGACAAAATGTAATTCTTTTGTTTCAGTAATCTTTTATAGACGAATGAAAATTCAAAATAAATCGAAATTCTCTGACATATTTTTATTGATTACAAAGACTTTATTCTGGTAAAACTGGTCTCTTTCACGGGAACTGGAAAGTTTATTGTGGATTGTCTTTGGTTTTTGTTGTAAATAATATGTGTTACATTTTAAAAATTCTGTTTAGTCCAATATTACGATTTCAATTTGTCTGTATCTGGGTATTCGTTATTGACTCTTATAAAAATTAATCTATGCAAATATTAATAAATAATAATCTATAAATATATAATACACGACAGTTATTGCTTATCAATGATTTAGAAAAATCGTTATTATTATTAATGATATCAATAAAAGAACAAGCAGAAAAGAGATTAAAAGAAAATGGATTCTAAAAATGATACTTGTTACCCAATCAACTGTGATACAATAAATTTGAAAGAATTTAGAAAGTTAATATATGCCGAAATAAAAGGGTGCGAGGGCGGGCGGTAAACGTAGGCGGGACCATATGGTCTAAGACCTTCGACCAGCCTACACGTGGGCCCTGTGGTCTGTAGGTCACTGGAAGTGATAATTTTGACATTATATGCAATGACGTACCGCGACCTTGCCATTTCCTGTTTGCAAACATATTTCATTTAGATATTATGTCATATATGTAGATCAATAGTTATATTGACATTTATTTGATCAAAATTATAATAAGAACAATTTCAATCATTGTCACATACAAAGTACTATTTAAATGCCATTTATTTTGAATTAACGGGTGTTATATCCAAGAAAAAGGTTTCTCTTTACTGTTAGACTATGATAAATGTGTTGTAGACATCTTTTGTGATATGTATTGTTTCATTTCGACGGACGAAAACGGAAATGTCGTAACTTGCATTTTGGGCTAAATTATTTTTACCAAATTCTTTTATAAAAAAATACCCGCTTCGAATGTTTTGGGTCTCGCTTTCCTACGATTCAATTTTTCATCGATAAGAACTTGGTTTTCTGCCTAGATTAAGCACTACCCATAAACAAAAATTGAAGTTTTGAAATAGTTTTTTGTCTCTGGCGTAAAGTTCGGATTTTCAAGTTACGACAATTCTGCTTTCTTTCGTCGATTTACTTCCCTATATTTTTATTTACTTATAATAAAGGGTTGCTAATAATATTTCCTGTGTTATTTAAGTTCCGAGGTATCTGATAGATGGCGCTACAGATAATAAAGCTTTGATTTTATTTGTTAGTTACATACATTTAAACCAGATAGCAGTACATACGCGCCGATATACACTACTATGTTTTTATACTATGTTTTTGTGTAGACGTGTTTGCTTTTAAATTCCTCTTAAAATGGTTGAATCGAATTTGCTCATTTTTGGTTATGTTATGTTTAATGGGGATCCCTGAATTGTTTCATAATTAAATCCGGACGGTGGCGCTCGAAATGCCTTTAAGATTTTTTTTTATTTTCAGGGCCGGACAACCTCTACAAGTCACGTGCAAGACCGATAAACTTGAAATCCGTGTGATCAATCATCAATGTCGAAACAGAGATGGCTTCGTTTTTGGCCACCGTGCATTCACAGAGAATCGACGTGAAGTAACAGTGCTTGCATTGTTGCGTTTCGTTCGGTCACTGAGAACGCCGGAGGTCCACCTCTCCTTACCTTCCTCCTCTCATCTTACCTTCCTCCCCTCACCCTACCCCTAACACAGGCTAGCAATGCACTTGCGACTTCCCTGGTGTTGAAAGTGTCTATGGACGGTGGTGATCACTTAACACCAGGTGACCCACCTGTTCGTTTGCCTTCTACGATATAAAAAAGCGCATTCTGGTAAAATAAAAGTTTAAAAGAAGTCAGCCTGGTTTCTGATAAGTCAACCTTTTTCATACTATTCTTAATATTATAGTTATCTATTGTTGTTGTAGTATATACAGTTGTTCGATATATTAAAATATCAAAAGTCAAGTTGTTATGTTCAATATTTTTGTTCCAAACAAGTGATTCATTCTCCACAGTTATTTATCTCAATTGACATAGCAGTTGAGACCACTGTATCACACAGATTGATTCAATTGAACGATGAACCACATATTGAATTAAATAATGATATTTTGGAGTTCAATATTTCATTTAATATTAAATAATTGGTTAAAATAATGGTTGTTGAATTCAGCTACTTTTTGTTTCTTATATAGTGTCTCCAGTTATTTCAGATTGGCAGTTAGCTTATTTATTGATATGTAATTTTGTGATAAAATATAACTTGGAAAGATTTCAAGAATAATCGATTTCAAGTATTTTTTCAAATTTATTTGACAGGTAAATATGCAACTCAGATGAAAGATACTAATTAACACCACAATCATTATTTAAACTTAAGAAAACATAACAATAAATGGTTACTAAATAGCTTCGCGTCTACCTCCGTCCTTTATTAGCTTCTGCACGGGACTTCGTCTGCGTGGAATATTTACCGTTTACGCAGTGTACTGCGTGTAGCAGCGAAAGCTCTCAAAAGGAAAAAACCCCGATTTTGAAACATTCTTCATTAGTTTTAGCGTTATGATATATAGCCTACAACCTTCCTCGATAAATGAGCTATCTAAAACTGAAGTACTTTTTCAAATCGAACCAGTAGTTCCCGAGATTAGCGCGTTGAAGCAAACAAACGAATTATATCCTTATAATATTAGTAAAGATTTCAGCAAAAAAAACTAATCATTTTATTTCTCTCTTCAAATGATCCGAAGAGAATCGTCAACTAACGATAAACGCATCGCGGTGCGCACGCAGAATGAACACTGTCTACATCCTGTTGCGTGATCGATCCGTGATGAAAGCTGCTGCCACAAGATTTAGGTATTATAGAAAGTGTTTACTTTTCATGTCTTAGATATTAATAATCGCAAACCAACCATAACTAAACACGAATTATCGATCTCCGGTTATGGTATATCCATACGCAAATAGTTATAATACGAACTTAAATATAATATTATAATCAGTCAAGAACAGAATACAATCGTTATAAATATTAATCGTATTTTTTTGATGTGAACACTTATAGAGTCGCGTTGAGCGATTTAAAATATAAAAATAAATTTATTCGGTAGGGGAAAATCCTATGGGTTCGCATCACCAATGACGTCGACATGCAGAACGACTAGCGACCTGTGTACATGTATTACTCATCTTTTGTATTGATTTGCATTGATTGATATTTTTGATTCATTAATAAATTGTATAAAAATTTACATAATTATTGATCAGTGTACCAATAGATGTGAAAACCATATTAATGTTGATAATTTCGTTCTACTAATTATACAATTTAAATAATTTAAAACTATAATTGATATTGATTGAAAGATTAAAAGAAGGGTACAGTTATTCAATTGTTTATAGTTTTCGATTCTGTCAGCAGTTCTTATTATGACAGCTTCGATTTTTATTGTTCATAATTAACTAGCGTGCCCGGCGGATGACGTCCCGCCCTGATAATAGAAGAAAACTTTGGAAAATTATACACCTAAACCTTCCTCATGAATCATTTTATATTTTTTATGTCATACTAGGCAAACGAATATGCGGGTCACCTGGTGTTAAGTGATCACCGCCGTCCATAGATACTAGCAACACCAGGGGAGTTGCGAGTGCGTTGCCCGCCTGTGTTTGGGGTTAGGGGGATGTGTGGAGAGGGAGGAAAGCGGGAGAGGGAAGGTGGGTCTCCGGCGCTCTCGCTGTTCGAACGAAACGCAACAATGCAAGCACTGTAACTTAACGTCGGTTTTCTGTGAAATGGTGGTACTACAACAAGCTAGCCGACCCATTTATGCTGAAACCAGTAATAGTTTCAGCGTGGTTCTACCACCTACTAAAATCGCGAATAGACAGACAGACAAACGGTGGCAAAGGGCTTTATATTATAATATGTAGTAATATATTTAGAAATAGGCTATGCATAATTTTAACTAAATTAGCAAAATTATTACAATTCCCCAGAATTCAATAAATTAGAATAAAAAGTTTAATCTAACTATCGAAACTTTAAAATCCTTGAGCATTGCGTCCTACATTATGAGAACTAGAGAAACGAGCCACAACGAGGAGCGGGAATTTAACGCCTCGAGTCCCAGGAACCATAATGGTTTGATCCCGAGACAAACGTATATAGATACACGGGTCAAGAGACAGTTCTAAAACATACTATCCGCCATTTTGAGATTTTAATCTTAATCCGAGGAGTTATGTCTACATAATTTGAATACTGATTGTATTCAAAGATTTTTCAACTTTTTTCTCGTTTAAGTACTTTGTAAAGGTCTTAGCATTATCTTACATATATTATAACCTACTCTAATTAATATAGCAATAACAAAAAAGGCGAGGCAGCCATAAGAACAGCCGATAGAAGTGAAAACTCAAACCATGAAATAAATGCGTTATATTAATTATAGCGTGAATTAAAACATTTAAACTTTTGAAATTGTTCATAGATATTATTAACATTTTGTGGTTTCCATGTTTATTGGCATTCGGAGCAATAATTATATACATATTTTTATAAAGCCAATATTTCATGTACACAGGCCCCAATACCACAGTACAAATATATGAGATAGTACGGAAACTACCTACAAACGCTCGCACCTGCACACTCACAGAAACATGCGCATCGACGAGACCCCTAAGCGGTTTTCGCGATGCTGTCCATTGAGTACCTTTTAAAATCTCTCGTCGATGCGCATGTTTGTGTGAGTGTGCCGTTTCGAACGTTTGTAGGTAGTTTCCTTACTGTCTCTCATATTTATACTGTGTCTATACTACTCGTCGCTAGTGTGACGCAATACAATCGATCACGCGTACTAGAGTATACCATGACGCGAAATCAATAAACCTATCTCCTGGCAAAAATACCGCTCGATGAGCCTAAAGAAGTCTTCAATTAAAAAAAAAAACAATGTATTAAGCTTTACAATAATATGCATAGATTAATAATATAAACTGTAAAACAGTAACTTGTGAGTTATAAAAACTTTATTACACATACGAGATATACTGGCCGACCTTCGCCGTATGTTAATACGTTGTACAATAAATAAAACGGTTTATTACTCGAATCACGTGTCGCACTTGATAAAGAAATTATATTTATAACATTATCCGTACGTAAGTTTCATTATAATATGAATGCATAATGCAATCCTTTATAAAGGACTTGTCGTTGCCAAAGATATAAAATATTACTTATCGCTACATATTATATGCTCGCTGTAGCAATGAAGTAAAAATTCAACTATTCAAAGCATTTTGTCAATGTTCTTATACGAACAGCCTATGAATCTACTTCATTAAGAGGACTGTAATATAATGAGAACAATGATAGACATGTACGACAGTCTTTTCATGAAGCACTGGATATCTGTTGTTGTATAATAGTGTGATGTTCATCTTTTCATCCTATTTCACATTCATTTGTATAAAAGCACGTATTAATATAGTTACTTAGTTTTAATTTTATTTTTAAATCTACTACTAATTTATGTATTACTGTATAATTTGTTTTTGTTTTTGTGGATCCTTGTTGTCTTATAAAGAAATAAATAATAATAAAACAAAGTTCTCTGCCTCAACTGTCTGTCCATCCATGCGATAAATTCAAAAACTACTGAACAAATTTCCCAATGGTTTGCACCAGTATATAAAGTGATTCAAGAGGAAGGTTTAGGTATATAATTTGTCAAGATTTTTTTTTTATCAGGGCGGGACAACATCCGCCAATCCCGCTAGTATAATTAAAGTTCAAAAAACTTTCAATACATACGTTTTTAATTACAGGAGATTTCTTCATTAATTTTAAGCTATTGGTAGCTCCAATGACACAAATTTGTAAACATTTAATAATGATGAAATTTTAAAAAATCTCACGATAGCTAATCGCTTCACCAGTACGACAGCATCCTAACAGAAGATTAAATGTAGGTAGCCGTTGTGAGGTACAAACGGCGTATGAATAAACATATCAGTTATTATTTAAAACGACAAATCCATATAAGGATCAAGAGGCGACATACACGGTGATGTAACGAAAAGCTTTTAAGAATATTATCTTGTCCGTCACTAATGGCATACACGATTAAACGAGCATATGGGAACGCATGCATTCGGAATTTCACTTAGGACACTTAAAAGGGCTAATTCGATGTCCTAATATAGTTTAAATGGTTTACACGATTACAAAAATGTATATACTCATTTGTAAACGAATGAACTATATTTAAACTCAGCTTAATGAGATATTTACCCGCGTTCGAGGTAATGATAACACCTTTGTTTCAGTGAAGAATAACATCGTATTGAACCATGGAATTGTAGTAGGGTTTTCTCTAAGTCTTAGTATCTAGTCAAAGACCTAAATTAAAAATCTGTCGCTAAGCCGCTAGAGGATGTTCCACTATGAACACTGTACTTGAGTTAGTCTCGTAGGTTTAGCATATTTACCATCTTAGATTACATCGCCAGTACCAGGGCGACCAAGCCTAGCTCCGTTCTTTAAAAACATTTTTAAATTGAAATATACTGTTACGTTTGCCTCACAAAATTAGCATTTTTCACATAAAAAATATTATAAGAGATATCTTATAATTATAATAATAAAATTATTTATTTAATTAAAATAAATTGTTAGGTTTGCCATAGACAATTATCATTTTTTCCCAAAAAAAAAATTATATACACTCGGATTTGAACTGGGGTTACACGGATTTTCGAAGCAACCAATTTCCATCTGAGCTATTATTGTTTTGACAGCGCCGGCGAAATTTACTTTCATTATCTAGCCAAATTTTTTCATTGCTGAAAAAAAGTTTAAAAATTAAAAAAGTTTTCTGTGAATAAAAACTAGCTAGATCGATTTATCGTCCCCGAAACTATCTACATACAAAGTTTCACGGGAATAGATGACGCCGTTTCCGAAATCCTGAATATATATGTACAAATATAAAAATATACAAGAATTTTTCGTTTAAAGGTATTAGATAGATTTGATATCAAGTGAGATTTTAATCAAATATAAAAAAGTATAATTAAATCAAATAAAAAATACTTTGTTAAGGTTAGGCCCTAATAAGGCGCTTATGAACGTCAAAACTGCCACCGGTTCGGAAACAACCCAGGCATCGAGAAGAACTGGCAAGAAACTCGATCGGATATTTTTTTAACATACATATTTCCAATACATCTCACAAACATTTTTAGTGGGTGCACTGAGAGGAGTCAATACCAGACATCACCATCGTTCACATATTGATTCAATCTATAATAGCCTTTTGATAGCAAAACTCACTTGATGTTGCCCTTAAACTTGTAGTCCGGCAAATCGGTAACATGCTTTGGAACTTGATTTAAAACCTAAAAAACTATTACTGGTTTAGCTAAGTCTGAAAGATGGGACGACCAGTTTGTTACAGTTTCTAGTATTTATATTATGCCGGTCTTTTACTAAATGCAT
>JACEII010000077.1:815443-838587 GCA_014332785.1 Antheraea mylitta | reverse complement strand
ATGCATATAAAAACATTTATCATTTATTACGTTATTATAATATAGGTTATTGTAATCCGGATGTGAACGAATGATATACTTTCTACATAAGAGGATTTTGTCGTGGACTCCTAATATATTATCATAAGCTTCTTAAAATCTTGTGATAATAGTAATATGGACGTATAAATCAAAGAATACGCATCTTATCCTACATACCTTAACGAGATGATGCACTGACTCATCAACGCAGAACCGAAACTACCGAATCCAGTTTTTGGCAGGTTTTTAGTCTGTCATGTAGTGGATTTTATATTTTATTCATAATCTTGTGTTATTGGACTCTATATCTTGTAAATTTGGTGGAGTTTTACGTAATCTAGTTAGTTCATTGTGTATAAGTGAAGTGAATAGAAAATAATACCACGGAGCATGAAATTCTGAGATGCCACAAAAACTCCCTAGCATTTTCTAACAAGGGATCCACCATCTTGTTAGAATATTGACTCACACGACGCAATATTGAAGTGATTGCACGACGCTTGTAATATTATCGACTACGTGACGATGGCAGTAATAATCTGAATGATCAATTGCCAAAACTAAAGTAAAAAAAAAGACTACCGAATCTAGAACTATATGTAATTTGGACAGTAGTTTTTTTTTGTAACATAGACAATATAAGGGAGTTTTTATGTAAGAGTCTAAATGAACGGGTGTGGGAACAATTGCATGGAAGACAAAAAAACATCATATATAGACGACTTGAGATTTAGCACACTAACTTCCTAATAGAAAAACACATCTATTTCAGCATATGCAAAAAATTAATTCCCAGTGTTGATTGATTGTTATTGATTCTTTTCATTATCTCAATTTTTTTTGTTATACTCTAAGAATACATAATATCATGCCCAAATTGAGCATATGTCACACATACATTAATTTATACAAAAACAACTGAAGTGTCCATTATATATATATATATATATATATATATATATATATATTTATATTTATGTTTGATCACGCATAACTTTTTACAGTATAGTCCGATTTTAAAAATTCTTTTTTTATTGGAAAGGGTATACTCCGAAGTTGGACCCATTTAAATTTGGCGCCGACTTAAAATTACTTAGGCATACTTACATTAGTTAAGAACTTAGTTATTAAGATGAATAAAGTAAAAGGTTTATTATTTTTTTGCTTTTTAGTTTTTTCGGCGGTTTCATTTTTTGTTTAAAAGTTTTTATATTGTAACTAATTTCCAAAATCGGTCATACCGGCCCCGATTTTGCCGACATTTTTAAAGGTAAATAATACATCATTATATTCAGAGTATTAACTAGAGTACAAATCATTACGTTTTCCTATAGGGACTAAGTAGAAATAACAAAATTCGACAGTAGCGAGTCAAAATAGATAGAAAGGTTACCCGAATTATTTAGAAATGACAAACATAAAAAGAAAAGGCAGCCCATAACGAATCTATATAAAACGATCGATAAATATATCTGAAAAATAACAAAATGATATCTAATAAAAGAGTTTAAAATATTAAATATAAAAAGAAAATAATAATTTCACGGTACGGGCGAGAGAAATCACCTAAATACATGATAATTACTAACAATTTAATGAAAGGTTTACAGGACGTATCTGAAAAATAAGCCTTAATTCTATAATCGTACAATACATTTTAAAACAATTTGCTCACAAGACAGCATTACGTAATAACTGTCATGAACACAAGTGATTATAATACATATTTTAATTTATTACTGCGTAATAAAAAAATATCACTGAACCTCCGAGATTTGAAAACATCCACAATTATTATATCACTAAATCTTTAATTCAATCTTCATTGCGTCGTACGTTGAGAGGTTTTATGTTTCAAAGACTTACACTAGTGGAATGTTGATCCCCAGTCACCCCAAATTCTACGTAGAATAGATGGTACGAGATATTTGAATGTATGCATCTTTATTACTTTCTTATCATAAATTGTCTACTACTATACTTTAAAAATTGTAATTACTAATGCCATCGGTTGAAGATGGAACATAACACTACCGTGCACTCTTGAGTTAGTTGTCAAATAAAATCGGCTGGGTGCCCTAAGCGCTCGCCTTAGTAGCCCGGTGAAGCTGTTAAGACCTTGCTAGGTAATAGCGTAGTCAGTTCCAAAAAAAAAAGCATAACACTATCAGAAATCTTTAAAGCTTGAATTATAGTAATAAGACAATAATTATGTTTGCTATGTTACCCCCATTCCTGCACGTATCGCCAGGAAGTTTTGTCTATTTGTTGTTGTCTGCGTGACGATAGCTACAGCAAGATCACTGGGTCCGAGATTACATTAAAGGAACTTAAAAGTGCTTTATCGGACTAAGACAAATAACTGAAATTTCGAGACGCTGGTGTGGGACTAGCATTAGAGGTTATGGATGCATATAGCTATTTTAAAATAATTGTATAGCAGACACTGTCATTTCACAGGTGGTTAAGGGAGTCATGTCAACCTACTTTTTGGCTCTTTCGTTATCGTTGCCTATGCAAGCAAGTAAAAAAACGGTATTCTGTAAGGAATTGTTAACCAAAAGATCTTTTTTAACAACTCGATAGCATAAACCGATTACCACATCAAAAATAGCATATCACAAGTTCATACCATATAAAAATAGCAGTGATTTATTTTCACTCATGGTTTACGAAAATAACAGTGGTACTAGAAATGTTCCATGCCTTGTTGATAGATATATCATTGTTTGAAATAACCGATATGTCAAGAACCGTTATAGTCTACATTGTAATTAAAGCGATCTAGTTTATTTCCTGAACAAAAGACGTATTCACTTTAATTCAATCGGATTCTCACAATACCATGGGTCATTATTTGCAAACGACAAAAGACGACCTCGGACGAAAGGTGTGTTGGATGTTTTGAAAAGCCATCTGCGGCACTAACAATAAACTGCAATAGTTATCGCATGAATCACGACTGATGTAATTCATTGTTGAGAAATTCTAAACGCCGGTCGAACAACTAACGTACATAACAATTCTTTCTTATCCTAGGTGTGACAATTTCTTTGCCCGCTTTGCGCTTAGGTATTCACTCTTGGTTTGTAAGTAATGACCGTCATTTAAATTCCAGAATTCATCGTCATGTTTGACCTACTTAATTGCACTTCTATACGTTAAAGTATGTACCAAATATTATAGAAAGGGAGTGTTCATATTTTAAAATACGTGTAACAGACCTCGGTAAACTTTTCGAGCTGTCTGTATAAAGGTGAGTAGAATACAAATTTATATTTAAACATGTATTATACTGTATTTTAGATTCCTATTAATATTTTATCCCTTGTTAAGCATTAAATTACAACCATATTCAAAGCGGCCAAAAAGATAGACGTTGTCGTAGATAGACGTAGAAGTATAGTATTTATTTTTATTGATTGTTTAACAGATCTTCTTAGGCTGCGTTTGCGTATCGATAAATACACATTTTTTTTCTATACGTGTATTGGTAAAAAATTATATTATTTAAATAAATTAACTGTGCTTTAAGCAAAAAAGAAAACATTGCGAACACATCCCAGTAAATCAACTGAAACCCCACTCTCAATTGATCGAAAAAAAAAATTCGCGTCTGGACAACTTTCGATGCAAATTTGCAATTTCCCTTTCTGCTCTTAAGCCGGCGTGCGAAAGAGACGGGTGGTGATCATTACGCAACCAGAATGAACGAGAAAGCGAATTCGTGATGCACCAAGAAGGTCGTTTATGCAATCTCGACATTTGGAGTTCCTTGAATGTTAAGCCGACTTATATAGGATTTGTGCTTCGCTTATGTCATCCTGGTATTTCAAAACTCACGTTTTATATAGGGGCGGTATATATTATTATTAATTTTATTATTATACTTCGAATACCTATAATAATCTATACTGTAATATTATAAAGCTGAAGTTTTTGTTTGTTTGTACGCACTAATCTCAGGAATAATGGTATTTGAAAATTTATTTCAGCGTTAGATAGCTTATTTATCGCAGAAGTATTATAGGCTTATATATCATAACACCAAGACGAATAAGAGCGGAGCATCAATGAAGAATGTTTCAAAATCGGCTGTTTTTATCCTTTTGAAAGCTTTCGCTGCGTGCGCTTCGTAAACGGTAACTATTCCACACGAACGAAGTCACGGGCAGAAGCTAATGCAATATATACAGTGTTTACTCATTACGTCTAGATAACATTCAATACCTAGAAAAAAAAAGTACTGGACAATCATCTGAGTTTATAAATGACGCAATTGCTAAGTCTAAATGAAGACAGCTTTTAACTCTCAAAGACAATAGTGATCAATTTTCAATACTCACTCTCCTAAATAATACTACAAATGAGAAAATGAGTTTGTTTGTTTGCTACGCTTTCACGCGTTAACTACTCAATCGATCCACGTACAAATATGCAAGTTGTCTCGAGTATAGGAAAGATCATAGAGAAGGGTACTTGTTCCCAAACGATACATCAAATTAACGCGAGCAAACCCATTAGCATAAGTTAGTTTAGTGTAAAAAAATGTTCTTCACTCGCGTGCTAACATTATACAATACAATCTAAATTTTTAAAAGTTGTCATTGCTAAGGCTATAGCCGAGGTCGAAACATAGACATTTCTGAGTAGATCATGACATCACATATTACGCTTGTCGTGGTTCGGACACGGTATACGTAATTATTTTTTCCTTGAATTTATAATATTCGGTTGTGACAGCATCAGATTCTTAATTGATGAAGTAGTCGTTTTGCGGAAGTTTGATAAATAAAAATAAATCGTATATTCTTCAAAATTTCTCAATGTTCACATGGAAAATTGTATTAGTATATTTAAAGTGTTAGGATAGTCATGTCCATAAATTCTTTACGAATTAATAACTACTGATTGGACTTCGTAAGTTAAGTCATTAAAACCTTTATCTTTCTCGACTACTCAATATCCATTGGTGTATTTCGATATCTAATATGGAAACAAATTTGAAAGAGTTCATAAAAATAAAAATCTTAAAAATAAAAAATAACAATTAGATAAATCTTCTGTGGGTGTTATAGAAAAATACATACATTTGTACTTAATTGTTATTTTTTTGAAAATAGATTAATATGCTTATTTGTTACTGTTACCTTAACGGAATATACAACTTAAGTGTAATAACATTGTTAAATAATTGATAGTTTGTGTAATCTTATGATAAGAAACACAAAGAGTTATGAATTCAATGCGAAATCTACATTTTTCGTGATGACACTCTTCCATTAAATCTTTTAATAACAATTAATACATAAATTGACAAATTAAGCAAAGACTGTCACTTTCTTATTGGAAGTAAATAAACGCAATATAGTGAAGCGTTTTGGAAGAGGTCTATCTACACGCATTAGTAAATATACCACAATGGTTTTTTTTCTCTAACTGACTACGCTATTGACCTATCAAAGCTTCACCTGACTACAAACAAATGGTAATACCCTTTCATTATTGATTTCGATTTGATTTGTAAAGTCAAGATGCATTTTCGAAGTCCTCGACAACAGTAATCTTTGAATTTACATTAAGCAATTTGTTAAATAATATAAACACAGAGAATTTCCACAACACCAACTCTATCAAATATACTTTTATTTCAACATCCTATAAAATTATTAATGAAGAAATTTCTTGTTAAAGGAAAATAATGTCGCAAACTTTGATAATCATTCTCACACAGCTCATGTGGCATGTCAAAGCAAACGTGACGAGAGACTACATACATACGAGGACTGGTCAAACATAGCAGCTAACAATTCTTGCAACAAAGTTATCTCCATATGTATAAATTTGGATGGTTCATGGCAATTATGATTTTAAAAACATTTACAATAGATCGCGTTTTCAATAAAAGAAAATTTTGTCTCGTATAACAATGACATGATATAAGCGATATTCTAATGAGCATATATTTTCCTAACACTAGTTAAGTTACACATGGTAGTAACTTTCAATTCTAACCTTAAGAGTACCAACTTTAGAAAATCTCAACAGTAAGCTTATAAATACAATAGAAGCTATGGAAATAGATGAGGCAATAGTTCTACTGAATCACTCTGAAAAGGTTACTCATGAAATTAACGAAGTTATATTATCACTTTATAACTTATAGAAAGCGCTTGCTCATTTAAAAGTCGTACTTATGAGACATGGCGCCAACAAACATTATTATGCACGTAGATAGTTGGCTACCTTCCCAGTTTATACTATATTATAGCCAAAACCTTACCTCACTGCCTAGCTATTTGATGAACATAACCATTATTTATCTATACTAATATTATAAAGAGGTAAAGTTTGTGAGTTTGTGACGTTGTGATGTTGTAGAGGGTAATCTCAGATACTACTGGTCCGATTTGAATAATTCTTTCAGTGTTATATAGCTCATTCGTCGAGAATGGTTATAGGCTATATATCATCACGCTAGGACTAACAGGAGCGGAGCACAGATAAAACATGTTTCTAAATCGAAATGTTTTTTCCTTTTGAGAACGCGAACGAAGTCGCGGGCAGAGGCTATTGTATTTATAAAATGCATCTAAGAATACGTCTTCAGTTTCTTATAACACTTCAAGAAGTTTATAGAATGTTCTTCGTTTGAACTATAACCAACTCTTAGAAATGATTACAGAATTCTCAGGGCTTACACAATACTTTGCCTCAATCTATTACCAAATACTAATTTTCACATCAAAGTACAAAATCATAAATATTTTAGAAAATAGTTATGATCCTGAAATCATTGAGAGTCTGTGTTACCTCTTCTACATTTAGTATAGTTCATAGTCTTGAAGTGAAATAGTAATATGTTTACTAAATAGCGCGTATTACTCATACATAGCTTAAGGTTAGAATACCAATTAATAGTTTCCACAAAACATAACATGGTAGGAATATCACGATTACAAATATTACCACTAAACGCAACCTCTACCGAGAACAGTAAGCCAACTGAACTAATACAGTTAAACAAATAATTATATATTATTTCATTATTGGATAAATGATACGCATTACAGCAAGAAACCCTACTATTTTGGGATTTCTAAACTATTCTACACATAATATTCCAAATAATATGGGGTTTAAAGATGTCACCATCTTAGCAGAGACACGAACTTTAGAGAAATATAGATCAATTGATAAAGAAGCTACGTATATAAGGCTATAAATAAATGTCTTAATCTAGCTATACTGATTCTATAGTATACATTCGCTGTTGACACCTATTTTTTTTCTAGCTCAGTTGCGAATTCCAAATAGTATAAAACATAAATGGTTTATAGTAAATAAATGCTTTAAAGACAATGGATCACATTATTTTTAAAACTTTACAATGAATGACAATTGTAAAGCAGCAAAAGAATATAATGAATAAGGGGAAAGTTAGTATTGCTGTAAGGGCGATTGTTTTCTTAATAGTTTAATGAAATTTTTTACCGTTTATTTTAGGTGCATCAAGATTGTCCAAAACAATAAAATTAATGTCACCGCCCATAACACACATAACATTAGCAGAAGGTAATATAATCTTTGTCCATTTCGGTTTATACAATTAACGTCAAAATCGAAAATTTTATTTAGCAACAATATCAGTGTCTAACAATATGGCAATATTTAGAGGCCTCGTCTTAAATACATCTTTTTAAATTGCCTACTCGTTATTATCACTATATCGATAAATTATAAAAAAAAAAACCTGATCTATATGATACTCCATCTAAAAGAGAAACAATTTTCTATGGATTCAGTTATGTATATAAGCTAAATGTAAATAGACTACACGTCTGTATTCAAGTTGATTTATCACCGATGCCTTGTATGACCTAGTCTATACTTGGACATTATAGAAAACTAGCTATGATATAATAGGCCAAGGTGTTACTAAGGATACACGATATTATACCTCATATAGTTAGCAAGCAAGTAAACCAGAGCTTATCGAGAAGATAGTATTAAATAAGTTATTATAAGAGAACTTTTGATTAATCTCTTCGTACTCGCCGATGCTTCTGCATTCTGGCATACTGAACATCATGTGCAAAGCATAAACAGACACAATAATTTATATTACAATGGACATTTATCTGCTTTTATTAGCTAAGATAATATATACCCCAACTAAATTTTCAAAATATATTAATTGTCCCGGTTTTATGAACGAAATCTCCAGGTTACAAAATAAACATTATTGTTCTGTCGTCTTGTTTGTTTTATTTAGACGTCTTTGGTAATTCTTAAAACAAAACTGAGAACATTTGAGAAGTCAGAACCACCGTAAGTAAATTACGCGTGTATAAACTTCGCCCTAAATTTTGCCCTAGTAGCTGTCACTGAAATAGAATTTAATCCCAACACATTGGATGGGATTGAATGTCTTGACGTCATACTTTTAAGTCAATCCAAAATTTATAAGTACAGAATAACACAAGAATTCCCTAATAAGGGAAAATTAGGTAAACGAGTCCGAATATATAATTGCTGGAATGAAATATAATATAATGTGGGAAAAAATAATTTTCAAATTTCATGCGACTTACTTGGAAATGCAAAATGATGGTCCATATGAGTCCCAATGTCAGCTTCGGATTCCCATCGACGATGTCCTCCGCCCTGATGTTCACAAGCTTGATCTTTTTGTACCGGAGGAAGTCTAACGCCATCTGCACGTTCTGCAGCATGTGGAAACGCATGCGGCCTCTTTCACGCGGCTATAACAATTATTGCATTGTTTCTTAGTTTTGTATTTTTGTCTATTGGTTTATCGAATAGGGTTTGATTGGAATTTTATGAGAAAATTTAAAAATAAAAACTGATTAAATATAAAGGCAATATCTAATAATTTGAATGCAGAAAACCTTAACCAGGATGACTAACGATAAAGTATTTACTTGAGGAAAATAATCAAGCAAACTAATCTGGCAAATGGCATTCAAACATCGTGTGGTTGCATAACAATCAATATCGTTATCTCGTTCAGAATTCGAAGCTTCCGAGCATCATTATCTCTTGAAAATTCAAATTCATTCATTTGCGAAAACAAAGTAAACTTTAAGAGTTAAATTAATTATGTTTTTTTTTTAAGTTATAGAACTTAGGGATTTATAAATAGATAACGCAATTATCTAATGCGAATATTGCCTTCAGTTTCAATAAACCTACACCTTCAACAAACTTATCTGATGAACTCTTTAACCCGAATGTATCTGACCTGGTTTAACCTCAATATTCTAAAGTACTCTGGTCTATCGGTCGGGAGACCACACCCCACAATAAGGCATACATACGGTGCTAATAATTACGATAGACGATATTTTAGCAACTTCGACCTAGTTCTTTTCCTCAAAAACGAGCATTATATATGAAGTAATCTTTTCGTCAAAAAATCGCTCAGAATTCATAGTTTTGGTTTTAAAATGTTTCCAAAATGGTAACGAATTTTCTTGTGGTATCAAAACAAACTAATTATTCTCAAGCTAATAAGGAAATTCGCAGGCATATACTAATAGATGCGTACTTAAACTTGTTCCTATCCTAAAATTAAGGTATCATTTCTGACTAATATCATTAATCATCGTTACAAACATAATTTTGAAAAAGTTATAGTTAATAACATAATAAGCAGAACCACGGAAATGCATCTGCCCCTAGTTTATATCGCATTTGAATCATTCGAATTTTAATCCGATATTTCAAAACACAAAACTACTGCCGGATCTAGAACATTCCAAATGTTTAAGCGCCGGTTATTAAGCCCAATGATGTAATTTTTCCATACACGTGTACGATTTAGATTATGCCCCTAAAGCGTTGACGATTATGACATGAAATCTATGTTAACGACCACTTTTCAAAGGTAATTAGTCCCTTGAAGCAATCGAAAACATCATTAGTCTAATTCTTTATCACCATATCGACATAGCTGAATGATGAATAATTAAAAAACTTTAACTTGAGACTGTACATCTTAATTTACTTGTATGGTATAAGCTATAAAAAGAAAGACAGCTCTTATTATGGTGACAGCTAGAAAGTATATCTTATAAACTTACAAGATATCAGTAACTTAGGGTGGTAAATCTATAGAGCTTACAAATCCTTATTTGATCATTAACTCAGCTTAAACCTTTCTATGTAGTTACTCAGTGCAATTTTGGCCTACGTTAAGCTTATGCTTAACTTAATTTCAACACGGCATCCAGTCTGTAAAATGTCTTAAATCGCAAGATAAAATTGAATAAACGTCTTGAAAGAATATCAGAGAATGGAAATAAAAAAGTAAATGGAGAATGAAACAACACTCAAGGAATACTGATAATGTGATAACTATAGTAATGCCAGTTTTAGATTTTTATTTTGTGTTCTTCATTCGCATTATACCCAAACTTTCTTGAGTTGTCGGATTGATGACTTGACCCTTACTCAGCACAAACTGAGATGTTACGCTAGACTAGACGTAAGACGTACTAGACTTAACGCTGAGATAAGTCTGAGTGTGCTCTGTATATTTTACCCTTAGAACTCCGACGTGTATTAACATTTTTTTTTTTTTGAGATACATAATAATATATAGATAACACTGTCAACTAACGAGGTGTAAACCTAAGAAATTTATTAATGATATTATAATATTACTATACTACAATCAAATAAAATAAATCCAAACAATAAAAACCGACCTATGACCTATGAATACATTAACAAAAATAAATAAACAAACTAATCTCATCACTATTTGGATTTCTTATATCGACAAAAGGTAGTTTATTTATATTCAGGCAAACAATATTTACGGTGTTAATTAAGCGTAAACAAATTAATTTATACAAATGATAATAAAGTTAATAAAATAGTTCCGATAACCTGTGTGTAAATAACCTATAAGATTTTATACCCAATTTATGTAATTAAGTGTGGTACTCTTAATGATACAAGACGTTGATTTTATTATTTACATAGTAACTAAAAAGGTACTTTATTTGTACTAATACAAATAAAATTAACATTGTTAATTAAACTAAAAATGATTAAAGTAATAAGGTAATTTCGATAACCTATGAGAAAATATATACAGTCTATAACACTTTACCTCATTTATCCAACTAAAATGTGTTAATCCTAATCGTATGATACGTTGAACTTATTATAATTTAATTCTTCCAAAGTATAAAAGGGGACGCCTTTGACTGCCAATTAATGTTTTAACCACTTGAAAATTATTTATAAAATTTATGCAATTATTTTGTTTCTTCCTTAACTATATAATATTCAAAATAAAAGATTTTACAACCTCTCAGTCAGCACACTAATATTGCATTTTAAGGTGGAAAGAATATTTTGATTGGACTTCAAGAGAGAAGGGGATTTAGTACTGTACTATACAGTGTCAGCCTCCACCTGTACCGTGGTTCGCAAAAGCGAATATCAGCAGAGCATTGATTACTTCTACTTTTAGATTACGGTCTGGACACATTCCATCAGGGAAATTTAAATATCTCTTGTAGATTATAGATTCGCCGATTAGCAACGAGTGTGGTAAGGTAGACGATGTCCACCATTTCTTGGAGGAGTGTAAAAAACATCAAACTGATAGGAGGTCTTTTATTAAAGAATATAATATTAATATCACAGATGTGGGAGTATATCACAGCATTCTGGCAGAACCGACATCGGACTGTTGTAAAAAACTATGTAGCATATTTAGGTTTAGTAGTTAGTCTATGTGTGTTTTTAGATTTAAGAATTTTTGTTGTATATAGATATAAGTTACGATGGGACTGACATGTCTAAAGTGATAAAAGTCCCTAAAGAATATAAAGAGACAAAAAAAAACTGTGTTCCTTACTATCAGATACTAAAACAAGTATTCCGAATTAATAGTGCCAATACAAAGACGTTACTTACGAGGTGTTCGCCAGAAAGCACCTCCAGCAGCGAAATGAGGTTCAGCCCATCGCGTAAATCCTCAAACAGATCGTTCACGTGACGGTTCACCTGTAGATATAAATATATAATATTAGAAAATACTTTAAAAAGCTATTATAAAAATTAGATTCTTTTTTATTCGATAACATCAACAAATATCAATAACTTCATAATTTTGGCATGATGTCCATACCATTTTTAACGCCTTTAGTGTGTCTTATATTCAATTTAATCGGTGTTTAATTGCACAGTACGGAATCAACTAAAGATCCCTCCATAACGTTAAATTAAACGTTGTTACTAAACTAAAACATAATACATGAAAATAAAAATAACTTACAAAAGTTTGAACACAACGACAGTTGAAAAAAATCTTAAACAACCTTAAATCTAGTGTATATCAAAGCGGTTACAATAATAATCAGAATAAAAAAAAACATTTTCACATTCCATTACAATACAGAATAATATGCACATTAGTAAAATTAAAAACAAAATCAACGTTTGCTAATGACAATAACATGAATAATAAAACCAAACGAATATCGAAATTAAAACATTAAAAACGATTCAAATTAGAAATAAGAATTAAAATCGAAACGATAAACATGCTTGAATAAAACTCGGCAGGTAGAGAAAAAGAAAACATTGCGATGTTAAAAAAAAACGAAAAACTACTTAGTTTAGTACGACAAAATATAACATTCCAGAATAAAATAAAAGATGCACTTAAACGATGCCTTGAACGCATTAGTATGGATCGCACAAAATCTTCTAAAATAATATATGCTCAGTGATAAATCATTCAGTTAAATGGAAATAGTGTGTATACTTGAATACGTGTGTGTTACTTGTACTTGAATGAAGTCATTAAATTTCTGTAAATATTCCTTTAACCATAAAAATTCCAATGAATACACTGGTATTTCCATTTTAATTATTCAGATAAATCTGTGGAAACTTTTTATCCTTTTATTTAGGTAAAAATAAAACTAATTTATTAAAACGATTATTCATACGTTCATTAAAATGTGTGAATCGATAAAAAATACGGTTTGCAACTAGAACTGCAGATTAAATAAATATGCAACAAACGTAACTGAATAAATTATATTTTTATTTAAATATTCTATACTACACTGTTGCCAATGGTATTACTGATTAGATACGAACATATTATTCCAATAATTATAATCAATATCTTCTTGGTATTCTAAGTTTTGGTTTATTTTTCTCGAACTGACTACGCTATTCACCTAGCAAAGTCTTAACAACTATACCGGACTACTCAGGCGAGCGCTTAAGGCACTCAGCCGATTTTACTTGGGCAACCAGCTTAAGGGTGCACAGCACACCTCGGCTTGGGCTGATGGCTGACACATGCTATTCGCGACCTATCTGAGTTAACCTAAGCTAAGCTACATATTCATACCTATATTATTGAAACATATATGTGTACCAAGCATATATAACTCAATAACTTTTTAATTGGCATTCATTGGTAGTTATACAAAACGCAGTATCTCAGTTATGCCAAAAGTAGGAGCCAGAAAAATTCTTACTTCAGCCGTCGAAACACTGAAAGCTACTAATTCGTTAGTATTTATAAATGAATTAAGCGTTACACCTGAGCATATATCTAAAGAAGAGCAGTGAACAATCAATGCATACATTAAGGCAACATAACACAATACATCACAACCTAAACTTACTTGCTGCGGTGGACAACACGGCTGATTGTTGATGATCTCGCACACGTGCAGGCGTGTGTAAGTCTGTCCGAGCAGCATGGGACAAAGATACGTTAGCACCTGCCCGACAGTTGGACAAACATGATAAAACACTACACCAATTAATACAGAGGATGTCCTCGATAGAATAACAAAAACAGTATCCTTCGTGTATCCCATGTTTAATAAACCATTTTATTTTCCCCACTCAATAATTACGTAACTGGTAATTCATTTATGGCGTTCAGAATCAGAAAGTGGCGTGTCCTGAATATTAACAGCATTACCTAATTTATCTCGCTCTGTTGGTTCTGCAAGCGAAATAAACACAAAACTTTCTGAATTCATCTTTATTGAAATAAAACAATTTACAACAATATTTATCATCGCCTGAAGACTTATGAGTATATGATAAAGTAAAAATATAAATTGTAATCAATAACAAAGTTAAAACATTGAAAATCGCTGTATCAGTAAAATGTTTACATACTTATATAAAAATCCGACAAAATATTTGAGAAATTAAAAGTTGAAAATTTTTAATCTTAATAACAGAAATGGAAACCAGAAAAAGAGGCAACAAAAAGAACAAATTGAATAAGAAATCCTAATTATTGATTATTGTAATACACTGTAAGGATTAAAAAAAGAAGTCCAAATAAGATCTCAAATGACTATCTCTGGGTAATAATGATAGCAACATTCGGAAGAGTAAAAGAGTACAAATCGTTAAAATTGGTTTGGTTTCCAACTATAAATCTAACGATAAAATACTTATCCCAGTAGTCGAAATGGTAGTATGTGAAAATAAATACATATTAAGAACTTTAATTAGAATATGACCATTACTCTACTATTTAAACTGGCCATATAGGAAACATACCTTTATGTACGCAAATCATATGCATCTCAATAAAAAATAATTGTCAATAGAAAATCGATCTAATGTGATCTTGAAATAATTGAGAAGTTTAACTACATTTAATGATTTTTTACTTGATAAAATAAAATATATAAGAATAAATGAACACGAAAGAAATAGCAGTATTCAAAAATATTATGAAGTGAAATGATTTCCGAAAGTATACAGTAAGGAAAATAAAAACATGAATACAATTTTCTATATTAGAAATCTTGTTAAAATGGCTGACACTGCAGAATTCATATAACCACAAGTCAGCTCATCAATTGACCCGAAAAATTGACCGCGCATTTCTACTTGGTTAAACGTTACTAAAAAAATAAATCTTGAACAGAAACGACGGAAAAATTTGGTACAAACTTTGTAACACTTAATAATACTGTTCTTATTAGTTCGAACAGTTGACATTCGTGCATTTATAGGCAATTTTTTTTTTCTTCTTCAGATACTTGTATCGTTGCGTCTAATAGGTATTCATCATATATTCACCATTCAGCAATGACGTCATAAATAATCATCTCCGTTAGTTTCTAATCAAGACAAAGAAGTATAGAACATAACAAAAACGATACAGCATTATAATGTTTATTATATATACTACAGACCTTTAGATATTTCCAGTGCTGCGATCCATCCAAGTGATAAGCGATGAAAAATCAAAGACAAACATATATGTAAATAATAATAATCATAATGAATTACCTACTAATAGTATCTTTGAAACTGAAGTTGGATATAACTTTGATACAGTCTACGACTCAAATGATGAATTATATTGACTCGAAAGCTGTTTAGATAAAATTAAACTGAGTGGCAGACTGTATCACGTACACAGAAGCCGTATATTATTATGCGAAGTGATGTACTTATATAATTTTAAATTAAATTGCAACGAGATAATATACGGAGCTTAATTGTAATTTTAATTTAATTACACGATAGCACTTCAATGCTAATGCGTTATTATGAAACCACATACATCCGACATGTGTTTTAATATTTCACACCAATCTCTCTATAATTCTAGTATATTTAACTAGTTACAGAAATATATTTATAAAATATATTTTATGGACAAAAAAGAAAATTTCAACACCGCTAGAAGTTCGTGTACTCAAGATGGTTGTCATCTCATGGCGAAAACTTTTAAGGTACTCATTATAGTTTGCCACTAAACACCGCCTTAACAAGTCATCATCTGTACCGTTTAGCCCATCGACTTACATATTTGAATATGTGATTGAGAGCGTTTAGATATTTTAGATCATATCCATTTTATTATATAACTTGATTATTTCTTAAGATAAATAATAATAATAGGGTCGAATACAAAATAACGCGTGTAAAACCATGGTTAAATACAACCAAGTACAATTAGACTAATGTTTACAAATCGAGATCTCACAACTTTAATTTATATTACGTCTCAAGGGTCTGCATCGCATCTGTGATTCCGCTCCTGTTGCAGGTGTTTATGGACAGTGGTGATCACTTACCATCAGTTTACTTACAGTATCACTAACCGCATGTTTATTTGCCTCCAATCACATAAAATAATGCTATAGTGGTTTATTTATGTGTTACGCGTTTATGTGGTACCACCGTGAGATAGAAATTGGTTCAGGTATCATTCTAAACCCTAGTGTAATTAGCGATATTTATTAGACAATTACATCTTTGGCTCTAACTTCATAAATAATAATTTATTTTAATTCCACAGATAAAAAACCTTGCAAAGTTCTTTCACACAATAATATATGATCAAATAACGAAACCTTTGAAGAATTTCTACTATGATGCATATGATTAATAACCTCGCTTATAAGCCATTATAATGTTATCTGTTCCTTGTGGTGCACTCTGATATGTAACATTTGTATGATGAGTAATCCCTCGGGATAAATATTTGTTCGAACGCATGTTTATTGTTGATAAAGCGCTACAAACAGGCGCTTTGTTCTCACTTTGTTTGACAAGGGTAATTCAGTAATATGATGATCAATGAGTAATTAGTGCAGTGGAGAGTTTTGGCGGGATCTTGGAATGCCATGTATTGGACTTTATATTTTATTCATAATCTTATATTATTTGGTACTATATTGCAATATTCATGGTGTTTTACGAAATATAGTTTAGTAATTGTGCAGAATTGTGTATCCACTTCACGATGGGAAATATTACCACGGAGCATGGATTCTGTGAGCTGCCACAAAACTCCCTGGAAAGTTCTAACAATTTATAGAATATGGAAATGATCGCAAGAAACTTGTAATAACATTATGTACTTGACAATGACAGTAATAATCTATACTAATATTATAAAAGAGGTAAAGTTTACGAATTTGTGAGGTTGTTGGGGAGTAATATCTGGATCTACTAAACCAATTTTTAAAATTCTTTTACCAATAGAAAGCGTCGTTATTTGTGAGTGTCATAGGTTATATATTATCACGAAAAAAACTTTTTTGTGGTAGTCGGATTTGCAACGTAAGTCGGAGAAAAAACGGTCGAACAAAAACGTTTCTTACGAACGCTGCCTTAACGATGAGATATATTACTGAGTTCTGGAGAAAAAGTTATAAAAAAAATCAGCAACAGAATATATGTAACTTTTATATTTAAGTCACAAAAGTAGTTCTTATATTTAAAAAATAATTTTAATCGGTAAGTGATGTTTCAAAATCAGTTTAGGACCTAATAAGGCGCTTATGAACGTCAAAAACTACCAACGGTTCGGAAAACAACCCAACCATAGAGAAGAACCGGCAAGAAACTCGATCGGGTACATTTTTTTTACATACATTTCTAATACATCATACAGCTTATAGTGGATGCACAGAGAGGAGTCAATTCCAGACATCACTATCGTTCACATACTGATCCACTCTATAATATCCTTTTGAAACTAACACCCCCTTGACGTGGCGCTTAAATTTGCAGTCCGGCAAATCTGTTTATTGGTCATATTACTATGTAACAACAATTATTAATTCTTATCAATATATAGTGATATAATAACTGAGCCGCAGCAACGCGTGGCCGGGTAAGCTAGTTTAATAAACAATTGGCTGTCAATAAAAATTGTGCAGTAGAACTGAGGTTGTTGAAATTTATATATAGCAAAATTATTAACTTAACCATAACATAATTTTTCAATAGATTCATAAATGGTATGTAAGTATATTTGCTTCTAATGACAGTTGAACTTGTTTGGTATGTGACGCTTCTTTGTGCACTATTTGCATGAGACAATATTGGATACTACAAATATTATAGGTGTTATTTCGTAGTCATCTATCGCCTCTCCGTTTCATGTTTCTCATTTATCGAGTTTCTTACCTGTTCTTCTCAATGGTTGGGTTGTTTGTCCAAACCGGTGATAGTTCTGACCTTCTCGAGGTCTAAATTGAGTTAAAGATACTCGACCCTATTAAATTCTAGCTTATAATTTTTGGAAGGTATCGTTAATCTTTAAATTAAATCAATGAAATTTCGATGTATCATTGTTAACATATAATTAGACAATGTTAGCGTTTGTGATAATCATGGTCTCGGAGCCAAATATTTGAGAGCAAATAAACTTCGGTAATTTAATATCTGTATATCTGTATCTAGTACCGACGATGATAATTCGAAAGGGTTATAATAGAACTGGATCATCGTCTAGCGATCGAAATTCGTTTAAGTCATTGTCAATCTTTCTGGCCGCTCTGTATTTAACCGTCAATTCGATCTTTCACATAACATCGCCAAGAATTGAATACAAAAAAAGTTAGACTAATATTATAAGAATCTAGAGTCAGCATTTATTTATACTTAATTCGTCTACGTATTTATACCTAATATTGTGTTCTGAGCTGCTGCATTCAGAGCCGTTAATTATCAATATTGTTGAGATTTTTATCTGCTAAAAAGTATACTAATCATGTGGTTTAATTAGACGTAAGAATCGGGTAGTGGGACGAACAAAGATTTATCTATGGTGGACTCGTCGATGGTAAGGGAAACACCCTATCATTTTTGTATTGATATCATTATAGATAGTTACAAAACAAAAAGAGCAAACCCGTTGACAAACAGGAGAAAGAACTGCACTGAACTGCTTTACCTGCTTCGTAAAACTTACAGCGAAAATTATTTAAAATAACCAAAGAATAACAGTCAAAGACTAATTATAAGTCTTCACCTATAGGGATACCAATTAAAAAAATATGAATTAAAAAAAAACACAAAGTTATAAAATTTTATAAGGAACTACACGTTGGTGTAAGATAAATCTACATTATTGCCTTAATAATTAAAATATTTAAATTCCTGGATTAAAAATAAACATGAAGTTATCATCATTGAGAGTTCGTATCTCCTCCGTCATTGGACACAGACATCTTTTAAAACTTTTTGGATACATAAAAAATTAAACATGTGTGATATCAAATAACTAAATGTTAAGTGACCACAAACCGTGACGACCATCGTCCCACATAAAAAGTCAAGAATAATCCGATCTCTCATCGGTGACATAATCTTTCGTTACAAGTGGGAGTAGAAATTTATATAGAACCGAGTCATAAAACGAGCTAAAACCATATGCGGACTTATGAACAAATCCCATATCGCTTACTGAACTTTTAGGGCTGTCGATTTATTCTTTATCTTATTCCCATTCTGCAAGAATGTATTTTTTATCCCTTTTTAAAATGCTCGTCATAATGACAAACCATGAAAGAACATAATTAAAACCGATAGCGAACAAGCAAGCAACCGTAAATGATTCAAAAGAAATACCGAAAGAGATGATTTAGACCGCGATGACAGACAGTATCAAAAAGCATATAATAACTGCAAACAAAATTAAAAGTATTTATAATAGAAACTGAAGTAAATGGAAAGCGATATCGTCGACACATACATAGGAAGCTATAACCGCTCGCGTTCTACATTAATAAACGCATACGTGAAATAAAAAAAAAATAACTTATGCAACCTGAACTTAGAACTACGAATGTTTACATCATCAGTTATAGGCACTGCAATAAATTATTCTACGGGTTTTACGATTGTTGCTTCCATGCAAACAAGCATTATGAAACTTCGTCGAAGATGATATAAACATATAATACGTTTCATAGAACTTCGAGAGATAGAAAAAAAAAAAACTATCCAATATATAACTCGGATAAGTAAATTTGTCGTCAAAGATTTCCACTGTTCTTTGAATCCAAGTCACACTGAGTTCACATGTAAATGTAGTAGCCCTATATATAAGTGTATTTAAAGAAATAATACATTTTCATTAAAGGACATATTTCGCCAACCCTAACGTGTGGCGTCTCCCACGTGACCCAGCGATTGCCTACATAAACATGTACTAAAAATGCACGAGACTAAGATAATGTTTTCTGCCTCCAAATCAGTTAGAGTTATTTTGTAATAATTTCATCAACCTCAAGAGAGAACATATGTGGGGGTGTCGAGTAACATCTTAAGACTTGAGACACCCAAGTCAACCTCACCTGCACGTGGTGCACCCTGCTGATCAACGAACGAGGCAATGGCGATAGCGGGGCGGTAGGGTTTAACAGCCCGACTGGGTCGCAACCACCATGTACATGGCGAAAAAGCCCGTCATAGTGACTTGCTTTTGCGCGACGCGTTTCGGGATCAGCCTGTGCATATCCAGTACCAGGTGACTTTCGTCATTATGGCCGGCATGACAGCGGCGACCGACGATGGATAATCTGTCTCTAGGTGGTCGCCACTGTTTTTGGATTGTAGTATGCTTACCATCAGGTATAGTTCAGTCAGTTTGTCGAGCTTCAATAAAAAAAAAAAAATACGTAAGATTATTTTAAGGACAAAAATATTTTTTACATTTGTGTATGTTATTTTTATAAATATAGACAGTTTTTTTTTAATATTATTTATATATATTTGTTTTAAGGTACTAGGTATTATTGGTTTCAGCATATATGGATCGGCTCGTCTAGGGTAGTACCACTCTTTCACAGAAAACCGACGTGATGTAGCAGTGCTTGCAATATTGAGTTTCGCTTGGTCAGTGAGAGCGCCGGAGGCCCACCTACCCACCCCTATTTCCCCCACCTCGACCACACTCCCCCTCCCTCAAACACAGACCGGTAACGCACTTGCGAGTCATCTGGTGTTACTAGTGTCTATGGACGGCGGTAATTACTTACAATCAAGTGATCCGCCTGTTCGTTTGCAGGGGGCAATAATATAAAAAGAAATCTAGGATATCTTGGAATCGTTTTATTTTTTCGAATTATATTCATTAGACTGACTATAATAATCCTTTTTTTTATATTTTGTTGGTTTTAGGGTTTGACTATAATCTCATCTAAAGTTAACTGACGAGATTTAAAATTTTAGGCACACCATACCTAGTGGAACTAACTGGCTATCAAGTGTAGCAGCAAGACGCCAATTAGTATTTACTCGTAGGTCCGATGAATTTGTGAAGGACCATCAGGCGCAAATCGTATAGTCAGTTAAAAAAAAATGACAACCAAACTTTATAAATTACATAACATGAAAGGGCAGAGTTCACTGCAAACAAATATTCAATATACTCGTATGTCAATGATTGCCTCCAAGTAAATAATTCCGCATTTAAACTCATATCTCGTGACCGATAATTTATGATACGTGCTCGCCCTGTTTACATTTCACCATGAATATAACAAAGTTAAATCTCTTCCAGTCACACGGATGACTAAGTTATCGGCCACAGTTCAACATTATGCTACATTCCGATGACATGAGTCAAACCTTCAATAACGGAGATTAAAGGGTAAAATCATTCTAATGTTATTTTACCTTAAGATCAAGTAACAATCGTATGCAATACATCTCTATTCAAATACATAAACAAATAATACATATTATGTGCAAAATTTGGAACATCTACTTCAAGAATTCCACAGATTTAATTTAAAGAGATTAGGGCATACAATACTTTCTAAAAATCTTTCTATAGGTACCTTAGATCTTTACATAAAATTATTTGATCATTTTATAAAGCATGTAGTCATTAATCTCAAGATCTTTGAAACAGACTTTGACTAAACTACAGTTACTACCTGCACCTAAAACATAATTGACTAACCTTTGTAATCCTATAATAACATACTAATGCAATGTGTAACACGTTAACACTAAAATGCATGATTTCTAAATTGTTACCCCAAAAAAATATATTGTATAATTCATTTCGTTTTTTTTTTTGTAAAAGTTTACCATGCAGTAGAAAGAATTCGTAAATCTAAATGTCATATTAAAAAGTGAGAATAAAACATTCACTACAGTTAATACTGTAACTTATAAAAATAAAATTAGAAACACTGTTACATTTTTGAAACACTTTTGCAGTTAAGGGTTAAGAGGTAGGAAATTGATTCGTATCAAATTACGACCACCTCCCAATATATTATTAATTCTGAACATATTTGTGCGAAAACAATAAGATTAGAAAATCCCATGGCTTCTCGATATAAATTCCGATATCTGCTTTTCCGTTTTAATAACTTATCTTCCGATAACCCGTACAGTCCGTTCATTGTATCTACGAGAGGACTTATCGGTTGCCATTAGTAGGCATCAATATGCAAATATCAGGAACTGCATTTCTATAATCGTCAATAGGTATCTCTAGATGTTGACATTTGAACTATTAAACTATCCATTCATTTTGACCGACGTCTATCAGTACTTGTATTTGCTTTGTATACAGAACATATTTAAACTAATCTCTTATCATATGACTATAAGACAACTTAAACAAATAAAACTATGTCCATCCACGAACCTAATTAATACACTAATACGATAGGTTTATATGACTACTTTTATATGTAACTAATATCCGAGGCTACTTTAAAACTGTGGTTTTTAATTCGATAATTTAATTTTTGATGTGTAATATCTATAGGCGAGGGTAGACCTGATCGTTGGCGTGGCGAGTGTGTGAGACATGGCGACGCGACACCATGCGCAAACGACTGTGCGCAATCTCTTTTGCCGCACTGGGCTCGCATACCTATAGTGTGTATACAATTTTGAACATGTTACACATGTGTTTCACATCTGCCAGGTGTCCCGTGACGGCTCTATTCTTTTGAAATGTTTTTACCTCAGAACGTAGCCATTTACAAAAACATTCGGAATATTTATAAGAAATTTGATATTTTCAAGGGATTCCATTTTAATTTCATTAGGATTGTACCTTGTATTTTGAAGAAACTTTACAAAAAGTAAGGGTGAATGTGTAGTAATTGATATATTGGTAGTCTTGTGAGGGCTTAGGACTAGCTACTTGAACTAGGAATGTATTTGACCATAGGAAATCAAGGATTCTATGACTTAATAGGTGTGTATATACGTCAGCTACATGATATTTTGACAAAACAAATAGCACGATAACGCACACATACGTAAAGTAATATTGTAACGCCACACTGTCTTAGATAAAATAT
>JACEII010000077.1:745549-800443 GCA_014332785.1 Antheraea mylitta | reverse complement strand
AAAGTACATTAACCTGCAAATCAATATGTACGCTTCAGTTCTTTTCGCTGGGTATCGAATGACAGCTTAGAAGTAAGCGTACCATGTAACGAAGCCCCGCAGTCAAGCCGATATGAGAATAGCAAAGCAAATTCTCTTAAAGCGATAATAATGGCTTTATTTTGCGAGCTAATATGATTACTAATACGAACAATTTCTAAGTTCAAACAATTCAATTGAATTCACACATCTACTGGCAAAGTGGAGGAACTACTATTGGCAGCACCAAACGTGAAACAGGCAATCGTAATTAAAGCCTAAGAACTCATTTTAGTCCCCTTGATTAAACACATGAAATTGTACCTTAAGATGATAAAAAATCACTATAATTACTTAAAGAAGATAATAACAAGCGATTTTCACTACATTACAATTTATCACGTGAATTTTATGTACAATTGCTGCAAACATAAAGTCAAATTTAAATTACAGGAATACATTATCTTATCTAAATTGTCATTTACCGATACATTATTCTCTTAGATACTACTTCTTCTATAGCCTTAAGATTAATATAGATTAATATCCATATATCTTTGCTGGCCAAAACTTTGTTCTATTTGTCGTAACAACTGGTTAGCTATCACCCTCAATTTAGAAGTCTGTCAGCAAGCACCAATATATAACCATCTTGGACCACGTCATCATTTAACATTAGATGAGATTATTATCAAACGATAAAACCTGTAATTTTGGAAAAAACTGATTACAGTTAAAGAGAAGTACCTGGGCGTCTTTAAAAAATATTTTTAAATTAAAATAAACTGTTACGTTTACCTTATAAAATTAACAATTTTCTACAAAAAAATAAAAATAATATCACTTCTGCTGTTACTCGGATTCGAACTGGGGTTACACGGATTTTCGAAGCAACCGATTACTATCTGAGCTATTTTTGTTTTGACAGCGCCGGAAAAATTTACCTTCATATTTTAACTATATTTTTCCAATCCCTGAAAATTTAGGGAAAGGAAGGAAGGCAGGATTCTAAAATGTTTTCTATGAATAAAATTTAGCTAGATCGATTTATCGTCTCCGAAAATAACTACATACTAAGTTTTACGGAAATAGATGACGCTGTTTTCGAGATCCTGAATATATACAAATATAAAAATATACAAGAATTGCTTGTTTAAAGGTATTAGATAGATACATAGATTAGATAAGCACAATATTTAAAAAACACTACAATATTTGCAACAACCCTAAGAAACGTTTGAGTTAAAACTAACATTTGGGTCAATGCAGTGAGTAGTGCAATGTTTCGCATCGATCAAGGTGAAATGATAAGACTACGTTTAGAATTCTGTAAAGCAAGTTACTTCACTTCAGACTATTAAAAACAGTTCACAAACGATTTGAATAACGTTGTGACTCATTTTAATGTTCAAGAAAGACATTATAACTTGGTATATATATTATTGTCATTCGGTCGAGTTCCTGCTGTGCTAAGGTAGCCTAAAGAACTGGTCCTCAAGGATTATAAACAAAGCAATTGATTGTAATTAAATTTGTTAAAGTCTATTTAGACGAAAGTGTGTATGATAATTATACAAAAAACTTTACGCAAATCGTTGATTATATGCATGTTTTGTATTGCTACTTTGTATATATTTGCTATAAAGGAAGTAAAAAAAATAAAATCAAATGATTTTCAACATGCGAACATTAGACTAAAACTTGCAAACAAATAAATATAGGATATAAACGCAGATAACTATAGATAAATATAGAAAGATAAAGATAACACCAACGTTGCTTCTGACGATCTATTGTTTTTCTAAATCATGTTCCATTATTTTATAAAAGAGTGTGGTTTTTTAATAATATTCGTTGTACGTGTTTAAAAATGAGCTCTGAGGTGACATCAGTCAGATGTTTCAAAATATATAAACCCATACCCGTGTAATAAAAGTAAATATCTAAATCTTAAGACATGAGGGCGTGAGTCAGAACTGGTTTATTCAGGCTTACGTCTTTATGCTTCTTACGTGCAGACCTAAATGGTAGATTAAACGGAACAAGTCAAAACGCACAAATTTAAAGAATCAGAACCAGTATAATACGTTTTTTGTGTTTAGTTGTTCTTATCTGTCTTATATGGAGTTGACACACATTTTCTTCTTCCCATTTTCTACTATAATTTATACCGTATACTAATATGCACCTATAAACACATTCCTTACATAATCCATCCACAAAATACCTTTTTTGATCATTTCTATTTCTAGTTTATTTATTTATTCATTGTCTAGAATTCGTATTGATGTACATAGTTAAGCGTATAGTTTAATTGTAACAATTTCAATCTTCTATCGTAAAGTTGATTGGTCTAACTGACCGATTTGTTCCGACGGACAGCGGGTTAATGTTATCAAGAAACCGGTATCTATAGTCATGCGCAATCTTAGGTTTTATATCCATTAACATATTTTAAGTATTAATGATGTTTTTATAATATGGCGATATCAACAATCATAAGTAAGGCATAAGAATTAGCCAACCTGTTATACTAATGCCGAAATGAAAAAAGGCGCATTTAACTAAACACAAATGGGGAAATATCAAAATGTCTATAGCCTGCATTTTTAATTACATCCAATACGTATTTAGGAATGGAAATGTAGTCCGGTGAAGCTGTAAAGGGCTTGCAAGGCCAATAGCGTAATCAGTTGGAAAAAAAGGGAATGGAAACGTATAGATTAACCCAAGAACACTATTAGATTAACCTTTTTGTATCTGATTCCGAATGTATAAACCTTGCACCTTGTTGTTTGGACGGAGAATAGCAATTGGCTAACTCCAAATCACCATCACAAAGACCAAAAGCTTTACTTGAACACATTACCAGACAAATATGTAGATAATTTAATTACCATGAACAAGGATCATTTCAGCATTACATTCGTTTATAGCCGTTTTAAGAATAAGTTAATGTAGGACGTACATAAATAAGATTACAACAATAAACACATATGGAACGTGCATTCTTATCAGAGAACCTCACAATATCTTATCAGTGCATACACCGTGTTGTGTGGAATTATCATAATACTCAACAAAAGTGACAGAAAAGACGGACACGATTTAAATTCTCTGACATCATAACAAACTTAGTACCGCAAGATAACTTTGTGACATGCATATTACAAAAAGGGTTTACAGACATGTTTTAAAAATAGAGATCAAGATACCTAGAGAATTATAAGGAAAACCTCAACGTAAGTATGTGTATGTCAAATGTTTATAGGAACATTTCTTAAAGCTGATAAAACAATACTTAAAATTTCTTTAGGAAAAATCTGATGTGCCTAAAGATCGAGGCAGACTTATTTTTTTTTTATATATATATAACATAGGAGGCAAACGAACAGACGGGTTACCTGGTGTTAAGTGATCACCATCGTCCATAGACACTTGTAACACCAGGGGAGTCACAAATGCGTAGCCAACTTGTTTTTGAGGAAAGGGATAAGGGAGAGGGAAGGAGGGACGGGTGAGAGGAAAGGATGTGGGTCTCCGGCGCTCTCACTTACCAAATGAAACGCAACAATGCAAGCACTGTTACTTCACGTCGGTTTTCTGTGAGAGGGTGGCACTACCCCGGGCGACCCGACCCATTCATGCTGAAACCAATAGCTTCAGCGTGGCTCTACCACGTACACAAATCAAATCATTGAATTGTGTTCATAATTGGTTGTAACAGGTCGGAAAGAGACAGAGAGAGAGCCAGGTAAATAGAAGGAAGATTAAGAGGAGTATATTGGACTACACTAAAAGCTCACCTACAGCTGTAGAGTCTCAGATAATGATATAGAAACAAAATCAACTAGTGAGTGATAGCAGCCCAGACAAGTAAGTACAATTTAAATTAACTACCAAGATGTTTTGTTTTAGAGGTGTCATTATTGTCCATCGAAGTCAATACATAGTTATTACACAATTAGGCCTACAAATTTCCAAAGCAGTATCTGAAATTGTAGTACAGTAATCGTAAGATTCACTGTGGCTCATTAATAACTTATCAAGGTTTAATGTTAATAGTCGTACTTCCAGCTTTCTTTTCGCTAAGATCCTAATAGTGTAAGTTACCAAAACCCAAAACAAAGCGGTGATCGCGTTTTTGATTGCTTATCGGATACCGCGTTGGTTAGCGTAGGTTTCAATTCTTGCAATTGAGCAGTATATTTCGTCAAAGGTAAACGTCGTGATAAGCCATAGCATGGTGATAAGACTTCTTCTAAGTCCGCCTACGCACCACCGTCGAGTTGTAAATCTGTCGCCAAACCACCTGTTGATGTGTTCCTCTTTTTTTTACGTGGGGTAATCCCGGTGGAGAGGATGGGTTATGTCCGACTCGCACGGACTAAAACCCCACGGTGTACCGACAGATCGGGAGCAAGGGATCGTTCTACGCTCTTCCCCTTGAATAGCCGCCCCAACGGTCCACCCGGCGGAAGGTTGCCGCCGGGCTCCTACCTATAGAGAGGCAGCTGGGTACACGCCAGCTGCCCCCCCTCGTCCGCCGGACCTGTGCAATGACGGGATGAGCCCCCCGACTACATCCCCTCAGATCCGGCTACGGTGGCACGGACGTTTCAATATCTTTAACATGACCGATGTTACATGCTTTCTATTATCACGTTAAGACCAATACGAGCGGAGCACCAATAAATAATTTTTTCCTTTTTAGAGCTTTCGCTGCGTCTTGGTGTAAACCCAAAGCTACTATTCCACGAGAATGAACTCGACAGAAGCTAATATAATATATATTTAGCTACTTCCTACTGCTACTTTATGTACTCATGACTAAACATATAAACACGTATACAAGATCATAAAACGAAAAATAATATATTTATCTTTTAAGTATGCATCCTACATTTATTACTAGGATAAATTAATTAATCTACAGATATAAATGGGTAATGATTTCCTCGGGCAATTTCCTTTTATATTCTCAAACGATAATAAAAAAAAAAAAAAAACAAACAAAAGACGGATTTCCTAATTATATTAATTATAAAACAGTATTAAACGTGGCCTTGTTTAAGATTTTCCTTTTTAAAGTAACAGATAAGCGTTAATAAATATTTCACTTGAATTTAGAAGGTTTGCGTGACTCAGTTGTGTAATATTTTTTCAACATTAGTAAATGAGTTTCCGGCCTATAAGGACTACACAGTAACACAAAAATGCAAGTAAAAATAACTATTGTTTTTTTTTTTTTTTTAACTTTATTATTGGCAATCAATCTTTCAGATTATTACTGCCATTGTCGAGTAATCAATAATATTACAAGCGTCGTACGATCATTACAATATCAAGCGTCGTATCAATCAATATTCTAACAAGATGGTGGATCTCTTGTTAGAACCCTCCAGGGAGTTTTTGTGGCACCTCAGAATTTCATGCTCCGTGGTATTATTTTCCATTCACATCACTTATGCACAATAAACTAACCATATTACATAAAACACCACCAACTTTACACAATATAGAGTCAAGAAACACAAGATTATGAATAAAATATAAAATCCACTACATGACAGACTGAAATCCCGCCAAAAACTCCAAATAACTATTGTTATTTAACTATATATATATATAACTATAATAAATAGTTGATATACAAACACAGCCATTGTATAAATATTTAACATACAAAGACGTAATTATAATTATTGGTATAGACGCTCGTGGAATAGAATTTAGTAGAATTCTCAGGTTTACTCTACATTGGCTTTATGTTCAGTAGAAAAAGATCTAATATATTTTTTTAAACGTTGTAATGGAAAAATTATGACATCAATTGTAATAAAGTTGCTATAAATAAAAAAAAAAAAAATATTTGATCGAGATTTGTGGAAATATTTTAATGGAACGTTATTGTAACACAACGTTTCTGAAGCACAAAGACGGAAAGTAAGTATCTGTCCAGAGATAAAAAATGATAATCTATACTAATATTATGAAGAGGTAAAGTATGTGAGTTTGTGACGTTGTGATGTTGTGACATTGTAGGGGGTAATCTCTGGAACTACAGGTCCGATTTGAATAATTCTCTCAGTGTTATATAGCTCTTTCATCGAGAATGGTTATTGGCTATATATCATCACGCTAAGGCCAATAAGAGCGGAGCACAGATGAAAAATGTTTCGAAATCTTGAGAACGCGAACGAAGTCGTAGGCAGAGGCTAGTATGCCATAAAAAGCGATAGATGAGCGTGATAGAATGAGAAGGACGCCCACGAAATCTAGAAACAAAGTTAAGTACGAGAAAAAAATAACAGTTAAAATACTAAACCGTTTATTAATATTTTTAATCGTCTCAAATGTTTCACTTCTGTGAAGTCTATACGTCAGTGTACGATTACATATACATATATAATTGGATGTTTTGATATATTTCAAATCAAAAACTATAAACATCTTATGACGCAATTATTTCTCTAAATATAGAAGGTTTCTATACTGTAATTTTACTTTTACCAAGGAATATAGATACCCTACTAATTTACTGTTATTAAATTTTATATTACAATCGCGAGTATTTGTTAACAATCTCTGTATAAAGCCGATAATATTTAGCGGGGTGGTAGGGTTATAAAGCCCGACTGGGTCGCAACCACCATGTACATGGCGAAAAAGGCCGTCATAGTGACTCGCTTTTGCGCGTCGCGTTTCGGGATCAGCCTGTGCATATCCAGTACCGGGTGACTTTCGTCATTATGGCCGGCATTACAGCGGTGACCGACGATGGATATTCTGTCTCTCGGTGATCGCCACTGTTCTTGGATTGTACTATACTTACCATCAGGCATAGTGCAGTCACTTTGTCGTGCTTCAATAAAAAATAAATAAATAAATAAATAAAAAAAAGAATATAAACAAAATATTAACACAGAACAGAACACACGTTTAAATCAACGGGCAGCTGTTGAGTTTTATTAACATTACAATAGCAACTAAGAGTGACCTTTACCCTGAACGAGAGACTTCCGTGAGAAATTTCCGAATACTGACAATGTAAAGTAATGAATGGAATTTTTCTATTATGAATTTTTTTTCCATAAGAATAAAATTAACTATGTAGTATCTCGGATTTGAAAGAAATGAATAATTGACTACATGGATAGCGTAGTAACTTAACTGGTTGTATTGTTACCGTCACCGCACCTCGTTTGGTTAGTTGGATTAAATCCCCATTCGCAACAATGATTTGTTTGACCCACAAATAATCCCCAGCGACACTGTGCTTGTTACCGAGTGAGAAATTAGTCTAAAAAAAAGGACGGTACTACAAATTCAGTAAAACTTTAAATAAAACACTGTAATGTTTATATATGAGTCGTTGTTATATGCCTGCCTCGGTAAACGTAAATAATTCTAGTACACATATTTGCAATAGATGGCGTTGTATAGTAGAAATGATATAAAGCTGAAATTACATAAAAACACATTCCGCGACCTTGCTGGGTCAATAGCGTAGACATTTCGAAAAAAAAAAAAAACATTCCGACTTATCAACGCGTTCTGTGAAGAATTTCTATGATTCAAGATTTTAGACAACAAAACGATATTCTTATTTGTATATGATTCTTACATTTCTATTATATCCTATGTCTATAGAATTAAATTGTATTATATCAACACTGTCAGAAACTACTTTAAAATACGAACGAAAATTGTGGAGGAGTGATGAATAAATTCAATAATATTTTTTGCCATTTCATCATCAGTTAGTTGTCTGACATGCCTAATAAATACTATGAGTCAATTGGCGTTTCAAACATACCTTTCAGGGAACATTCCTCTCAGATTATCTCTTCCGGAAGAGAATTGGCAACCGTAAAATTTCTCAAGATTTTACGAAAAGATAGTACTTAATGTACGAAACGGTTTAAAAGTGCTAGTAATGATGTCAGTTACAAATCTAACCTAAATCTTGCGAAATATTGATTGTTGATATTTCTATAAATGTATACATATATATTTCAAAAGACAGATAGCCCAGAACCTTATTAATAAACCATATGTATATGTAAGTAGGTAAAAATAAAGCTGTACAGTATGATTTTCGCGCCTGTTTGGCAAAGCTATTAATGTGCTTTAGTGTTTTCAATAAAGAAAATTTGGAAAGGTTCATTTTATTCCTTAAAACGAACCTTAAAAAACCTTGAATAACTAACGAGTTATGACAAAATTTTGAACAGTTTACGATCACTAATACTTACAATTCAACAGCTAATATTCATTTATAAAACAAACAATTCTTTCGTCAAAATTATACCCTGAAATTACTATCGCCATTTTGAATCAAAATTAGTAAGAAAACTCAATTTATATAATTCGTTGAAGAGATAAATCCATTACGAATATAATCGTAAATATTACATTTTATATAGCTATCAAAAACCTACACATAGAGATAATTCAAGCACCGCAATGTAATTCAAAAGTGTGAGACAACTTTCAAAATATTAGTCACGTAGGGTCGCAATGATCAATGAGTCAGCGTATTTCGAAACAACACGTGGGTTCGGATACAACGCAAGTACGTATATGTTCATTCACAAGCGAATATCCGTATTCGGATATTGGTTGTTTAAGCATCCCACTGACTTGTATGACTTACGAGTTTATGTATATACTATCTGTACACGCGACTTGGTCCGCGTGGAATGTAACATAAAAAATACCCAATAAAATAATTGAGACTTATCTATTTTTATCTCGTACTTAGTCGCGTCGTCACTAAAATTAAAATAATATTTGATAGAGTGAACCGATTTTAATGAAGCAAAGACTAAATGTTACTCGAGGATATGTTTTATGATGCGTGATCGAACAAACAGACAGACAGACTTTTTTAAATGTATTTTAATATTTATTCCTAGATACCTAAAACATTTTTTTTCCAGGAAATCGAAGCAACCATAATTATACTTATATAATTATTATATGTATACATTAAGTACATAATATACCAATATTACATAATATACAAGAGTATGCTCACATTTTGTAAGTCAAATCCTTTAACATAAGAAGATTTGCATGCATGTTTGCTACTTTGAAATAATAAAAACTTTAATGTATGAAACTAAACCTTTTTTGTAAAAAAATATGAAAACTAGTATTGTAAGAAACATTTAAAATAGTTTAGAAACAATTACGACTTAAGTTAATTTAGTCAGAAAAATATTATCCAATTTATTAAAAATGTATAACGAATTAGAACACATAAATTAAAAACATACACACATCAGAAACGGTTAACATTTAAAAATTATAAAGACCAACAACAGATTATTTAATCTAAATTAATGTAACACAAAAAAATATAAAAATAACACAGTGATGAATGTTATTCTAGAAAAACTTGTTTAGTGATTTCAAACTAGTAGAGTAGTTTACAACTTTTAGTCTTACGTACGGAATGGACAAAATACGTTATGGTGTCGGTTAGATTTATTTATTTAAATTAAACGTTTCAATCTTTTGAATTTGAATTTTTCTTATTGATAATCAATACATATAAATAAACCTGAATTGTATGCAGATAAAAAACTTTATCAGAGTAATTACTTAGTTTATATATCAATAAACTTTTTCACAGGAATGATAAGATTTAATATAAGTAACTTGTAATCAGTATTAGGCTTACAGGGGTTAAGTAAGTAAATTAAGTGATGGCGAAATTACAATTACAAATATAGATAAAACATGTAGTTCATCATTGGGACATAACATTAAATCCCAGGCCAATTTCCGTGAAAGTCTTGGGTCTAGATTAAAATAGCACCATCTTATGGCCTCTACCACTAGAAGCAAAATACGGACAACCGAAGTCTTAGGAGAAAGGTTCGTTTTATTTTATAATTGTTGTATATTTTTGTGCAATAATAAAATATTTCTTTTTTTATAGCAACTGTGACAGAGAAGTTAAAATCGTATAAAAAACAATATTCTTAGAAGAGTGTGGAGTATGGAGGACTGATATAAAAGAAGAGGAAAAGTAAGGAAGACATAGAGATTGAATGAAGCGTATGAAAAGTGTGAAATACTGAGATGACAAATGTCAGTGGAAATATGGAAGAAAAGAAAACCAACCCTATTTAAAACGGGATAAAGTTTAGATGTTGAGCCTGTGAAGCGGGTTTTGGTTATATAATATATAGGTTATGACAGAGTGGATCAATATTTGAACGATGTTGAACTCTGGAATTAACTCCTCTCTGTGCATCCAGTAAAAACGATTGCAACATTTAATATACTGTATATTGTTGTAAAAAGATGAATCCGATCGAGTTTCTTACCATTTTTTCTCGATAACTGGGTTGTTTTACGAACCGGTGGTAGTTTTGAAATTTAAAAATGCTTTACTAGAGCCTAAAATGAACATAAAATTATCGATTATGAGCATTTTTTTTATCCTCTGTTAAAATATTGGTTGGTAGTCAAAGCATCACACCTATATCTACTAGAATCACTATTATTGCCATTCTAATTCAGAATCGAATAATAAAATAATTTATTCGTTAAAAGAAGTAGATGAAGCGGGTGAATAATGAAAAACACTTCAGAGAATGTTAAACAATGCGAACGTAAGTCATCGTAATGTTTTGAAAACAACACACATCGCACACGCATTCTCTATAACCCCATCACCACGAACCTGACTGCTGTATAAAGAACTCCCAACAAGTTGTACCTTTGAATTTCGTTAGATTCTCCTCGTAAACCTGGTCGTGGGTCTCGGACGGGAGTCGCTGTTCGCTCCTGTGCCGCTTCGGTTGGTGCGGGCCCTCGTAGTAAGGGCTACCGTTGACGTTGTCCTGCATTGCCTCCTGCGGGTCGAACCCGAGCCGCTCCTTGTAATACGCTTGTGTGGACGACATCGTTCACGCACAATTTCTCATTTCAAATCACACTACGATTATTATGAAGGGATCCGCCAAAATCCTTCCACAATAACCCAGTTCCACGTTCACGAAGGTCTTATTAAACGATTCACCACAATTATATTACACTCGATGTCATCCAGTCACCACTTCTACAAAAGGAAAGTTGTATACCCCCTTGACACACAACGGATCTTGACACTATTTTTTTATTCAATTATTCACGTTTACTTTAATGTCTGTCACCTTATCGGGCAAGTTATTAAAAAGAGTAAATCTTGTTTTGTTTTTTTAGTATGGCAATGTTAAACGTTAGTTTTTAAATATGGAATGTTCGATTGCTATATATTTAAAATTTAAATTACGAATCACAATTCACTCGTTCGTGTCTCTGGGTTTTCACATGTAGCTTCGTTTACATTTGTGCAAACAACGAAACGATGGAGACACTGCCTGTGAAACAAAGGAATGAGATGATTTTATTACGTACATCGGAATTACTTCGTAAAAGAAATAATCACATTTACACGTTCTTCAAAAAAAATAAAATATTTCGAATGTTTCAAGCATTCTTGGGAACGAGGATTTTGGTAATATTGACCTTGCTCGAAAACTAACGTTTGTCTATGTAATTTAAGATACGTATTTGAATTAATGTCCTAAGATGAATGGCATGCGAATTTAAACGGACCGAAACGTTTTATCTATGTAACACGAGTAATTTAAAAAAATATTTCGAGGTTTATAACTGGTCGGGCAAGAATTTACAATAAATTATTATATGCATAGTGGAAGATAAATGGCTAATACAAAACGAACTGGATAGTGGCTAGAAGTGGTTACTAGCACAACAACTAATAATATAAAGCGTTACTCCTATATTAAGTCCTGTAATAAATCCTGCTATAACGTACAAATTACTGAAAATGTAATTATTTCGCTGTTGCTTATCCGTTATACCCAATTATTGTTGATAACGATCGACCGGTATTATCGAGACACACGAAAAGCAGTTATCGCGCAATCAACTATAAGCGTGAAAGAGATAGCACGTTGCTACACTTGAAGTCGCGATACGAATAATAAATGTTCCTAATTTACGATTATAATTCAATATAATACCTAATAAAAAAAAACTTTCATTTATATAAATAACCGTATTCTTACCAACGCAAATTCGATTTGTACTGAGATTGTACTTTGTTCTAATTCAATTAATCTCGATTTTAGTTAAATAAACCATGTGATAATTTGCTGTATTGTTTATATTAAATGATTTATTTCGTTATAAACTATAACAGGTTATAATAACTGCTATCAACAAATAACATAGCAACATAATTATTTATTGCATAATAATCGTTATTGTCATGTACAGTAGTGACAAGCGTTAAATATTAATTATTAGCAATAACTTTGAGGCCGCTAGTAATTAGTAAATTATTTCACAGATAATAACAAACAGATCATTTCACAGTGACAACAATACGGTCGTTATTTTTATCGACGTGCCTATGTGAAACAAACATAAATTTTCTGTTACATCCAGGAACTAATTTTAAAAACATAAATGTCTCTACATGGTCCAGTTTAGCATGCAAATAATGCCAGTCAGGGCAAATATTTCTCATTCGTTGTAAAGAAACAGCAGATCAACGAGGCGTAAGGTGAACGGCCGTCGCCGCCATGACCTTGTAATAAACACCAAGATATATTTTTTTTCAGTACTTTATTTAATCGTATTGTTAAATAGAGTATTCATATTTTATTATCCTCGATTGATTGATTACCCTATTTATCGCGACAAGGTTCAGTTTATGTGGAACTGTGCAGCGTTTTTTTTTATATCAAAAAAGGAGGCAAACGAACTGGTGGGTCACGTGATGTTAAGTGATCACCACCGTTCATAGACACTAGCGACATCAGGGATGTCGCAAGTGCGTTGCCAGCCTGTATATGGGAGAAGGGGGAGGGGAAAAAAAGGGAAAGAAGGAAAGAAGAAGGGACGTGGGCCTCCGGCTCTCTCACTGACCGAACGAAACACAACAATGCAAGTACTGTTATTTCACGTCGGTTAGAGGGGTGATACTACCCCGGAGGAGCCGACCCATTCATGCTGAAACCAAAAATAGCTTCAGTGGGGCTCTACCACCTACTAATGCGTGCAAAAATATTCTTTATACCTCAGAGTTATGATATGTGTCTCTTTAAAACGGGATTGAAACACGCTCTTCAAGACCGGTAAAACGAACAGGCGGGTCACTTGATGTTAAGTGATCACCACCGTTTATAGAAACCAGCAACACAAGAGGAGTCGCAACTGCGTTGCCAGCCCGTGTAAGTGGTCCTGCAGGACTCTCAGTGACCGAACGTTATGCATCAATGCAAGCACTTCACTTCGATTTTCTGTGAGAGGGTGGTAGTACATCGGGTGAGTTGACTCATTCATGATAAAACCAGTTATAGCTTTAGGTTGGCTCTACCACCTACCAGTTGTCCATAGGCGACGGTAACCATTTACCTGCCTGTTCGCTGCTGCCCTTTGGTATAAAAAAAATACACCCGGGGAGCACTGGCAATGATAGGTACACATCCTGCGAACGCCAGTAACACCAACCCCTAATAATAATGATAGCAAGCTCAATACTAAAATATATACATAAAATGCTAACACCTATTCGGGGCTATGTACAAATGTATACGGTAGGTATGTATGTTTGTTAATTTTCATAAGTAAAACCCTGAAGTGATTCGTGAATAGAATTGAAATTGATCTAGCCTAGGACTCGTAGAAGGTCCTAAGGCAGTTTTTGTGACGACATAAAAATACATCTAGCGAAGCAGAGGGGAACCCCAGCTAGGCCTATTATATATTTAAAATTGAACATTGGTTTGACTGATCACCATAAAATTGGTAACATAAAATAAAATGGATATTTTACATTAACGTGGTTTATGCTACTTTAATACACGTATCTGTTAAATGGAGCCAAGCTGTATTTTATGATTATTACTCTATTTTCAAGTATAACAATGTCATTTAACATGGTTGAAATCGCGAGCAATTGCTAATTATGACACAAAATTTAATAACGAAAATTGTTCAGCTCATTTTCAGAATTATCTCATTAGGATCCGAGTACTCTCTGAGATCACCTACGTACAAATAAATAATCTTCACCGTTTCATTGCTAATTGCCACCCGCGATTTCGTCTGCGTCGATTATCATTTTAACAAAATATATGCGCAGGAAAAAATATGCACATCATACCGCTTATCCCAGATCTCCACGGCGAGAAAACACACACGGTTGAAAGCGAAATGTCTATAAAAAATGTAATTTCTCAAAAATTTTGTAACTTTATATTAAATGAACCTATCGTGATGCATACTTTTTCTAGAGAAGGACAAAATGCTTAAGAAGAAAAACTAAAAAAGGTGGATAGAAATCTATACTAATAATTTTTACGCGACGCGAACGATGGCAGACCTATATTATTTTATTTATATACCTAGATTCAGAAACAGACAATATTCAACTTCTAAACATATAAGACATTAATTTGGCCTTAATTCCGTTAAAATATTCTAATCAGTGATCTTTTACTAAGAAATCTCTTTTGGATGTCTATACAAATAGGTTTTTTTTTACATTAATATTTGTTTTCGTGATCTGTGTCCAGGTATAATATTGAGGACCGGTCTTCCGACCTCATATACCGACCACATTGTATATTTATATGTATTTATGCGTATATCGAAACATATAAATTAATTTTATGTACGTATATGTCGTTTGTTAAAGTTATACCTCGAAAGGACTCTACCGGTTTTCACAAGGCTTTTACAGACAGATAGCTGCATTTTAGAGTTATCTTGGCTACGTATAAGTACGCTTTTCCACAGGAGCTAAGCAGCAATGTTATAACTTAACGGAGGTAACATAAAATCTGTAGATCTTTATGCTCTTACCATATATACGGCTATTGTTTTTTTATTGTCTATCTTTTATTGTATATCTTAAGTTTTACATACTTTTTCTGGTACAGTTCCTGAATTGCTCCTTGACTTAACTAATCTGTCGTTTAGTTAACATGAGTAATGTTAAAAATAAAAATTCACAAGTGAAATTTCACAAGACAAAGACGCATTAAATCTGCCAAATATTACAGACAAAAAGATCCGAGTCCGTGGAACAGGTTTATTGTGACAAAAGCGTAAAGTCGGGTACCCCAAAAGTGTTAGCGACATCCCTACGTCTAGTCTGCTTTGTCCAAGGTCGCACGACCTCCACACGAAATGCCCATTTTTGCCGTGGGAACCGGGGAACAATCGTCTGGGTTGGGTCTTACTTACAGAGACACGGAAATAATTATTTTTATCAGATTACTAAAAGAAGATCGAATAAGTCGCAAATTAATATCAAAGTTTAAGAAAGTAATTCTTTTCGTTATTATAATAATATTTCTTTATTAACTTATAAGGTTCTTTTTTGTCTGTATTTTATGTAGGGGCTTTTACTATTTTTGATATGTCAGTTCCATCATAAACTGGTATAGTATACTTACAACTAAAACTCATAAATGAAAATTAGGCAGGGACCTTAAATAGACTACACAGTATTCTGGAAGTGTCCGATGCTGGTTCTGCAAGAATGCTGTGATAAGAACCCCAACTTCCAATCTTAATAAATCTTCATGATATCATTTTCATGATCAAAATAAATTAAAGTTCAATGAGATTTTTTATTGTTCTGTTGATTGCAAGATTCTGTTCTGTTCTGTTATACAATAAACATAAAATTTTCACTTATAAAAATAATACATTTATAATATATTATATATTATATAATACCTAATATATCTCTACATGAATAACTATCAATTACCGAATGTATGTAAGCGCGTCACTTCAAAACGACTACACCTATGTGGCTATTTTTTATTTGGTTTTACTAGTTTCTTTAAGTTTATCGTGAATAGACAAACAGACAGACTTGGTAGAGAATTTTGTTTTATAATACATATATAGCGATAATCGTCAGAACAACATAAAAGATTTTTTTTATAGTACGGAAAAGCGAAAAGGATTAAAAAATCTCAACATAAAAAAATGACTAAGTGAGACAGAAGAGAGTAAGGAGATCTTCAAACATATTGACAGATTGAAGTTTAGTTGTTCATTTCGCATTTAATTCATTGCGTAATCGTACTATAAAGGAAAAATTTGCTCTAAATTCTTTATTAGCACAAGCTTTGTACGAGAAACCGGGGCGGGTAGCTAGTAATACATACTTTTCATTGATTTTCCTAAACATTTCAACAGAACTATGCAAAGTGCTAAACTCGCCTTTCACTATGATGTACTTATTCAATGGAATGTATATAGATATACACGATAAGATATGTTTTATCAACAAATAACATGTTTTTATCTCGTTGGAGACAACAAGTCTGCAATGTTATTTGGATGGTTACTTTAAAATTTGAAAAAATGTTAACACTATCTTTGTGAATGATATTATAAGAATTTCTATCCAATATTCGTTTTTAGATTTGTATAAATCTTGCTTTCTTGCAATAATATAACACTATGTGGGTCCACAAGGCTAGAGTTTCTCAGGAATGCAGGAAACCAGTTTGCAAAGCCGTACTACTAGCACAAGACAAATTTATGTAGACCCAATATAACAAATAACCAACTTTCGTGGAATTTAATATAAATCATCTATAACTCTCTTGTTCAACTTCATGAATAAATTTTGGGAAACTGGTCCACAATAATTTATGTAATATTCACTTAATATGTATATGTTTTTGTACGTAATAACTACAAAATATTTAAATGGTTAGTTAAAAGCATACAATTATATCATGTTTTTTTTTACTTACATACAAGCAATTCCTTTTAGTGCAATGTAAATTTAAAGTATAGTAGATTGTATAAGACTTAGGCACACTATGTGAAAAAATTTAAAGCAATCACTCGTATTTAAAAAACTATTCGTCTTGCTTTACCTGAACGAGATCTCATTTTTCAATCTCAATTTCATGATCTATTGACAATATAAATAACAATACAATTATTATTTCTACCGGCAGCTGGCAGTTGGACCGTACCCTAAATTAAGGTCATTCAGATAAAAAGGGACAACCAGTCAGTCTGTCGCTGTATTGTTATTTCTTAAATCTTGCTTATATTTTGTTGTATTCACGCTAACAAATATACAGTATATTTATGTTAACACACACACAAACATTTTAAAGTTTAATTTTACTTAGGAAGATTACTCCTCCGTTTGGTCCGCGAATTTCAGATTGTTTCGAGTTTTATTACGTTCTATAAAATTTGCATATATGTATGAGACAGAATCTATTAATTATATAAAATACTAACTCTAAGATATTTATGTTTGTCGTTACAAACAGCTTAACTAAATTTTAAAACCTTGGCGCAGTTGTTATATCATGTATAACTTTTGACAACTCACTTTGCCCTCAAAATATTTTTTTCAAATCATAGGAGGTAAACGAACAGGTGGGTCACCTGATGTTAAATGATCACCACAGTCCATAGACACTTGCAACACCAAGGGAGTCACAAGTGCGTTGTTAGCCTGTGTTAGTGGTGGGTGGGGGGAGTATGGTAAGAGGGGAGAGAGACGATGAGGAGAGGTGGGCTTCCAGTTCTCACTGACCGAACGAAATGCAACAATGCAAGCACTGTTATTTCACGTCGGTTTTCTGTGAGAGGGTGTTACTAGCCCGGGCGAGCCGAGCCATTCATACTGAAGCCAGTAATAGCTTCAACGTGGCTCTACAACCTTGGATAACAAAACCTCTTTGTTTCAATCGGTAACATATAAAAGGCATAGTCATGACATACAAATAACTTGAAAGAAAAGATTTCTAGAAATTCAATAGCTATGGATGTGAAACCCGAAGAAAACTACGGACATGTTTATCCACCAGTTCTGGACGTATCGCGATTTCAAATCTCCACAAATCCATAACCGTTCTACATATTATCCAAAACGATGGTATTACAAAAATATTTCTCAGGTATAGATTTCTCCACGACATTTCCTATCAATGCCAACTGAAAATGTCACCAAATTATATCAGCGAATGTACGTGAAATTCAAAAACGACGCGTGTACATGTCGGGAATCAATCCGACGGACGTTGAATCGATATTCCTCCCGTCAAACCATTCAACAATCTTGTTTAAAGAGATACAAATTTCTTATGGGACACAATATATCTATTATATGATAAACTGAAACAATAAATAAATGATTGTAGAAGATACAAATTGTGATGTGAATATGTTAACTTATTAAACAAACGTTTCAACCTTTATAAAACACACCTTATTGAAACAAACGCCAGTGATATCATGTCGGAATGTGGTCAATTCATTTGTTTAAATTGTTCTACACTCATCGTGTGCGGTCATGGAATTGTTTTTCAAGTTTTTTTTTTTATTGTAGCACAGCAAAGTGACTGCACTGTGCCTGATGGTGAGCACAGTACAATCCAAAAACAATGGCGACCACCGAGAGACACGCCATCCCTCGGCAGACGCCGTTGTCATGCGGGCCTGCGTAAATGTCTCTTCACGTTACGCTTGAAGGACCCCATGTTATAGGAAGGAGGAAACACACTAGCCGGGAGATTGTTCCACAGCTTCACGGTACGGCAAAGATAGTGTATAAATTAGAATTATTATACAACGTTATTCAATAAAAATATTATCACTTGAATGTTTAACAAATTGTTGTAGTCATCATGAAAGACTACAACTCCGTTACTTCGTTTGCATGTTTTTTTAACAGGCATCAAAAAGGAGGTTGTCATTTCTGTTGAATTTTTTTGTGCTCAAAACTTTGCGATTTCGAAAACAATTTGGAATATCATTATTTTATTGGAAAGAGTGGTGCCGAGCCATTTTAGATACATTAGGAATATCACATCACAACAGGAAATTTATCATCATTGAGATATCAATACCTGCATGACTAAGTCCAACACTTGGTAGATACCTAATTATACCAAAAAATTAGATAAAACCGTTTTTAGTATATATATTTTTTAAAGTATTTTGTACAGTTCCATCTTATTGTATTAATTCATTTCTACTGTTCAAAAAGTAGCAAAAAGTATTTTATACCTAATCTCATTGCGAGCAGTTCATAGATGTTTAGTTGTGAAGATGGTGAAATGGGTGATAATGAGTTTGTAACCAAGTGGATTACCATACTGATTTTGATAGTCCCGTCAAAGTGACTCTTAATTTTATGACCAGCCACCTAATTCCACCTTCCAAGAGAATTGCAGACCGACATTACAAGGCCGACTGGCGACATTTTTTTATTAGACATTTTTAGCTGTTCGATTTTTTCTTATGATGTACTTTACTATTCTATATACTTTACTATTCTATACAGCGCAGTCACTCTGTGTCTCCAGATTAACAAAACATACATATAGAAAAACTTTATTTTTAAGGATAGATTTAGATTAATGCTTTAAATCCAGAAGTCATGATCGATTCAAGCCATTCTTCTGATATATAAACGTTACATCTGATATGAATTGATCCGAACTATTTCGATATCGATCGATAAGAATAAAAGAACAGTGATGTCATCATGTTTACAAAATAATAGACAAGAGTTTTAGATTTCAACTGCACTTGCGGTGTTATTATGCATATATAAAAACAAATGACTTAGCTCTATTCGAAATTAATTAAAACTCATAATAGACCACCTGATTGCTGAAGGTTGTCGCGACTAATCGACGGAATTGTGCAGACGAGTCTAATTGAAAAATTGCGTTCGATTTAGTAAATTACTGTTCGCGATCAAATACTGGCGCAAGGAAACGGACAATACACAATCAAATAAACAATCCTTAAGTATTCTTCATTTATTCATAAGTCCTACAATAAGCCATTAAATTGAACCATTATTTTTTAATAGTTATAGCCTGTCTGACATTTTGAACCGACGAATAAGAATGCCAATATTGTCAATAGAGATTAAATTCCATAGAATTTTACAAGGTTTTCTATTTCCACCTTTTTATTATCCAAACAGCCGATTATTAACCCTGAATTCTTTAACACCAATTACGGTAATAAGAATTCATATAATAAATAAGTACTCGCAAATACATGGCATTAACGCTGACACCGGCAAACGTTTCTGAGACGCCGAAACAAGACGAGAGAGATTAATGTCTTTACGGTGCAGCCAATATAACAAAAATAATGTGTCAACCAATCACCTCGAAGTATTTACGTTCCGTTATACATTTTTACATATAAACATATTTAAATAGAGAAGATCGACGGTGTTACTACAAAAAAAGTTAAATACATATTGAATACTTGCTTTAAAAAGGTTTCGTATTAATACGAAACTTACTTATGTACTTAATACTAATTTTTTTGTAATAACACCTTATACGTTTACAGTCTCTTGCCGCGTGTTTTATATTATTAATGTACTAGCCTCTATTTGCGACTTCGTCCGCGTGAAATAGTTACTATGGCCTACGCTAACACGAAGCGGCAGCTCTCAAGAGTAAAAAAGAAGCCCTCGATTTTGAAACATTCTTCACTGGTGCTCCGCTCCTATTAGTCTTAATGTGCCTATAACCTCCCTCGATAAATGAGTTATATAACACTGAAAGAATTTTACAAATCGGACTAGTAGTTCCTAAGATTACCCCCTACAACGTCACAACTTTACCTCTTTTACAATATTAGTATAGATATATAGTAATACTATATGTAGTGTAAATATAGACTAGTACAGATTGTTGTGATTTAACATAAATTTCGTAGTACGGTGAAGCTGTTATTACCTTGCCAGGACAATAGCTTCAAGAAAAAAATAACAGAAATTTCATTAAAGAAATAGCTTCGGATACATTGATTAACATGAGAATTTAGCGTTCAATAGCACTACAGACATATTAAGAACAGTTGGAATCTGATTGCCGAACTAGCCATATGTTACAGTGTAGTATTAAAACTACAGTATGGCTATATAAAAATAATCCAGAGAAACGTGTACAGATGATACTGACTGTAAAAGTTGGTTACTTCACATTCAAACAATTAGTTAACAGCACGATTGTTACGAGAAGCACCATCGCGAGCGTATAAACTATCCGGCAATTAAAAAAAAATATAACAATGCAACATTTTTTAACAGATAATGGTTCTGTAGAAAAATATTTTTTTTAGAACGTTTTCTAATTTATGCTATTTAGATGGATCTAGTCTAATTTACAAGAGCTTTAAACTCTCGATCAAAGACAGCCACCAAACGAAGAGAAATCGCGATCTCCTCTCTTGTATACTAAAGTTTATTTTATGTCGTTGAATAAGCTTAGCGAATATCTTAAGAGATATGTTCATATGTGAGACGAACCTAACATGAATTCTATAAATATAGGGTTTCAAAAAAATATCATAGTTTTACCTATTTACATATTATACAACCACACATAGATAAAACTGAAGTGTCCTGTTTGTTGTTTGTTCCGGCTAATATTTGAAACGGTCTAATCGTTTTTGACAATACTTCTCTTAGCAAATAGAAAACCTTGCGGCATATAATCTAGACTATATCCACTTTGCTATTGAGGTGAAGCCATGATAAAATTTAACTGAGGTAATCGAAGATCAGCATTGTGGTGGTTAAATATTAATGAAAAAACTTTAATAGTAAAAAATAAACAATACACAACGAATTCATAATTACTACAATAATACGTTATTGTAATATTTGTTTCTACTCTTTTTTTCGCTTTTGTTACTTTTACATTGATGTACTCCTGACATTGTGCATCCATAATGTAATTATGATCATTTGATTAGTTAAGATGTGAAAACGTAACAAACAAACCGTTTCGTTTTTATAATATTAGTTGGGATTAAATAACGAAAAAACTTTCCAAATTAAATAAACTTCAAAGTCATTATATGAACTGTTTATCACAGATTTATATATCACCCCTAATCCCTTATAATTATAGTAAAAGGAAGTAATCAATTCTAACAATGGTTCTGACTTTGAACTTTGGGAACCCCAAAAACCTTGTGTCTCGTGCGAACTAAATTAAATTTCACATGGCGAGTGGCCCATTGTGCGTGATAAGGCGACGTTAGAGAGAGAGAGATCGCCAGCGGGAACCCATTCGCATGACCATTGACCGAATGAAAACCGTTAAGTGACATTGCCGTGAAATCACTTGTATGAATATCCGATGCTTTTTACGCGGACATAATACTACAGAACGTTCGTTAAATTCTAACTGTACGACATTCTTTCTACATCAGTTTAAAATCCTACGAATTTCAACTAGTGAAATTGTACTCGGGATTAGTAGGTCCAATAAACTTCCAATAAATTTACGGGAATACGATAATATTCTGAAATGTTATTCATAATCATCTTAGCCTTCTCCTACCTATGTAGGGTCGGCTCAACATGTTTGTCATATTGCTATGTATGATTTGGCTTAATTTTTACAATCAGACGCCTGCCTGATTGATACCATTTGCTTCTACATCCATTATACGGACTTTTCAATTCAAACTATAGCTCAATAAGGTCCATACGTTTGCAGTCTAAAATATTAGAATTCACTTGTCATATTTTGTAAAGATTCTGGTCATTTATCTACAAATCATTCCGTCAATCACGAACCTTCTATAATTTAATATGAAATAGTAAGTATATAGCACAATTTGCTAATAAGTGTTATCAGTCTGTTTTGTAGGCATTTTTCTTAAAATAATCATTGCAAAGAAGCACAAAGAAGAGTCAAAGAGAAGTGCTCAACTTTCCATATTGAAAGAACACATCATATTTTAGTCGGGGTCTAACCATTTCATTTAGTCATAAACAACAATTACCCACCTTGTAATAACAGTAATCTTGTAGAAGAGAATTGTTTAGCAAAATAAATTATAAGTTTTACAATTGTTGTCCGCAATGAATGTATGTTTATTAAATTATTCTTCGCAATTATTGAATTAGAATCACAACTACAGCGGTATATAATTTAATTCATTACGTCGATTTATTCTATTACGTTGGAGTTGAAATTTCATTTACAATATTTATTTAACAAGCGATTATTATTCGAATTCGCGATTTGAGCGTTCTTAGTTATTTTTTTACAAGCTTTTATTTAATTTGCAATATTTGTTAGTTTTGTTTAGGTCAGCTCTTGTAAGCTGAGTTGGAATCCGTTCCTTTAGGTTAGAATATAAGTACGTAATAATGAAATACTTTTATATTATGTCCGATTCATCGACGTTCTTATACTTCATTCCAGGTCTATTAATAAAAATAACAATGAATAGTGTGTATGTTTATTAAAACAAAAAGCGTTAGACTTACGACTTTGCAATTTTGCATGTTTATTCAGTCCTAATAACAATGCACGAAAATGACAATGACATAGAATCAAAATGGCGAATTTCAAAATGGCCGCCATACACTTTGAAAAACTTTCCAAATGTGCTTATAACGCATTCGTATACAAATCTTGCAAGATGGATCAGAACCAGTTTCTTTAGTCCTGCAACTTTGCACTTTCGGGTGTTTTGTTCAGTCCTGATGACAATGAAAATGTAATAAAAACAGAAATGGCGAATATCAGAATGGCCGCCGTACTCGTTGATACACATTCCGAGTACAATTTTTAGCACATTTTTAAACGCATGTTTTTATATATACCTAATATCGACTTATCAGATTCTAAGTCGCTAAATCTTAAATCATCGAGTCAGTCCACACGCGATGCCCACAAACATCTTGGGTGTACTTAATATTTGTCCCGTTATCAACCGGTCCGCGGGCGGATGCCACGCGTTCTTCGAATTGTATTCTCTTAACATTGATTTCGCATATATGCCTGTTTTTGTTATCAACATATTGACAGTTGTAAGGTTAATTGGCTAACGATCTAATGCTGTCTTTACGCGTTAGTAAATTACCTTTTTCGTGTTTCGATATAGTTTTGTTTGAATTTTTATATATTTAACACAAATATTATATTTTAAAAGATACATATTTTAATATTCTGTTTCCGAGAGTTCGCCTTGAAGACTATCATGACTATCATGGAAGATTATGTTATATATTTTTAAGTAACCCAGAATTCTAACTATATAATAACAGTATAGCTTTTAGTGTTTGTGTTTGTTCTAATTGAAGTTGAAGATTTAATTGCAATAATTTTTCGGAATATAAATAGAGTGAACTTTATACTTCTACGCTATAAATTCATACTAATATTATGAACCTGAAAGGATTCTTTGTTTTTAAGCGGTAATCTGTGGAAATAAAAGTCAGATTTGAATTTTTTTTAGTGCATTTCATATTCTATTTTCTGAGCAATGTTTTATGTTAATTAACATTACGCTTTTAACCCTTGGGAACGGAGCAATTATCCTAAAAGTGTCGCTGGAGATAGACTGCGCGATCAAAGTGTTGTGGTTACAGTCACCAAAGGGCCGATGCACGGCCAGTAAAGAACTGAGCATTATTGAGAGCGGCCGAACTGTGAATGCTTATGATAGCAATGTACCATACGCGGCTCCCTACGTAAACGCCACAGTTTTACAAAATTTTATTAAGTTACCTATGTTGAAAGTAAGTCAATTTTTTTAAAATTATAAACGAATAAAACCGTGCGAGTTAACTAGTTACAAATAAACTAAATAAGAAACGTAAAATAAAGCAACTAAGCGCTACGTTACTATATAAAAAAAATAAAAACAAAACGCAAAACCAACACACCAGACAGACTTCAACAGTAAGAACACCAACAAAAAAATCTTTCAAACCGAAGACCTAATTACTTTCAAACAATATTATTAAACGTCGGCGGACATTTGTATTGCTTTATAATTCTTTATAGAACATTGCCGGCACCCGACACCTTTCACCTTTGAGTGTTTCGATCACCATTAACAGTTCCATAGCCTCGAGCTATGAAAGCGTCAATACAAACATCGTCTGCGAACGCGCGCCGAACGATACAATCGATCAGTGAACCAGTTTCGGACAATTTATTTGAGTTTTATCATTATCTTACACTCTATAAGGTTTGTTTCCTTTATTGAGTAATAGGGATGTGTCAAGTAACTACCAATCGATATCGATAAACGACCTAAATAAACAAGTTACCCCCTTAAAGCTGCAAATACGTATACCGAATATAGCTCTTGTGCGCGACTTCTTTTGCTTTTTTAAGAAAAATATGTGTGTTATTTGCATTAACTGTAATTTTGTCTTTACTAAGTACTAATATATTTTTCATGTTTATACCAATTTTAAATAACCTCTGTTAAATATTCTCTATTACTACTTAGACCATAAGGAAAAGTGTAGCAAAATCCTAAAAAGAATACATTACAAAGTCCTCTATTTGCAACCAAACTCTCATTGTAATCGGTTTAACGGTTTTGGAGCTGAGCTTGGAAGAATAAAAAACACTTCAATTTCATTTCTATCTATAGATAAAAGAGACATGCATCAAATTTGTACCAGATACCTAAATTCCGAGTGTATAACAAAAGTTGGCACCAATCCAATCGCAGAACGACACCAGAAGCTTCGGCGTGAAAAGGTGTACATCGAATATAGAAAACAAATTGATTTTAAAAGTAATCACTATCATGAACATTTAGTGGCATTAAGTATAACTGTCTCGTAATCAATATTGTAATAGAAAATTGTAATATCCAAACTCACGTAAATAACGTAATATTAAGTAAAAAATCAATGTATTTCAGTTATTTTCAACTAGCGTTCTATCCCGGCTTTGGATGGGTGCGATAAACAAGTGTCTAAATGACTTAAATCCATTTTTGGTGTTTTAGTATAGGCTAATTTTGGTTTATATTATATGATTTTTACGTAACTAAAGTATTTAATTGGATAGCAAATATATATTGCTGAAAATACCGCCGAAAGTAGCCATCTTTATATTTAAATTTTTACTGTACGTGTGTATGTCACTGAACTCCTACTAAACGGCTGGACCGATTTTGATGAAATTTTGTGTGCGTATTCCAGTGGATCCGACAATAATTTAGATTCACATATGGACACGTTAGGTGGCGCTGTAGTTAAATTTTAGTATTTTTTATAATTAAGGTAAGGTTTAAAATAAAAAAACGATTAATGTGGATTAACATTAGAAGATATACATATAGCCTCATGCCCTTTTTGAAGGCATTTTATGATGTACAGTTCTGAATTATATCATTTATATGTATCACATAAGGGTTTAGCCAGTATATTAAATGTAAGCGACCGAAAAATCCTTCTTAAAACTTCATTAAAAGACGTTGACTTTTCTATATTTTGGATGAACATAATAGGATTTACAACCGTAACATATAGACAGACCCAAAAAGCTACTTTATATAAATATTTATTAATATTATATTATGTCGAATTTTTTAAAAAGAAATATATCGATACCAGGTAATTATAGATATTTGATTACCTCATCTCTAGAAGATAGATCACAAAGCTGAGGAAAACGATGCAGCAAAATGCAATGTTATTTAGTATACCACTATACTGGTACCCCATATTATTAACAAGATTAAATTAGGTCTCCAATTGACATAAATGAAACTGTACAACGGTTCAAGTTACATTTGTTTTGTTTGTAAGTGAACTCTTATCATAAATTAAGGAGTATAAATAGAATAACTTATTTAATATATAGTGAAAAGATCATAAACACTATTTTAGAAAACATATTAATGTTTATTCATAAAGTACACTAGTTTGTGCTCGCAGATTCACTCGCTTTATTTTTTTACCCTTCCGGAATAGTACAATTTTTTCTAGATTCAAAGTAGGTATGTCCTTTGCCGTACCTTTGACAGCGTGTATGCAAAATTTCATAAAGATCGCTTGCGTAAAAGCGTAATATTTTTTTTTTTTAACTGACTTCGCTGTTGACTGGACTGACCTTCACAGCTTCACCGGACGACTAAGCCGAGCGCTTAAGGCACTCAGCCAATTTTATTTCGACAACCAGCTCAATGGGAACGCAACACCTCAGCTTGGACGATTGCCTTGGTTACGCAACAAAACATCCACTCCCACCCTTAGCATATCATCTTGACACCTGACACCGCAGTCAGGGTTACTTAGGAGGAGATAACACCTGTCGGAGGAGCAGACATAGAGGCGATTAGACCCTGCTCCCCGGCGAAAAGATGCAAGAAGCCATCATGCGGTCTTAGTCCGTGCGATTCGGGCATATCCATCTTTAGCTGCGCGGCGGAATGGATATTGGGATATCCTCATAAGAAAAAAGGTTACGCAACATCGCGAATCTAAGAAGCAAACTCATTTTCGCATTTATAATTTTAGTAAGGATTTATGACTGGCTGGAATGGATTCTTATTAAACAGTAATTAGCACATACAAAATCGCGAACCGGTATTACTGTAAACAATATGACTTACATATTATAATATGAACAAAATTAATATGTATATAATAAAAATGCAAAGAGAATTCTTTGACCGGAATTTTTAATAAGTTCAGCGACTTTCCGACTTATAACAGGAAAAGTATCATGAATTGAGATGAGTCATCACGCCAACTTTACTCAGATTAATTCCTCCCGAGCGAAATTCAAATATACGATCTAGGTTTTTACAGCCGAATCACTTGTGTAGAGAGTCTTTGACATTTAAAACGTTCAAGACGCAGACAAAAACTAACTTCATACCTATTTATCTGTATAAATAAAAATGATGAATGTCTGCCCGTTGTGCGCGTATCATCAACACTACTGGATATATTTCAATCATTTTTTTTTAATGTACTTGTTCTTAAATTAATTAGCCATTAATGTTATCTGTGAAGTTTTGGCTAGATGTATCGAAGAGTGGCCTATATGACTTTATAGATCACATAACTGTTTTAAAAGTGTATTGTAAAAGTAAAAAAAAACAACAATTAATTATTACCTATCATTTTAATGTGCTCTTATTGTAAACATTGTTCCGCCCTGATAATAAAAAAACTTTACAATTTTTTCACCTAAACCTTCCGCATAAATCACGTAATCTACTCGTGTAAACCATATAAAATCTGTTCAGTAATTTTTGAGCTTATCGCGAACAGACAGACGTGCTAGAGGACTTTGTTTTGTAATATGTAGTGATAATTATGTATAAAAAAAAAAATCGTGTTTTCGTCTTTGTTTTGTCTTTTATTACCTAAATTATTGTTAATAAACAAAAATTTTAAGGTATAAATAGAACATTATAATATTAGCAACGCTGAGTTTTTCTATCATTATCTATAATATGTTATATAATATTAATTTTTTTCCGTATATATACATACTACGTAACGAAATATACATATATTTCATTACATATATTTCGTACTATACGATACGATACGAAATATATATATGTTGAGATATGTATGCTTGGTACACATATATGCTCCAACAACTCATATTTGTATAGTTAGCTTAGGTCAGTTCAGATAGATCGCGAATTGCACGTATCAGGCAACAGCCCAAGTCGAGGTGTGCCGTGGACCCTTGAGCTAGTTGCCCAAATAAAATCGGCTGAGTGCCGCATGCACTCGCCTTAGCAGTCCGGTGAAGCTGTTAAGACCTTGCTGGGTCAATAACGTAGTCAGTTCGAAAAAAAAAAACTAAATTAATATTGATCTAACGTATCACTTTTTCTTTTGATGATAATCATCCTACGCCCTATTCTACATTCCTCACAACGTTTATCTAAATTTTATAACGATCAATCGAGTCGTTGAAACGTAACAAAGAAACAAACCCACATTCGTACTGTTATTATTAGTAAAGATTAGCTATAACCGCTGTTACGTATGCGTGGATAAGCAAATTATGATTTATTTATAAACATGAACATCACTTTACTAAAAATTGACATAAATTATCAGCTTACGATGACAAACTATATGTTGATAACGATTAATGTTTTACATATAAAAAAACACGAGGACAAAATCTAAACATTTTATAGGAGTTTGTGGTGGTATCTTGGAATGTCATGTAGTGGATTTTATATTTATATTCCTAATCTTGTGTAATTGGCTCTATATTTTGTAATATTGATAGTATAGTACGGTTATTGTGTACAAGTGAAGTGGATGGAAAATAATACGACGGAGCATAGTTTCTTACTAGTCACAACTCCCGAGAAAATTCTAACATGACGGCCACCATCTTGTTAGTTCATTGAAATGAACGAAAAAAACTCGTAATATCATTACATACTCGACAATGGCAGTAATAATCTATTAGAATACTGGTAGCCAAAAGTAAAATAAAAAAAACATGTTATATCTCCCTCAAAATAAAATCCATTCATCCAGACAAACAACGTAAACTCGGCTATGGTTGACGTCAGGCAGGAGGCTGATCGTAAAACCCTAGGCCAAATCTCATTTCAACACGAAACAAGAAAACATGTTATGCCAACCCTACTTGCACGGAACGAGAGCAAAAAGATGATTATATAAGCTAATTAAGTCTAGTTTAAGTATAAAATTTAAATAAAACTATACTAACTTAGAAGCTGTGGTGATCGAGTGGTTTGACCGCTGGAATATTATTTCGATGTCTGCAAGTTCGAACCACATCATGTACTAACGAACTTTCCGGGATTCGTGTACATTTACTAATTTAAATTGGTAACACTATCAGCGGACGGTGATGGACAGCCTCATGAGGTAGCCTAAACCTGAGAAATGTTCTTATGGTACTACTGTATGTCGGAAAACGGAACTGTAGATTTCTCAGAGTTTGAAGTCACCAATACATCGTGGGCTGGCGTGATGATTATACCCATAGCTTCCATCGGGAAGAGGCATATAGTCTTGTAATGGGTCTCCTACGTGCTGATCATGATGACGTAGTTAGTGTGATCCATTTTTATAAATTTAAATAAATACTTGGAGCAGTTTTAATCAACCTAACCATATAGAAGTACATGATTTTTAATTACAGCTGCTAGAATATATATCAAATACTAGCGAGCCCTTGCGTTATTCTGCTCTGATAATAGAAAAAAAACATGACAAATTATATACCTATACCATTCTGATATATATAAGTGATCTACTGGTAAAAATCGCATGAAATCCGTTCAATAGTTTTTGAGTTTATCACGAACAGAGACAGAGAGACGTGGCAGAGGACTGGTCTATATCATGTAGTGATGTACTTGACTGCAGGTTCTCAACGTGAGCAACAAAAAGTCCTATCACCCCTATGATTTCTACAAGATATTGTCTCTCAGTAAAAGATGAAACTTATTGTGTGGATTCGAACCTATCTCAATCGACGTGATATTTAGATTATAATTACCATAGAGCTATAATTATTTAGATATTCACTAGGATCCCGTCACTATTACGATAACGTCGCGTTAAATAAAAAAAAATACATAAAAGAAAAACGGCACAATGACCTCATATGGAATAAGCCAAAAAGCAAGGTCTCCGCATAATCGTTTATAAATAACACAACGATATTACCTACGTCAAATTAAGTTCCGTGTAGATAAACTGATATCGACTTATCGTATTCGGATACAACTTTCATATCTATGAGATTGCAGTTGCAATAATTAATGGAAATTCATACAAATTTCGCTTGTTATGGTATTTTTTGTATACGTTTGAAGCCATACATCTTAGAACTATAATTACATTTCAAGTATTCTTTTTACACTTTATAATAGCGGGCCCGATGAAGGCTGTCCTGGCCTGATATAAAAAGTCCTGGCCTGATATAAAAAAATCACTTTATTTATTGGTGAAAACTGCATAATAATTGTTGAGTAGTTTCGAATATTTGTCTGTGTATCGATATCTCGTAGTAAATACAGTTTCAATTTACATTAGAATTACATACATTCTATGACGCATTTAAAGATATAACGTGTGACGTCATAGTTGTGACAATACAACGAGATTGCAAGAGGTAATTTTTAAATGCCTCTTAATATTGAACGAGTGGGTGGTTCTGTTGACATAAAAGACACGGTACTTCAACTCGCAACAGAATGGTTAAAAAACGGATCCCACGCGTCCGAAATAGCCAAATTATTCCGTATGTAAATGCAATCGACATAGTCTTGTAATATTTCTAAACGCTCTGCTAAGTATTACTGAGGCGACAAACAACCTTTTTACCTACACGACTCACTGATAACGTCATTTGCTGTTACAATTCTATAGATATAAACCTATTCACACGATTTTCGACCATATACCACTAATAATAAAGATATAGTGCGTTTATTTGTGACTAAAACATATAATTCGAGTATTCATGTTAAAACGTTATGCATACAAATACATCATATACTAAAATTAGTTATGTATTATACGTAATACATTATTTGCTTCCGTTTTTTGATCGAAAATAGGCCTTTACGAGAAGCTATACAGATTTGTAGGCCTAATTACTTGCACGGTGTTAGGCCTTTTTTAAATCCGCCTGGCTAGTTACCACCCTAAAGGTCCCAAGAGCCAGTCCCATTTGGTTTAATATGTTTACCAACATACCAGATCAGATTATAGTCAAACGCAAAACCTATCTTTATATATTCATACAAGCGCGCTCTGATAATTAAAAAGCCTATTATCCGATCATAGCGCCAATTACCGGATCCACTGGAAACGTACACAAAATAACATCAAAATCGGGCCAGCCCTTTAGGTGTTCAGTGACATATACACATACAGAATATCTTTATATATGAAGATATGTTTCTGTCTGTATTTACAGTACTGAACTTCTGATAAATTGCTGAATAGATTTTGATGAAATTTTAAGAATTAAGAATGGTATAAACTCACAATTCGAATCGGTGGCTAGCACTGCGGTTGAATTTTAGAATTTCATTATCAAGGCATGACAACGTCCGCCAAGCCAGTTAGTAAAGTATAAAAAAATGACAAACATTAATAAATTTAATTCGATTAATCTATGGGAACCATAACTTATAAAGGTTCTATACATTAATTTATAATGTTTTATCTTCAAAAAAGGAGTTCCTTTTAAGCCCATTTATATATTTGTTTGTCAGAAATTTTACCATAGGTTTTCATGATTATTTCATTGCTATAATCTATATTGTTTTGGGAAGGTTTTATAACCTATATAAATATATCTGAGGCAGATCAATTCGAACACAGTTTATTCATTTACCATGAATTTAGGCAAACGTAGTGTTTCTCATAGAAGTGTTTTTTTTTTACTATCATACAATAACTCGTAACTAAATGGTGCTAGGCTAATAATGTTACTATTATTCCGTTTTATATTTTAATTTAACGCAGACGAAGCTGCGAACTGTTAACTGCTTCATGCCATTCATTTATCGAATTCAGGATCGTAGATATAAATGTATATATTGTTAATCTTTATCGAAGTTTTAATTCAAGTAAATTTAATTTAAGTATACGCATTTTTATATCTCGATAGTGGTTTTATATTGTTGTTTTAATTAAGAGTTTTATGTATATTTTATTAATAATAAAGATAAAAAGGTGTGTACGAATATTTTCAGAATAAATAAAGTAATAATGTAACAATAATTACGTCAGAACTATTCGAATAGGTAAAGAAGTCAATTGAATTGTATAGTATTAATATCCTTTTTTTTTCGAAATGAAAACGCTATTGTCCTGGAAAGGTCTTTACAGCTTCACCGAACTATTGAGGCGAATGCTGAAGGCACTCAGCCGATTTGGGATGTTTGGGCGACTAACTCGAGAGTGCACGGCACACTTCGGCTTGCGCTGTCGCTTATTAATATCCAAAAATAACGCAGACAAGAGCTTTGTAAAATATCTTCATTACTATAAAGTATGTAAATATTGTTTTTTTTTATACATAAACTAAAATCAATTTATATACTTAACATTCAAATTTTATATTATCCCTACAGAATCCATTACATAATATTATTTCTTTTGTGGCTTCTTTATCGTATAAAGTTGTTAAGTTGTTCTACATTACACTGAACAAATGGAAATCAAGGTCTAGTTCTTACACTTGACATTGGCAAAATTACCTCATAGGCAGAAACCATAATATAAAAAAACTAACTCAGACAAACTTTGCTTGCTCAGATTGTTGCGATTTATTCATGTATAGTCTAAAACTATTACGTAAAATGTAAAGTTAACGATAGTTATAAGTTTGAACCTTTTAAAAGATTCATTAGATTAGATATTTATGCAAATGTAATAGTTTTTTTCTAAATTTTATACAAGATAATAAAATACTATTATCCAATACAAGTTTTAACAAACAAATGCATATTATTTTAAATTTATCTAAATTTTACTTTTTTAAGTTAAATCTTGTGAAAAAATTCAATAGATTTAATATGTGATCAATCGTAAGTGTATTTCTGAAAATTCTATACAAAATCAGTAAACTATTTTACGATACAAGTAAAAAAAAAAACAAAAGAAAAAGTACTGATTTTTTTTACAAAATAAATTATTTCTATACTTTTATAGGTTTTAGCGACCACGATATATCCTAATTTAGCATAACGAGTGGATCTGAAACTTAAAACCATTCAACGCAACTGCCAGAACAGTCGTATAGAAGTTTGGTGACTGATTTCCAACTTGAGGGTCGCAACTATCCAGGTGTGCATAAGAAAAAATCATATTTATTTCGGCTGACTACAGGAATTCGAACTTACTTATAAACCACTAGCCTCTGCCCGCGACTTAGTTCGCATGGAATACATACTTTGGGCTAACGCTAACACGCAGCGGAATCACTCAAGAGGATAAAAAACCCCGATTTTTGAACATTCTTCATTGGCGCACCGCTCCTATTGGTCTTAGCGTGATGATATATAACCATCCTCGATAAATGAGCTATATATATATAGAAAGATTTTTTCAAATTTGACTAGTAGTTCCTGAGATTACCCCCAACAATGTCACAAACTTTACCTCTATATAATATTACTATAGATTATCACTTCAAACTAGTTGTAAGTTATAGAAGTTCATATCATACCCAAATCTAACATGATTTGGCATCAACAACAAAATTCTTTTTTCACCCATGTAGGGTCGGCACAACATGTTTTCCTTTTCCACTCTCCCCTGTCAGATGTCATCTCCATAACCATACCTCTTATACACATATTTTCTTACAGAATACATTCTTCGGTATTCCTTTACTCCTATAACCGTACAACTTCTAGATCAATGTTTAGATATGGACACATAACCCTGGTCACGTGCAGATCTCTGCTCGTGATCACGGTCTGTATAAACAGGTTGAAACATCGAGTTGATATACCTTGAATGTTAACTTCGTATTCAGCATCGATTCGAATGATTAATATTATTTTTAATAGCTGTAAAGTTTAACAAGACAGTAACTGTCTCTGTAATCAAGCTAATTGTGCCGTCCGTCTGACTAATAACATAAAATCATCGTTTTTATTATGGATACCGTCGATTTAATTTACGACCTAGGTATATTTGTTGAAGTCCTAAGAAATATCTAGATTAAATATATCACGCAGTAACGTGTTTTAGTAATTTAATGTTTAAAAGTTAGAGTAGCATAAACATTAATATAAAAAGTAACTGTACCACCGAGCCTAAGGCGGTTCTTTAAAAAACATTTTTAAATTAAAATAAACTATTAGGTTTGCCTCACAAAATTATTTTTCATCAACAAAAATATATTAAAAATGGTATCTCTTTTATTGTCACTCGGATTCGAACTGGCGTTAGACGGATTTTCGAAGCAATCGATTTACATCCGAGCTATTTTTGTTTTGACAGCGATGACGAAATTTACCTGTGTATTTTAGCTATATTTTTTAATTGCCTGAAAACTCAGATAAAAAAGTTTTCTATGAATGAAATAGCTAGATCGATTTATCGTCCCCGAAACCACCTACACACAAAGTTTTACGGAAATCGATGATGCCGTTTCTGAGACCCTTAATATATAACAATATAAAAGAATTGCTCGTTTAAAGGTATTAATTACATAACCTGCCATAAATAATAGTAAAAACATAGCTTTCCTGTTTTATTTACAAATAATATAGCAATATTTATGTAGTATGTAGGATTATCTGTTTTCCTATAATTCTTACGATATATTAACACACACCCAACAGCCTTTACAATGACCTAAAGACCTAACCACGACCTCAGTACAATCAAGTTTCCTATAAATTGTAATTATTTTTACCTTAACTTTACGATGACATCACGGTTTCGAGTCATTTATTTACAATAAGTTGAACTTATGAGTCACGACTTATTACTAAATTAACGTGTTTAAGCTAATGACTCGGCAATAAACAAAACTCTAATGTTAAAAGATTGTGCGTTGAACTCTTTTGACTAAGACCATTCTACGAAGGTTTTCATAACTGCATACATATTACATACAGCATAGAAAACACAATCTGGTTACGAGCGTAACATCAACTTATAGTTTCAAGAACGTATCCAAAACTACATGTATAAATTCTATACAGAAAAAAAAAACATTGATGTAAACTGTACCGTTACAATTTCAAATAATAAAACATAGAAGTGACGCCTTGAGGACGTATTATCGCTCTAAATGCAAATATATCCGATAATTATTTTGCAATTTACATCACCACGAGAACCCGTACCACGGATACCGGTATATTTTATACGAACGTTGAAAAACATACGAAACGATAACCTCAAAGAGCGAACCGAAAATCCTCGTTCCACGTTAACAACAGCAACAATGAGGAAAAACAAAACAACAACAAAAAATATTTAAAGAACGTGTAAAAATGATAATATAAACCACTGGCACAAATCGACACGTACGGTTTTATTTTTGTTGTAAAAACTTCCCGAATTCTCGAAATAACAAAATGGCGGCTGCGAACGATAACGCCGCGCGCCGTGCGTCGGCCAACTGAACTGAGCGACGCGAACTGTCAAACTGGCTCGGCTTATCTGTGTTGCCGGCGAGCACGTGTGTGCGTGCCTTGTACTAACAACCGGAGGCTTCAGTGGATAATGAGCATCGACACTGACTCACGGTTTAGTTGAGTAGGTTGGGGAAATATATAACATAGGTGGATTATAACATATCGGCAAATTGATCACCGTGTGGTATTTACAAGAGTAAAAAGTTCACAACATCGATTCACATATGACCGTTTTATCGACTGTTTATTTCACGTTTGTTAGTAGAGCCAAGGTCTTTAGGGACGAATTGTGTGAAAAATGATGTGTGTAAAAGGTGTGAATACTAGGATGACATCTAATAAGGGAGAGTGGATAAAGAAAAGATGTTGTGCCGACTATACTTAGGTGGGATAAGGGTAAGAAGATTATGACCAGACAGTATGGTTCACATTATGTGAATTGTAATATATTGTACAGGCATTTATTATCTCAAACGGGACTTTTGTTTTAGACGAATTCAACCTCTGATAATTTGCTATTAGAAATTGAAAGAAATCATAGAAGAATACTCTAGTGCAAAATAGCTGTTTTTTGGTACGTGAAGGAACGGTACTGGAGTTACATCACTGGAGACTTTTTCTTGCTAATTACAAATATCAAGTAGAAAAAATTCTCAGTGGAATCAGACGACAAATACATGATTAGAATCAATTCTAACTTCTTATTCGAGGTATGAGAAAGTTAGCTTTCAAATTAAAGATATAAATGTATATATGAGATAAACAATATATATAACTGTAATCGATGACCGACTTCTCTTCAAGGCACAATCTGTGAACTAATCCAATGTTCGATTACTGTTCATATCGTCTTATTAGCCAAATGCCTTCATAAAGGCCTCCGGCGTTAATACAATAAAGTTAGATACGTATTAAATACTTGTTTTAAAAAGGTTTCCTACTAAATGCACCGAGTTTGACCGAGGCAAAAGAGCAAGATGGCGAACATTCAGCGAGTGCGGTGCATTTAAAACATAATCTTTTTATACCAAGTATTCAAAACATCTTTAACTTTTTTGTAATTAAGTACTCCGAAGATTATCAGTCGTCTATTTGGATATATTGTCACTACTTTTATAGTAAACGGTACAAATTATAGGATAATTATACGAATTATAATTACGAGGACTGCTTGCGACCTTACCTACTGTTCACATTTCATACATGTAGCTTATGTAGATTCGGCTTTATATATATATATATATATATATATATTTGTTATGTTAGAAATTGTCCCGTTTTTATAAGTCGATGTGTACGTGTGCCTATAACCAATACCGAAAGTTCAGTGTGCTATTTAAAAACGCTGTGAAGGACGCCGCGACGAAACGCAGTGCTTCTAATATCGCCCGAGATTACGGAATAGTCGTAATATATTACGTATTCAATGACGAAGAGAGAAATAAGCTTAGCCAACGCTGTGTTGAGTCAACTCTAAAGATTTTATTAGCACGCGTCTATTCACAAGTTGGCGCACGCGATTCCTCTACAGTCCGCGCCAAACTTCTTGACCGCTCTGTATGTAATTGCACAAATGTAAATATAAGTATCTATAAGAGTGAGATAAATAAGTGCAAATTTTAGATTCCTATAACAATATTTGAACTTGTTTTATTGAACTCTTGATTGTATTATCGCCTGAACTTACTTATATTCAGAACAGCCAAAAAGATGGTAAGGAATGTACGTTTCATCTCCATAAATGATAGCCTTACCAGCAACATCGTCTGCGTATAATTTTTTAAATAGAAATTCAATAGAAAAATAGTACTTATGTAAACGACATTAAGAAGTAGATCTTTTGGGGGAATATACAAAAAAAGTAACGAATTACTAACGCGATGTAGTATTGTTTGTATAATCAAATGTATATGAAATGTCTGCAATAAAAACTTTGATATAAATAAACCAAAGTAGGTAAGCTTTATTACAGGAAAAAATAAATTTATAGTCTCTAACGCGATCGATGTCACGGACTCAGCTTGTATAACATAATACATATATTATTTTATTAATCATTTGTTCTTATTTAACTCACTTAACTTATTTAATATATTTTTCAGATTACAGTGACTTTTGATAAAGACAAGCTTTTAATTAAACAACGGCTCAATGTTACTGAAGAATATTATTTATGATTTTATTGCACTTTTAAAGAGAAATATAAGATTTTAGCAGTAATGCGCAAACAAACAGAGATTTTCAAAAATTATATACATGTATCGAATTACTGGAGCGCACGCTGGAAGGTCCTTATTCAATTTACTTAACATTTATCGTTATATTTTGTCAATTTAAGCACTAAATGGTAGAGCCACGCTTATGCTATAACTGGTTTCAGCATGAATAGGTCGGCTCGCCCGGGGCAGATCACCCTCTCACAGCAAACTGACGTGAAGTAATAGTGCTTGCATTGTTGCGTGTCGTCCGATCAGTGAGAGCGCTGGAGGCCCACCTCACTCCCTCTCTCTTCCCCCATCCCCATCAACACAGGCTGGCAAAACACTTGCGACTCTGGAGTTGCTGGTGTCTATGGACGGTGGTGATCACATAACACCAGGAGACCTATTCGTTTGCCTATGATATAAAAAAAAATAATAAAAAAATATCTATATACATTATACGCTATATGTTTTTTTTTCTCGAACTGACTACGCTATTGGCCTTACTAGGCCTTCACAGCTTCACCGAACTACTAAGGCCAGCGTTTAATGCACTCAGCCGATTTTGTTTAGGTAACATGCTCAAAGGTGCACGGCACACCTCGGCTTGGTCTGTTACCGAGTTGCTATATGCGATTATGACGTGTAGACTATATTGCTATTCATCAACATTCATTCATTAGTCATTGCGTGCTAGAGTTACAAACATCTAATCATCTTCAGAAACTTTCACGTTTATAATGTAATTAACATCGTCGTGTAATTTACTTAAACGCAATAACAGTTTTGCTTATAAATATTGTTGTTTTTTAAGTAAAAGTTATAATAATACTTACATAAAAAAGTTAGAACAGCTCGTTCGATAACGATATTTTATTTCATCGAAGGTTCCCACTTATTTGCAAGAATTAAAACCCATCTCGAAAAATACGATTTTTTTTAATAATAGCATTTCGGACATAGATGTGTATTTCGATGCAGTCGTGTATAAAATACCTAACTTCTTCTATACTCTCTCCGAGGCAGATATAATCTCGCACAAGTTATCCTACGTCACTTTCCTAAAAATCTTGCATGTATCTTCCCTAGTTTTCTGAACCCCCAACAATTTTTTTTATTCGATGACATGCTTAAAACTTCAAGTCAACGATTTATGTTCATCAGGGTTCGTGCCGTATTGATAATAAGTTTTACTATGAAGCCCAAAAGTTACGGGTTGGATTTCAGTACATAAATGATTGAAAAATATCTACCATTGTACGAGCTATAGCTAGTATAAAAATTAAGTACCTGGACGACCGAGTCTAGCTCGGTTCTTTAAAAAACACGTTTAAATTAAAATAAACCGTTAGGTTTGCCTCACAAAATTAGCATTTTCTATCAAAAAAAAAAATATATTAAAAAAAGATATCTCTTTAGCTGTCACTCGGATTCGAACTGGGGTTAGACGGATTTTTGATGCAGTCGATTTCCATCTAAACTATTTTCGTTTTGCGAACGGTGGCGAAATTTACCTTATATTCTAGCTATATTTTTTTAATTGCCTGAAAACCCAAATAAAAAAGTTTTCTATGAATGAAATCTAGCTAAATCGATTTATCGTCTCCGAAGCCACCTACATACCTACTAAGTTTCACGAAAATCGCTGACGCCGTTTCCGAGATCCTGAATATATAATATTATAAAAATATCCAAAAATTGCTTGTTTAAAGGTATTAGATTAGTATATGAAATGTTGTCCATATTTTATTATTATTATTGTACAATTTAATACTCAAACGACCGGTTAAATAAGTCAACAAAGTACATGGGCTCTCTAATTATCAAAATATCCAATAATAACGAGTACGAAGTAGATATCATAAGTTATTTTGGTCTTCTTAAGACAATTACACCTACTAAATTTATATAAAACCATACGACAATTACTCGGATTTATGTCACATAATTAACTGTTTATTTAAAATATTTATCATACATATATGTTAGCTTATCTGTTCATTATGTAAATGCATTATGTATTTAATAATTGTTAATAACCAATTTGCGAATAATCAATGTTTTTTATCGTCGATGACAACAACACAATGTTAATCAGTAGTTAATTAAGGAACGTACAAAAAATGGCACGCAAACGGTGATTGTGTATTTTGTTTTCTATAGAGAATTGATATGTAAGCAAAGTTGAAAAAGTTTCAGCAAGAATCGGATAATTTAAAAATGTTTTATTTTTGAAGCTATACTTCTTTTGGCGCGTTAAGGAAAAATGATGTGAGTAAATTTTTATAACGTGCGCGTACACCATCACGAAAAACCGACACCCTGAAGTTAGCTATAATCAACATATTGTTTCTTTGCATTTGTTGTTTATATTTCTTTGTATTAAAACTTTCAATGTATCAATCACCTTTTTTCAATGTTTAATGTCGTTTTTTCTTTATCAGGTACGCGAGCTAGACATAACTTATATACGAGCCCTTCATGCCAGACCTTATCGAAGGCCTTGGCGACATAAAAAAAAACAGCTATTGTACGTTTCGGTTTAATTTTTCTCTCGTCCGGTTTCGGGCCCGGGTTAGCATAGAAATTAGAAAAAATGTACTCCGTGAGGCGGTGTACTTGATTCGTACAAGAATGTTTGGCGCGAAATCCAAACTGCTCAGGTGGTATTGAGCTATGATCTGTAATCATAACCTGGAGACGGTTCAAAAGGAGCCCCACGTAAAGATTAACAAACTAATGGGGCGATAGTTAGCGGGATGCGTAGCTTTCTTGTCGGGCTTGTGAATACCTATCACTACCGCCCTTTTTCCAGACGGCTGGAAAGTGACCCTGGGACATGGGCGCATTGAAGATGCAGACCAATAGAGCTATGATGCGATCAGGAAGGAGTTCCAGAACCTACGCTTGAGGTATGTCCAGCATTGGCGGAAGAACGCGCTGTGCTTATGAGCATTATTGGCCACGATCTCTCTTTACCAACCGTGATCAAGCACATGGTGAAGGATGAACGCGCATGGAGCGCAGTCACTTTATTCTGTGAGCAGGTTATGTTACAGAAAGAAGATGCAGAGCGAGTAAGGAAAAGAGAGGGTAGAGCTTCGGTGAGTCGACATCGCAGAGCTGGCCGGGGGAGAAGAAGAGGAGGCGGCGTGTATCACCATATGCCTCCTTGAGGAAACATTCGAAATGGGCTAAGTAGTGTAGGGGGAGTCGCATAGGAAATCCCTAGCTTGCTTACTTACCTTGTGAGTAGGCAGGACAAGGGGTTAGGTGGGCTTAGGTTGAAGTAGGTAGGTTAGGTAGGGGACCGGGTTTGCTCGGGGGAAGTCAGGTAGGTAATCTCTAGCTTGTCTACTTACTGGGTTGGTAGACAAGACTAGGGATTAGGGGCGTAGGGTTGAGTAGGTAGGTAGGCTAGGAGGGTTGCGTTAGGGCGGGGGGCTATATTAGGAGTAGGTTAGTCTAAGACGGAAGGGACTTCTGGGAGGCATGTGGTGGTGATGAGGAGTTAACCTCGTTAAGAAATCAATAGTGGGTGGTGGTGGAAGGATCTTCTTTTCTGCTGCCGGCTGAACCCAGGGGGGAAGGGGCGGGGGACCTGACCTCCCATTGCACGGGTCAGCGGACTGGGAGGCAGTTGGAGAATCGGGCTGCCTCAGTCGGGCGTGGCGTAGGTTAAATGCCTGCCGCTGGAGGCGTTGCGGAGCTTGCTAACGCAACCCCGTGGCGCCCCAAAGTGCGGCGCACGGTTCATCGTGGAGTTTTTTAGTCGGTAAGAGTCGTCTTCGGACACCGTCCCATCGCGTTTACGTAGTGGGCGGTCGACACTACTCAGCGCCCCCCCCCCGGGCCGTTGGGTGTCCAATGCAGGATTCTTCTCCACGTAAAAAAAAGGCTTAAGACGCTTGATGGCGGCTGAAACTTCATCGAAAGTGATCGAGGTTAGTGTATCCGCCGGAGGAGACGCGAGTGCATGCTCTGCAGCTGATTCGATTAGTCCGATATGGAAAGGGTCAGTGTTATCAGTGTGTTTGCCGAACACTGTTTCTCTAAACCCGCGGCGAAACATTCTGCTTTATCAATGTTATCGAACGAGGGAGGCAACCCGGGGCCTCTATCGAGAGGAGGCATTGGACTGACCATATCTGATTTTAAAGTTCGCGTGAGAGTCCAGAACGACAAGTGAGACGGCTGGAGATTCTCCAGAAGTCTATCCCACCTGTCACCGTGGATCTCAGAAATACGAGACTTAACTGTTTTTCGTAAAGAACGTAAACTATCGCGGTTCTCTACAGATGGGTAAACGTCGTAAGCTCAAGTCACGACGTTCTTTTCCGTGATTAATGCTCTCACGTCGTCAGGGAGTATAAAACGGCGATCGTTCGCCGCTTGTACCTCTATCGAGGTCACCCTGACGGCGGTCTGGAGATAATCATCCAGAGAATCGATGGCCCCATGAAATGTGTACACGAATTCAGTAAGAACGTCCCAATTCTACGAACGTAATCTGAAATATTGAAAAACAAACGATTTAAGTTTAAAACGAAAACAAAACCATTCCTTGCACTAGATCTTACAAAAGACGACATAACTTAATTAGAACAGAGATATTAGGGAGTGTTAGTTTTATACTACTGTCACAGTACACATAACAGGCAGTATGGAAACTACCTATTTTGATTTTCAAACGCTCGCATTGGCACACATGCGCTTCGATGAAACTCCTAAGCGGTTTTCGCGGTGCTGTCCCTAGAATCCCTTTCAAAATCTCTCGTCGATGTGCATGTTTTAGTGAGTGAGCCGTTTTCGAACGTTTGTTCATAGTTTCCGTACTATCTCTCATATCTATACTGTGCTACTGTGACACGATAACTCATAATAGCTCCAACCGACCGTGGCCTTGTCTACAGCCTTTTTTTCATATATTGATTGTACGAATCTTTCAATTCGAGTCTTATTCCATGAAAATAAATGGATAGCTTACCTTATACATTGTAAACTGTTACGTCCAATATTGGTATATGTTATAGCAATTAGATTATATTATTACGTAGCATAGTTGTAGGATTATCATTACCTGAAACAAAACAAAATAATTAATGAATTATTTCTATCTTTATTGTATACTGCCTTCCCGTGACTTCGCCCACGTAGAATATTTACTTTGGGCTAAGGCTAACACGCAACGGAAGCTTTCAAAAGTAAAATAAAACCATTTTGAAACATTCTTCATTGTTACTCCTCTCCTATTGGTCTTAGCTTGATGATAGCCTATCTAATACTGATTTTTTAAAATCAAATCTGAGATTAGCGCGTTCAAACAAATAAACAAACCCTACAACTATATGAGTATAAAGTCACTTAGGGTCGTCAATTATATTTGGAAACGGTAGGTCATTGTACTGCTCCTGGTAACCGTTTTTTTTTTTAATTTTTCGACCAAACTTTTACGCGTAAAAGCAACCCTGAGGCCGAAAATTTAAGCTGGGCCTCACCTCTCAAGTTTTTTTCATTTAGCCTATAATCTCAGCTTTTCCCATTTTCCAGGGATTGTTTGTGGTACCTATCTACCTATCTCTGAATTCATGCTCCGTGGTATTATTTCCCATCCAAATAAACTAAATTATGTAAAGTGCTACCTACATTACAAAAAATTGAGTCAAATAACGCAAGATTATGAATTAAATATAAAAGGCATTACATGACAGACTAAGATCCAGCTAAAAACACCAAGTAATTAAATACGAATTAACAATAAACCGACTAATTTGGTTTTGCAAATAACCCATTACGTTTTGATGATTTAAATGTAAGGAAAATAGTTGGTTTGAAAGAGGTTACTGCGGGTTATTTTTAATAAATAAACATATTTCATCGCGGACTTTCCACTATAACATCTTAATATATTTTTTTTTTCCTTAATAACATTTCATTCAGTATTATATGTACAGTCCTCGCAAAACTTTTTTGACCGTTCTAAATAAGGTTCACATAACATAACATCCAGAAAACTTAAACCCATTTCAAATTGCTGCTCCTGATTATAATATCGTTTATTATAATTTTGTTTTGTATTTAATTCTTGACTATACTAGAACATAATCCAATATTCAAAGCGGTCAAAAAGGTTGACGAGGAGTTTAATTTTTTTTTAGTCCAGTTACAATTTAAAATAGTCGCTCTCTGTTTTCGTCATTTTATCCCTTCCACGGTAATATGAATCAACGGCAGCATAACTTGGCCTTGAAAATCTCTTCGTGAAACTGAAACAATGACCTACATAAAATCTAGGTTATTGTGAATTATTTTCCCCTTTTAATCTATAAACTAAGCTCGTGCAATCAAAACAACTGAGTGGACCCAGTGATGTCATAATTTTAAAGAACGCCAGATGTCCCGAACTTGACTCACATATTGACAAGAATATATAAATAACAAATATTATTGTGGCGCCTTAGTATTTGTCTCACATCCTAATATGGCGTTTTTGCATAATGAAGCCGTAATCACGAGCCCGACAACTTTAAAATAATTCATAACACAAAATGTGTGGTAATAATATTCGACATTTTTATTTTATTTTTGTATATTTCAGCAATTGAAGGCAATTTAGTATGATATTATACTACTTTTTGTTCCCGTTATGTACGTATGCCGTGTCGTAATGTCGTACTGTGGGCTTGTGCTTTGACTTGTAGAATGTAAACTCAATGTCCGCAGATTCCAACCCCGGTATGTACCAATGACTTTCTCGGAATTCGCGTACAATTTACTAATTTAAATTGATAACACTATATGCTGACGGTGAAGAAAAACATAGTGACTTAATCTGAACTTGAGAAATGTACCTGTAGTACTATTGTATGTGGGTAAACATAGAACTGTGGATTTCTCAGAGTTTGAATTCACCAATACGTCGTGGGCGTTTAGCGTAATTATGGGCAACCTTTAGAAACTTTCCTAACTTTTAGATGCTGGCATTATTAGCAAATACGCAGGTTTACCATCATAATCCTAAAAGAAACCCTCTGCATGGCTATAGGCCTCTTCCCGAAGGAAGGTTTGGGCATAATCACCGCGCCACCCCACGACATATTGGTGATTTCGAACTCTGTTTCACAGTTCTATGTTTTTTTACATACAGTAAGAACTATAAAAACATTTCTCAGGTTCAGGTAACCTCACGATGTCTTCCTTCACTGCCAGCCGATAGTTATACCATTTTAAATTAGTAAATGTACGCGAATCCCGAAAATTTCATTGGTACATGCCGGGGCTCGAACCTGCGGACATCAGGTTAATATTCCACCAGGCAAGCCACTTGACCACCACGACTTTTGTTGTATATGGCTATCGTGGGAAAAAACTCTTCACTTGATAAAAATATATAAATAAACTAGCTTCTGCCTGTGCTTTGGTCCGCGTAGAAGTGTTACTTAGTGCTTAAGGTAACACGCAGCGGCAGCGCTCAAAAAGGAAAAAGAAGCGATTTTATAACATTCATCATTGGTGCTCAGCTCTTAATGATCTTAGCGTGATGATATATAGCCTATAATCTTCCTTGATAAATGAGCTATCTAACACTGCATAAATTTTCAAATCGGACTAGTAGTTCCTGAGATTAGCGCGTTCATCCAAAAAAACAAACTCTCCAGCTTTATAATATTACTAAAGTTATGGGCAGGTAGACGTGAACGGAGCCACAGTTTTACGGTAAACCCTATATGGGTACGAACTAAAAAGTTCGCAACATCCTATCTTTGCCGTACCGTGAAGCTGTGGAACAAACTCCCGGCTAGTGTGTTCCCTCCTTCCTATAATATGGGGTCCTTCAAGCGTAACTTGAAGAGGCATTTACGCAGGCCGGCATGACAGCGACGACCGACGAAGGATGATATATGCTTACCATCAGGCACAGTGCCAGTCACTTTGCCGTGCTATTATAAAAAAAAGAACGATAAAAGTGAAAAGATGTAAGGTTTAAAAAAATATGCTACATAAAATCACCTTTTTTATTACTTATCTATACAACATACGATTTTGTGACCACATACATAATGTTACATACTGGAACTTAACAGAAAAGCAAAGTAGTATTGAAACAAAGGTGGTTTCCCTTGTCAATCTATGTATGGTCGTAACGCGTGACCCAGAATTCAAATCCAATGTTACAATAATCATTTATGGTAATAAAGCGATTTTATAAATGATATGGGTCGGAATTGCAAATTGAAATTGTCCACGTTTGTGCAACACGTTCATTACTTCATAAGGTATATATATAGGTACTTGTATTGTGTCTGAAAGCGAATTACAAAAATAAGAATTAAATATATTTATTACATACTAGATGTTGCATGCGACCTCGTTCTCGTAAAAAATATTTTGTTTAACATAAGAAATTACATGATTTATCTGGAGGAACTATGCGCTATCTCTGTTTAATTAAAACTTTAAAAAAATATTTTATCCATTTTAAGTTACCTCTGCTAAATTGTATCACTATTGCTTAACGTTTATATAAAAGTGTAATATGTAATTTAGATAACAATATGAATGTCCTATACATATTACATACAGTAAATTTGCAGTTGAAATCGATACAGCCGTTTCGTAGTTTAATCAGGATAAAAAACACTTCATTTTTATTTATATAATATATATAAGTATACATATAGACATACTAGCTGCTGACCGCTTGTTTCGAAAGGAAGAGACAAGTTTCAACAATAGGATTCAACAAATTGTACATGATCTGAAAGAGTTTTTTTTTTTTCAAAATGAAAACGCTGTTGACCTGGAAAGATCTTTACAGCTTCACCGGACCATATCTGAAAGAGCTTTAGCCGTGAGCTGGTGATTTACACAAAAACGAACTAGTGTAATAATATGGAAAGTAATGAATCACACCGTGCCACGCAATCCCGCCCGCGTCCCCATCTCGACCCACGCCCCGCTTTCATTTGTTAGACCGTTTGGTGTACCGATGATACGCAGATACGTAATGCTTAACAAAATATAAAAAAAATAATTAAAGGATCTCTTTAATGTTGTTCAATGAATCTAGAAGTGATTTTTTTTTAAGTTTAAAAGTATCGTTCTCATGCTTTTGAAAATATTAGAACAAACTTTAACTGAGGTTTTCTTGGTTGTTTATTAGTATTTGTTTTGATATTATTATTTTATATGTTACTGTTATTTGTTGTGTTGTGTTATTTTATATGAACTATCAAAGGCTTGAAGTGTGTTAATCTTTAAACAGTCACCTGGTATATAAATAAAAATGAGAGTAGACTATAGAGTAATCCAAGTAGCAACGTCAAATTCTTTTTCAAACTTAATAAAAATCCTTCAATTAAAATCTGCATTCGAATAATATCCTAGTCACATTTAAACTTTTAAAATATTCTCCGTATAAGTCCGGTTTTAAAATAAAACAATAAAATAAAGACATAAAATAGTTATTAAACCAGATTTAAAAGTCAAATTAATTGTATCTTAAAATTGTCATAACAGGAACAACAACACAGACAGGCGAGACTTTAATATTAAGCAATACACAAAACTGTATCACTTTACCAGGAAAATGTTTAAATTTTGAAATTAAAATTAGCAAACTGGATTAATAAAATGCATCTTTCACTTTTGTTCGGTAACACTTTAAAAGTAGGGTTGAACCCGTCAACGTAATTTATGTAATACACCAACACGACCAAATGTAACTGTTTTATGGATGCAGGTACAAGAAATATCTAACAAAAACCTTAATTTTGATAGTATTTTTTTTCCAAATTGTTTTTTTTTTATATTAAAGGAGGCAAACGAACAGATGGGTCACCTGATGTTAAGTGATCACCACCGTCCATAGACACTAGCAACACCGGGGGAGTGGTAAGTGCGTAGCCAGCTTGTGTATGGGGGAGTGTGGAGGGTTAGGGGAGAGGAAGGGAAAGGGGGTTGGCGTAGTAAGTCGAAAAAAAAAACATAATCTATAATGGCTTTTTATAAAGATTTGAATAAAAACATTTCTAATGCGACACAAATTTGTCAGCTTCAGAATCTGGGGCTTCGTTTGTTCAGATAACAGATTTAGGAGGCATTATTTTAAAGTTGAATGCTAAATTTTTTATATCAAATCACTATGAGGTTATAACAATAAACATTAATAAAAGAAGAACTCAGTAATAACCGTTGAAGACCCATCATAACATTTAATATAAGATTGACAGTCGAAACAAAAACTTCTATGAGGAAAAAATGTACTGCAAAAACTAAACTAATCCAATCACTTTTTATACGTTTTTTTTTTCCTATATTAGAAAAAAATCTAAATTTAAAATTTAGGGACTATAATTACCGCAATTTAGGATTTTTCCAAAAACATATACTAAGCTAGCTCCTTTTTGTACGTTCTAGGTACTACGAATGAGATTGTTTATGTTCTAATGTTAAAACCTACAAAAACACTATCTTCACTATCCATAGTATTTTTTAAAGCTAAAGGTAAAACGACAACGATTCTGCATCTTGCTTGTTTACTATTATGATGGTATAATTTTGATTGCTTACTATAATTATTTAGCCGTTTAATTGCTCCTGTACTGTTCTCGTGCTCTATGAAAAATGAATCTAGCGCAATAATTGAGGAATGACCGCAAATTTCGCTATGAATTTCAAACTTAAAACTATCTTTTTTATTCTTCATATTCTTCTGTTCTGCAGAATTTTGGTCCGCACCTTTTTTTTATTGTCTGCGTGAAAAATCGTATTTGTGAGCAACTATTGGGTGCTTTTTATTTGTTTTGAATTAACTATTTACTATTTTAGAGTGGATTTTTTATGATGATATTGCCTTTATGGCGGTTTTATTGTGATCCTTTAGGGCAATTTTTAGATTATAATCCACAATGACCCGCACCGAAGTGTTCACGGCTCGATGAATGAACCCAACTAACTATATTCGAAACTATATTAAATTAATTACTATACTTATACTTAGTCAGATATGAATTAGAACAAATATTGTATAACACTGTGTAGCCGAAGTAGTAATTTCAAGTTAAATACTCTCAATTACGGAATCATCGTTATTCTTACTTATTATATTAAAATTTGAATGTGAGTTTGTCCTGTTATGCTTTCACACCTAAATTACTTAACCGATACAGAAAATAGCATATGGGATACCATTTATCCAGAAAAAATATACTGTTCCAAGGAAAAGACTAGGAAGACTAGAACAAAAAAAGACTAGACAAGGAAAGCTACATTAACGCGAGCGAAACCAGCCAAAACTAGTTTGGAAATAAGTTCACTCAGAGCTTTTTTTCTCTTTATATTTATTGAGGGTTTGTTCAACGAGAACACGCCACCCTCATCGATACCACAAACAATCACAAATTACAAAACAACTTACAAATATAACTCTATCTTTATATGATCTATCTAACTACTAACAAAAAAACTAAATTGAAAAACAGAATATTAGAAACACTCTCTTGCCCTTATACCGACGTCCATCATGTTATAGACTAACTTGGCTTCTTCCGATGCTGGGCGTGACAATATTTCATTACAAACACCTTTATTATAAATAGTCTTAAATACCTGTCTTCTTTGAGGTTCATTCCTGACACATACCATTAGAATACGATAGACATATTTTTCTTGATGGCAAGCTTCGCAGTAGCTGTTTTCCCTTGTATTCATTTAAAAGTTAAACTTATTCAATCGAATATTACCAGAACGAATCCTCAAAGCTAAGACGATCATGCTTTTTCTCATTTTGGAGTCTTGGAACCATGGGACGGATCCCAGAGATGGTTGGATAGTCTTATACCAAATACCTTTCGTTAACGACCTTTCATTAAATTATTCGGATCATATATAGGCTGCATTTCTTTTGAACCCAGAGTTCCTTTCATTCCATGATTATGTCAAATTTATTGGTTACTCTAACCCCGTCTGTTGTCTAGAGAGCGAAGTGTATGTCAATATTTTTTGCTTGATGCCTATAACTTTACAATAAACTATGGACCTGTTCCTTTCCTTACCTCTACTACTCATAAAATCTTTATATCCGAACTACCTTAAATACCAGGAATATTATGAGCCAATAAAATATATGTTCAAAATAACATATAGGAATAGCGACAGCCCTAAACAGAATGTGTCGACACGTTGATGTGTAGGCGCCGGCCGAGGCGAACCTCTCGCAAACTAGAACCGATTGCCTCGGACAAGTTCCTTAACTGGAATTCTGAAATCATATATCACTACTCACTAATAGCATATCATTAAATACAATTTATACTTCATTTACATATTAAAGTATCTATTTAACTATAGCATACTATTTAATGTACATTATAGAAAGTCTCGAGTTTTATTATTGTGTATTTTAATCTATACTAATATTAGAAAGAGGTAAAGTTTGTAACGTTGTGAAGTTGTAGGAAGTAATCTCAGGAACTACCGGTTCGATTTCAATAATTATTTCAGTGTTATATAGCTCATTCATCGAGAATGGTTATACACCAATATCATTACGCTAAGGCCAATAGGAGCGGAGCACAGATGAAAAATGTTTCAAAATCGGGATGGTTTTTTTTTTCTTTTTGAGAACTTCTGCTGCGCGTTAGCGTTAGCCCAGAGTAACTATTACTACGCGGACAAAGTCGCGGATAGGGGCTAGTTTTATATATTCTTAGCTTTTGCTCCCGACTTCGCAGGCTACTAATTGTGAAGGGTTGCGATAACTCGTAAACCTGCAGTAATACGTGCATATCTCAGCATATTATTTAGCGATCAGGTTTAAGAGTTTTAGTAGATACCTATAGTTAAAGTTAAGATAGGACTATAGTTCGGTGAAGCTGTGAAGACCATTCCAGGTCAACAGCGCATTCATTTTGATAAAAAAAACGATAGGACTGAAATATCAGAGACTATCCTCTGCCCGCGACTTCGTTCCCGTGGAATAGATACACTAACACGCAGCAGTTTTCAAAAAGAAAAAACATCCCGATTTGGAAACATTCTTCATCTATGCTCCGCTCCTATTGGTCTTAGCGTGATGATACATAGCCTATAACCATTCTCGATCAATGAGCTATATAACACTGAAAGAATTCTTAAAATCGGACCAGTAGTTCCTGAGATTACCCCCTACAACGTCACAACATCACAACGTCACAAACTTCACCTTTCTGTAATATTAGTATAGATAATCAAAGTCCCTAAATAGAATAAAGTGAAAAAAGAAATCGTAAAAATTTATGTAATTTTGTATTTAGTAATCCAATGAATTGAAGCGATGTCGAACGATGTCACTAATTGATGAAATTGACACAGTTTATTAGTTAAAATTAAGCACTTTACCGCATAAAATAATAATTAAAACGATAGACGGATAACTTTCATAGGGTTTAAAGGTGAATGTAAAAAAAAAACAGTCACTAGGTCAAATTTAAATAGGTTCTTTTGAAACGAGACTGGTTGAAGTATTGGCAAAATAAACACTTAAAATACTATCAATTGCCTGACGCACACCGTAACGTCCCGACGATGATATATCATCTCACACGTTGGTTGAATGTACAATGGATAATCCATGTGGTAATATTAATCTTTTAAACTATGCGTTAATTTAATTTAACAAAACATCTTTTGCTCAATGTGAACGAGAGCGTAGAGTGTGCACGATACTGCTCCTATAGCTTATTATATTTGTGCGGAACCCTATTTTTTTCTAAGATGAAAGGTGACAAGTAACTCTTTACAACATCAACTATCTGCCAGTGAAAGTCTTGTCAAAATCGGTAAAACCATTTTGAAGATTAGCTGAAAAAAGACAGACAAAAATAAAAATAAAAACGCTTTTTGTTATGAGTTTCGTAATCTATTTTCATACCTACTCTTGCCATAAATACTGAAACAAAGAAAAAAAATCTATTGCAAATAACATTTATTACTTTTACAGTGTGCTAGTTTAATTTAATACATAAATATAAAACAATTTATAGTTTAAAAAATGTATTCGAAGTGGTCTACATTGGCTGTAATACAATTGAACGTTAACAGTTTCACCGGACGAATTAAAATTACTTAGGTATACTTACATTACTTTAAGAACCAAGTTGTTTAGATTAATAAAGTAAAAGGTTTACTATTTTTTGCTTTTCAGTTTTTTCGGCGGTTTAATTTTTTGTCAAAAAGTTTTTATTACTAATTTAATTTGTAATCTGCATAAAAAAATCCACTGTAGACGACGACAACATCTATATTTATTACACTAATATAATGCATTCAGCTGATATGTTTAAATAGTATTATATTCTACCGTTATACAAGTAAGTCGAAAGTTAAACAATATCGCAACTATGAAAGATAAAAAACTGTTAACGATTAAATAACTACTTATCTTATCAAAACAAGTACATGAATCAGCGAGTTGAACGCACTCGTTATTTAAGAACAAATATATGAATAATATTTTAAAATTAAGAACTGAGTATTTGCATTTAATCAAATTTAGATATTTATAACATTTCTTCTCTTTTCTAATGACATAAAAGATACTCAATTGACTCTCGCTTGATGTGACGTCTTGGACGATTGTGGACTGCTTGGAGAACGAATCTTAAAAGCGAATATAGCACAGTACACATAACACCAAGTGTGGAAACTCCCTATAAACGTTTGTTCGTAGTTTCCGTACTGTCTCATATTTATACTGTGACTATGGCTTAGTCGATAGCGTGTTCGAATACTAGCAAGTATCGCAGCTTTCGGTGATTTATTTTTCTCGAACTGACTACGCTATTGACTTAGCAGGGTCTTAACAGCTTCACCGGACTACACTTTCAGTGATACATTATACGGAATACATTGTGATAAAACTGTGACTTGGTGGTAGGTCTTCTTTTAAATTCGGCTGACTAGCGACCTGTTGGTGTGTTCCGGCACCTCTACTTGAGAGGCCCTTAATTAAGGCCCAAAGGTTACCAACAACGAGTAAGAAATCTTCCATTACTACCTTGTTTTAGAATATTAGCGAATTTATTAAGTTAATGCCATGTAAAAGTTACGTCTGTAATAAATGTATACAAGATGGAACTACAATGGAGTCTGGATACGTGAAAAATCAAGTAACACAGTTTGTGTATCTCTAATGCTGTCCAAAAATAAGTAGAGTAATTAACTGTTCACAATATTTTGGGTTCATATTTAGTAACAGGACCTAATTAAATCAATCTTAAAGGAAACTAAATGCATTACACAATCCTTAGGTACCTTTCTACTTAATTACAGTAATAAATTTAATGTTAACAAATATTATTTATTAATCTTTATTATAAATAGTTACACAAATTATCTTTTTTTATAGTTTTTATCTATTGTATTTTGCTATCTCTTTCATGTCCCTCGTCCATTTCCATGTTCAATTATTTAAATTTCTTCACAATATCATTTACTTTTATGTTTGTCCTATTTTCTGAGCTCTTTCTGGGTTTCAAATGAATCTTCTATCATATAATCATAATTGAATAATAATATTTTCACTAGCTTTTACCCCAAGCTTTGCTCGCATTAATATAGGTTCGACCTATCCCTTAACTACTTACTTTTTATGGTTGAAAGTTACCGTATATACATTTTTGTAACTCTAACATTTGTACATATATAAACTTCATAATGGCCGGTTGAGTGCTTAACACTTGAAAGCGTAACAAACAAACCAACTTATATTCTAATTTATAATCACTGCATATTATTAAAACAACGGCCTCTTTTTTTTACGTGGGGAAATCTATTATGGATACCCACTCTCCCGGGGGAGAGGATGGGTTATGTCCGGCTTACACGGACTAAAACCCCACGGTGTACCGCCTGAACGTAGTGTTGGGGCGACAAGGGGTCGTTCTAAGCTATTCCCCTTTAGATAGCCGCCCCAACGGTCCGCGCGGCGGAAGGTGTCCGCCGGACTCCTACCTATAGAGGTACAGCTGGGAGGATAGTTATAGGCTATATATTTGAGCGTGACTCAGACCAGTAGGAGCGGAGCGCCAATGAATAATGTTTCAAAATCGGGGCTTTTTTCCTCTTGAGAGCTTCCGCTGCGTGTTAGTCTAGCTCAAAGCAGCAATTCCACGCGAACGAAGTCGAGGGCAGAGGGTAGTTCACGATAAACTTAAAAAGTACCGAATGGATTTTCATGTGATTTTCATCAACTGTTAAAGGGATTCACAAGGAAGATTTAGATGTATAATTTGTCAAGGTTCTTTTTTATTATAAGGGCGGGATAACGTGCGTTTTGCTCGCTACGAATAGTTAAGATAATATATATCATATGGATAATTCATACGAAAAAGTTAACAATCTTACAACTGTTTCTCTCATGCTATAACTTTATAAGAAGAATACGTTATAAAGAATCACAACGCTACCCATTTCCGTACTCTTTACGTATTTTAGAGTTTGTCCTTTTTAGGGTTTAAATTTAATTCGATTTTTGATATTTTATTAAATCAGTTGATGGGAAAACTTTTCCTTTTGGGGTATTGCATTAGATCACTATAATAATATCGCCCACGTTTGATTGCGATGCCTATTACCCACGCGACACCGCTATATTAGTCTCGGGGTTCTAGCGACATTCCTATATAGTTACCGTGCCTGTTTGTCATATATT
>JACEII010000077.1:610997-745539 GCA_014332785.1 Antheraea mylitta | reverse complement strand
GGCGTGCACGTGTGTGGGGGTGATCGTGTAGTGTTGTAGCGGTGATGTATATTTGTGTGTCACCGTATCGCGCAAGCAACGCACTCAAGGGCTCTCTACCGAGGGATCGAACCTAGGCTTGAGCCGCTGCCGTGGGAGGCCTAATCGGTTGCAAAATGAATGGAGATAAACACTGTGTCGGGTAGAGTGGGCGCAGTGTCTCGGTACTTGGGTATTGAAGAATAGTGAGATATACTCTATTTTCGATTTTTTTTTCAAGTTATACTTCTATTGGCGCGTTATTGAAAAATGATGAGAGTAAATTTTTGCCATGCGCGCGCACACTGTCACGAATAACCGACACCTTGAAGTTAGCTATAGTTAACATTTTGTATTTCTTTGTATTAAAACTTTCAATGTATTAAATACCTTTTTCTATTGTTAGTGTCGTTTTATCTATAACCGCAGAAATAAGGCGAAAGATAAAAAAAAAATATTGAAATAATTCTTATCTTGTTACGCTAAAGAAGTATAACTTCTATCGCGTGTACATAAGTACACACACACTTTTTTATGTTTCAGTTCTGCCACTACTATATAGGTGGTATAGCCACGCTGAAGCTATAACTTGTTTCAATATGAATGGGTTGACTCGCTTGGAATAGAATCACCCTCTTTCAGAACGTCGACGTGAAGTAAGTGCTTGTATTGTTGAGTTTCAGGTGCCCAAACTTTTCGTTTGCCTCTTATAATGAACAAAAAAAAACCACGAATGAAATAAATAAAACACAATTTTTTTAATTCTAATATTTAAGAGACTTAGCGGTTGACTCCTGACTTTAAAGGAATCCACAAGCCCAACTGAGCTGCTTAGACATTTGTTTGTGATTGATCTTCTTCTTGATATTGGTAGTAGGAAAGGAGCCTTAGAAGATATATTACCGCTATGTTATAGGTTCGTTACGATTCTTAAATGACCACGGTAAATCCAGCAAGATACAGTTGGATGATTGATGCGCCTGTGAAACCACTACAAGCAAAAACTTTCACAGGAATAAAAAAGGTTTTTATATTTACTGCTCTTACAGTTAGTACTTACGTGATGATCTAATTATAATGAAAGAAATTAGTCAACTTTGTTAACGTAATATTTCAATTGCAATTTTTACATTAGATTGACCAAATAGTACACAATGAAAAAATAATTAAGAAAATCGTGCAGATGTAAGAAGCTTAAACACCAAGTGTGTTTTTGATTTTTATTTACATAGATATAACTAAACTATTTATTGCAATGTATAGTAGTTAGAATCTATATCTATATATATAAAACAAATGCTGAGAAAATATGGAAAAATTTCGAGGAAGATAGTAAAAACAACAATTTTATTTTCCCATACAAACTGTTCTCGCCATTTTCCTGTTAAACGTCAGACGAAAGTCACAACTATACCGTTATTAAAAACTTCTATCATAAGTTTGTAAGTGCGTGAAAAATTTATTTACCGTTATAAGTTGAAAATGCCAAGGAAAAGACGAGCTGAAATAGATCGTCGAAGTCAATGAAATGTGCTACGAGCAACCTCACGTGTAAATCGCACTGATGAACACCGGGAGACAGATAACGATAACATTTGTCGTGGTATGGCAGAATTGCGTTCTGAAGTGAATAATAATTAAGTAGACAAGTTTAGAATGGAACGAGTTCGAGCACACAAAACAAAAAAAAGCGAGCAAAATTAAATGAAATCAAGCGTTATTGCAAAAGAAGTGCTCCTGTGAAAATGGAACGAGTAGAATTCCATTAGTTTCCCGGTTTCGAGCATGGAAATTATACTATATATATGTTTGAGCGAGTCCGTTGATAGTTTGGATTCACAATTCACAAAACATTTAAAAATATAATTGAAACCAGTGACGACAAATTTGGTGCAGACGAAGTTGCACGGGTCAGCTAGTAATTAATAAAAACGTCTGCAAAGCCAATGTGACACCTAGTCTATATTGTCATGATTTCTATTTTTGTAAGTAATTTTAATGTTTTAATATGTCCTTTTAGTAACTAAAATGATATATAAAGGGCAAGGTGTCGTTGTTCGAGAGGCACTTCCATTTTGAAGCTATTTTACGGCGAAGCTCTGCCCGATTAAATAGACACAGTGTCTATTTAGTGTTCATTGGTTCTCTGACTGAGAGACTTAACGTTGTTTCGTAATAATATATTTTGTTAAGGTAGCTTTAAGACTCCGTTCGGGGCACTATCCATCGGTAAGTTTTGCATACCTAATGAGGAAAGATGAATCTCCCAACTGCGATGTATGTAGAAAAATTGAGGATGTGCATCATCACTTGATGATGGAGTGTGCTAAGAACCGCATCGAAAGAGAGTCTTTGATGAGTAGTTTAAAAAGTAGTTGCCAGAACATAGGTATTTGACAAAGCATCTTGGCTGAACCCTGTTCGGGTGACGCTAGGATGCTGTATGATATGGTAATGATATCTCATCAGCGACTCTCATGATAGGGCTAGTAAGATTGGGGAACAATGGGACTGATATGTTCGGTGGAATAAAAGCCCCTTTAAACAAAGTAAAATTTAAAAAAGAAGACAATATTGTACTTCAAGTGAACAAATTCGCAGACGTCTGCTAGTCAAATATAAAATATCTGCTTCATGCCGTGTACCAAATTTCAAAGCAATTCATAATCAATGTACGAACGTAAAATCAAAACAAGTTCCACACGGGCTAGGCCGTGCAATATCATAGACAAAGGATTTGCGTAATCCGCTTAGTTTGAATAATTGAATCCACGAGAGGGAGGTACAGGTGGATGCAAAATTTAACACAGTTTCCTTTTAATTTTTTTGGATTACAATAAATATTTGTATCTTTGTCGGTACAGGTGGATGAAAAATTTATCAAAGTTTCCTTTTAATTTCTTTGGATTACAATAAATATTTGTATCTTTGTCGGTACAGGTGGATGAAAAATTTATCACAGTTTCTTTTTAATTTCTTTGGATTACAATAAATATTTGTATCTTTGTCAGACTACTTAACACCTTTATTTCAACAAGGATCCATTGAAAACTAGCGATTTAATTAGCTTACGCTGTATTCGTAACCTTTTCTATCTTTTGTAACATAACATCATCTTTTGTCTTTTTGCTATATGATTGCTAAAGAAGTTTAAATTGCACTTGCACCTGAAAACGATCGGCCGCTGCCACGCCACACTAAAAAAAACAACAACAACAGTGATTGCAGCAAGACATGGCAGCAGTCAATTTATTAGATGCGGAATTGCTAAGAAACGTCCACGTTCATATATCTATTCATTTTTTTTCATTAAGCACCTTGCTAGGTCAATAACGTAGTCAGTTCGAGAAAAAAAAACATTAACTGTGTATTAAACTTTCCGATAGTTTTCCTTTTCGACCTGACTAACGTAATAGTCTTGATAGCTAGTATAAAATGCATTTAAAACAAAATGTAACGAGCCCAAGGAGCTAAAGAATACTTCTGCATAAGACCACTTAGGTGTGCACAGCTTTAAAGCCAACTGAGGAAATAATGTTTTCCTGAAGTTATTTAGTCGCAAAAATCCGTTGTTCAAGTTTATTTTTGAAATTACAAATACATATGTTCTCTTGTCAACGAATTGTTTAAAAAATATTAAAGATCTGTAGATAAGAATTAAAAAGGTTTTAAGCACACCTGTTTCTGACAATTAACTACGAAACACCTGTTGTGGTCGCGCACCACCTTAAATGTTATAACGACTCCATTTTGTTTTAATAGTACACATTGCATTACAATACTATGTTTGTTTGTCTTTTTACACATTTTTAAGTACCTTTCTGAATATCTGCTCCTTACTAAGTTTTACTAAAAAAAAAAAACAATAATTAAGGCTATTCTAAAAAATACAACAAAGAAAAATTATACCTAGCACTTATGACTTTCGAATTTCACAATTTAAGTGAATTACAATATAATATAACAAACAATGATATTATAGTAATTTATTTTGGGTTTTGGTATCGAAAGGGTATTTATTACAAAGTGGATCAATATGTCAACGATGGTGATGTCTGGAATTGACTTTTTTTTTCTCGGACTGACTACGCTATTAACCTAGCAAGGTCTTAACAGCTTCACCGGACTACTAAGGCGAGCGCTTAAGGCACCATATTGGCAACCAGCTCAAGGGTGCACGGCACACCTCGGCTTGGCTGTTACCCGTTGCATGCAAAATCGCGACCTGTCTTAGCTAACCTAGCTAACTATTCATATATGTTTGAGTTGTTGAAACGTATATGAGTACCAAGCACATCCGCCTCAACAACTCCTCCATATATTTTTGTCGGTAATCTGGAATTGACTCCTCTTTGTGCATCTACTAAAAACGATTGTATATCTTGGAAATATACTTCTATGTTAAAAAGATGTACTCTATGGAGTTTCTTGCCGGTTCTTCTCGATGACTGGGTTCTTTTCAGGGTTTAAACCGAATAAAGTAATATTGATTTGATTTGAAATCTTAGAAGCAATATTCAGAAGTCTTGGCTATTCGTAAAACATTTACAAATATATTATACTACTAACCTGGCCTTTTTTGTTCTTCTTCCTTCCTCCTTCTAAACTTCTTTTTTGGAGCCACGCTAATTTTCGAAAATTATAAGTCCATAATTTCTTTTTGCGACCTCTACTATAGAACAAACTCGCTGTGCAACGCGGTAATTGTTCAAGAAGGATAGATTAGATTTTGTGCTTAGATAACTATGGTATGTTAAAAAAAAAAAAACAAATAAAAAAATTGTAAAGGTTAACAAGATTGACTCTTTTTTCAAACTTTTTTATTATTTGTTTCGTTGTTCTCATGTTTATGGCAATTTTTGGATATTCTTACAAATTCTGATCCGCAACTTTTTTGTGTAACAAAACGTGGTTGGGGCAAACACTGTGTCGGTCGTTTCTAGTCCGATAACCCAAGTTAAGTAACTACCGGGCGCTCATTATTTAGATAGATGTTTTTTTCTCGAACTAACAATACTATTGACTTAGCAAGGTCTTAACAGCTTCACCGGACCAGATTAAATAGGTGTCCGTCTTGGAAGTATACATATATTTGTATATCTTACTACTTACTGTTATCATCTGTAACAAGACCTGCTCTTTAAAAAAAAAGTGAACTGTTATTTATATATTTTTTTACAACTTTGTATTCGATTGTAGTTGATCTCCTAGAATAACAATGGTAGATAGATCATGAATAGATATTATACCCATAAGAACATAGGTGTTATAAATCTTAACAACCTAACCGAGTGACTAGAAGTCATATCGCTCGTTAAATCTATTATTTATGTACAGTGTTAACCCTTTATAAGGATCTTCTTTGTAACGAAATCCTACTTATAATGCAAAAAATTGTATAATTTGATTGATTTACCATAAAACAGACCGCACTATTGATATCAGAGAGAGCACTTTATTTTCTATTGTGAAGAAATAGGTTAATGATTTAAAATAAGTATTATTTGAATTATTATTTATTTTATCATCTTACAAAAGGCTCCTAATGTTTACTTTTGTTATTATTAATTGCCGAAAACACGCATACTATTACTCCTGGACTGCAAGCTTCACTGCTTGTACTTACACTATGAACTGATTATCGTTACCTTGTTAATGTTTTGCTGTTAAATTATACTAGCCTCTGCCCGCGACTTCGTTCGCGTGAAATAGATACACTAACACCAACACTAACACGCAGCACTTCTCAAAAGGAAAAAAACATGCCGATTTTGATACATTTTTCATCTGTGCTCCGCTCCTATTAATCTTAGCGTGATGATATATAGCCTATAACTATTCTCGATGAATGAGCTATATAACATTGAAAGAATTATTCAAATCGGACCAGTAGTTCCTGAGATTACCCCCTACAACGCCACACCACGTTACTTTCGATTTCTGTTTTCTAGCACATTTTAATATTTTTTAATGCCTATGTAGATCTGTGGCAAGAGAACGTCTGCCTACCAATTACAGATAATTTATGCTTATTACTTATTCTATTCGAGTAACTTGGAGCATAGCTTCATCTCATTCGTTAGTTTATAAAAACACACGTACAGAATACATAAATAACGTTTATAGAAATTTGAACGAAACTTTTATTGGATAAACTGTATTATCCCTTGCATGACTCACAAACGAATATATATATGAATAGCTTAGAATAGTTTAGCTAGGTCAGATTCGGGAATTCGGTAACAGCCCTAGCCGAGTTGTGCCGTGCACCCTTTGCGCTAGTTACCTAAATAAAATCGGCTGAGTGCCTTAGGGGCTCGCCTTAGTAGTCCGGTGAAGCTGTAAAGACCTCACTTGGTCAATAGCGTAGACAGTTCGAAAAAAGAACTGTATTATGGGCATGTTCCGACTGCAGTTGAGAGACATTCATCTCTAAGCTTACTGTGTTATATCGTCTTAGATAACATTCTCATTTAAAGACTAGTCAATACCCGTGACTTCGCCTGCGTTGTTTATTTTCCCTTAACACTTTACGTAAGTACAGAGGAATAAAATACGAAAGAATTGAAAGTAAATATACATCTTAGAAGCATAAATATACTTACATTTCTTTGAAATCAACGTTATATATTTACATACAATTTCTTCCCCTCTCTGACACATACAAACCACACCGCTTTCCCCATGTCACCACGACAAGAAAACACGTAGCTGAACGTGTAACTCTTATAAAAATCGTAGTTTTTTTTATTATAGTAACTATATACTAAAAGAAATTGTCGTGATACTTTTTTTAAATAAGGATCAAGTGTGTAAGACGGAGGATTAAAAAGACTTGATCGAGATCTGTCAAGTAGTTTTCGCTTTAAGCTCGCACAACTACAAGGCTCTACATATATTTAGCGCTTTATCATAATATGAACTACTTACAAAAGCATTCAACTAATCGTTTTGAGTATAATATGTGAACAAATATGTGTCAATAATTGTAAATCATATAATTGCAAGAGCTAATATAATAGCAATAAATAAATGTAAAACAACGCTTGGGAGCAGCCAGTAAAAACAATGATGTAATAAAATGTTAAATAACTAACTAGTCGTTAACACTACCGGGGTATCAAACCTGTGTGCTTAACAACAGGCAAGCAACACCTCCGCAGCGCCCACTTAGAAATAAGTTTATTAATACATCAATACATTATTATACATCTCACACTAAAAATGTTTTATTTTTGCCTCACACCAGGATTTTAAAAACTCCATTTTGTATAATATATTCGATAATTATTAAGAATATATTGCTATCTATATACAAATAGTCGAAAATGAAATTCAGCACCTTTTTTGTTTAGTAGCTGCTTTAGTGTCATGAATTTAAAAAAAAGTTAAAAATGAAAAGAATTTGAATCCTTTATTTATAAGAGTCTACTTGTCATACTTCGCTAGTTTTAGATCTCCTAAACTGCAGTTTTTTTATTGTACATTCAATAAACTTTTTAGTAAATTAATATGAAAGTATGTATTAGGTACTTACTCATAACAAAAATAACAATTTTAAACATTTTTGTTTATATATCTATTTTCTTTTTTCACTTTTCAAAAAAAAAAAATTATGTTACAAGGAGTAACTAGGACTATTTTTATCTTAGTAAAAAGATTATCGTTTAATACCTTACAAAGATACAGAAAGATACAGATGGTAATGAAATAGGCCTGTTAATCTAATATTAAATTGAAACCTTCTTTCCGTTTTAAAAAAAATCACGTCAATATTTTGATGCCATCAAAAATTTACGAACACTATTTTATTTTTTGAACATATTTTTTCTATGGCAAGGAGCTACGACAGAGCGATAACAGTATTTTCGCCAGATGGACAGCTGCTGCAAGTGCAGTACGCTCAGGAGGCAGTTAGGAAGGGTTCAGCAGCCGTCGGGATCCGTGGGCCTGACGCCATAATTTTAGCTGTGGAAAGGAGGACAGTACCGAGACTCCAAGAGGCCAGGACAGAGCGTAAAATTATAGCATTAGATGAGCATGTCATGGTTACATTTGCAGGGCTGAGGGCGGACGCACGTGTTATGATAACAAGGTATCTTAAATATTCAGAACGTGTGTATCAAAATTTTAGGAATTTTATTTTGAAAAAAAAAAAACCATAATTGATTATTTAATAACAGAACTGGCCAATTTACATAGAAACTGTTAAGAATAAATTCAAACAATGAATCACTTTTTAAGTAACCGACACGAGTTCGGAGAGAGCTACTGCACGTTACGACGGCCACCGAAAGAATGTGTCAACACAACAAGCGCCGCCCCTTATTTGGGCCGTTCACAGTATAACTACCCGTCATTAAAACATAACATCGACCAATGTCGTCTACCCTCGATATAGTCTATTAATAGTACGGAGAGTGGCTAAAAATATAATAATAATAAAGCCATTTATTCCATACCTCAAAAAAACATTGTAAAAAAATAATTTGTTAGTATATTTATTTACAATTAGTTTTTATACTTTATGTTAAATATTTTTCGTTGGAAATATGGACCCAAACAGGGTGTTTCGATAAAAGCCTCCTTCATCTTCATCCAAAGACCTATGTCCTTGGCTAAGCTGATCTAATGGTATCCTGTCACCCGTGTAATATCATCAGCCCACCGTCTTATTGGTCTACCAACTTCCCTTTTTCCCTTTTTCCACCTTCCTATCTTACACTACATACATCTTACACTTTATATGGTCCATCTTTTATCAGATTAGGGTGTGATGTGCCCAGTCCACGTCCATTTTAGTGTAAGTGCATGCATGAGGGTATCATTCAATTTGGTTCTTTGTCTAATACGGTTATTTGTCTAATAAGGTAGTACCTTGTACTGAAGCCTGTTGCTAAATAGGGGTTACTTCAAAGGCCTCCTACAATCAATTTAAAAATGGAACTTTTCATTCCGTCAGTATTTATTTTCCTTTTTGTGACCAGAGCCCAGACGGAATGCCAATCCCATCGCCTAACAATAGAGGATCCCGTATCGATTGAATACATAGCACGATACATAGCCGAAAACAAACAGAAGTTCACGCAGAGCATCGGACGCAGACCATTCGGCGTCTCGTTTCTGATCGGGGGCTTCGATTATGACGGTACACCGCACCTGTTCCAGACAGAACCGTCAGGAATATTTTACGAATGGAAGGTACATGTTCTTTTTTATGCCAAAAGGCAGTAAACAGGCAGATGGTAAATGATTACCGTCGCATATGGACAATTGCAACATCAAGGGCATCATTGTTGTACTTCCGATCTTGAAGAGTGCGTTTAAGCCCTATGTGATGGCCTTGAGAGAAAACAGTGCCTTTATCCATTCCACAATGCTACCGTCAGTATAATAATGGTTCTAGAAAACTCACGGTTGTTGCCATTTTGCTAGATTTAAGATATGCGGGTGAGCAGCCAGGCAGAGGCGGGAAATGCGAGCTTGAACGGCGAAAAGGGTACCATATTAAAGAGTTTTAACAAGTCTTTTTTCTATACTTTAATTTGTTCAATACGTCAAAAATCATATATCTGAATAACTATTGGATGTTTTTCTTTTATTTTTATAATTATTTCTTTTTATTTAACTATTAACTATTTAATGACGAATTTTTTAATGACATTATTGTCTTTATGGCGGTTGCATTTTGATCCTTTATAGCCATCTTTAGGTCATAATCCACAACTGCAATTCGCGTTTCTTCGCGATGTCTTCCTTTACCGTCAGCTGATAGTGTTTTTATAAATTCCATCATTAATCATCGCTAAAACGTGACCAACCAAAAGAGACGGTATTTAGTCGGGTACAGAAACTCACCAACCCCTTACATCACTCTATACCGTCCGATACACCCGACGTATGATGGTCACAATCCAATTAGATATTAACTTTGTACAGGTGTCCTCACTTCCAATATTTACTTTAAAGTATTTGATCACCTTTTAGGCGACATCCACCGGTAGAGGTGATAAAGCGGTGCGTGAATACCTCGAGAAGAATTACAACACATTAGTAGTGTCAACAGACCACGGCGCCATACGACTGGCCATTAGAGCACTTCTAGAAGTTGTCCAAAGTGGACAGAGGAACCTCGATGTAATTGTTACTTTATTGTGGACTAAATTTTCATCTTTTTATCTTAAATACATATTATAAAACAAAGTCCTCCGCCGTGTTTGTCTGTCTGTTCGCAAAAACTGAAAAATTACTGAACGTTTTTTTTTCTATCTAACTACGCTATTGACCTAGCAAGGTCTTCACCGGACAACTAAGGCGAGCGCTTAAGGCACTCAGACGAATTACTGAACGCGATTTTCATGCGGTTTTGATTAATAGATAGAATGATTCAGGAGGAAGGTTTAGTATATAATTTATCGAGACTTTTTGTAAATTGGTTCAAGTATAACGATAAATACTATCATCATATAAAGTGTAGGAAAAAGCCAAGCCTTCTGGGAGCTTTCGTCAAAAACGTTGCCTAATTAATCCCTTTAAGATATAATAAAACGATTTGGGTAATAAACCACACAGACGAAGTCGCGGGAATTAGCTAGTTATATAAATAATTCTTCCGTCCATGTATATATGACTGAACATCCCCTAAATGGCTCGACAGATTTTAATTAAAAAAAAACTGTGTGTATACCAAAGAGATATTAATGACTAATATATCTTGATACACTTTGACACGTTAAGTACTTAACTGATCGCCATGAAATTATTAGATACACGTTGCCAGGGATATAGGAGCAAAGAATGTTCTCGGTGGGTAGGTCAGATCTCAATTAAAACTAGTGAAGTTAAGATCAAAATTAATAGATTAGTGACCTTTCATTGTTCGGCATTGTTATTGGATCCAATTATGCTATCTATCTATCTATTATTACGCACAAAGCACTCACTATATCGTGTAGTATTAAAATACCATAATAGTTTCATAAATACATATAATACAAGCGTCCCCATCTTTCCAGGTAGCAATTTTAAAAAGGAACGAAACAATAAACCTCTTAGATCAAGCCACAATCCAATCATATATAGCAGATATTGATCGTGAAAATGCAGAAACTGAGAATAAATAGTCTTATAGTATTTTATTGCATTATTGTCATTTATTATAATAGATTTTATACAACTGTCTTTGAATAAAAAAGCAAATGAAATATTTTTGGTTTCCTTGCATATGCCTACTAGTAGCGCCCCCTAGCCGTATCGCTAAGGAACTAAAGTTAAGAGCACAAAAAAGAAATATTACGTAATATCAATAAAAATATCAAAAGAGCAATTAAAAATCGAAATTTCTTGTAAAGACCCAAATTATATGGGCACGATGCGTCACGAGTTAAAATACATTTTATTGGAATTCAATGTAAAATATGTTTATTTCATTTGATCAATTTTATTACGTACGAATAATCTATTACGGACAATATTAACTGAATATTAAAATATCAATTAATAAATTACAATTTGTTGCTTTCATATATTATGAGCCCATTTATCATATAAATGTGATTCGCAAACGGAAAACATGACGTCATTTTGTGTTTATTCATTTCAACAGCAAGTATTTATGTTTTATTACTTCTGTATCATGCAAATTACCTATTCACGTTAATTTTCATGCAGATTCGTTTTACTAATGGCGTACGTGACGAGGCGGGCGAAGGCATGCTGTCTGCATAAACTGAAATGCCATATTTAAAGATAAATAAAACTGATATGCTTCTCTGAGAAACAAACCTTTATCTTTTGTAACGTGGATTACGCGGATTATGTTTGTTAAATAACGATTTATTTTCATTCAAAACTCAGATTAGATATTTCTAAGTTATTTCGATTTCTAATCAGCCCCTGTTCAAGTTGAGAGATAACATTGCATAATTTCGTAAAGTTGAATACAGCGCCATCTTTTACAAAAACAAGGAACAACTTCTCATCACATATTACTGTGTACATGACGTTTTACTATTACTTCCGTCAGGTAGCGTGATAAGCGCCATACTAAGCAATATGCAATACATACAATTAGTAGTCGAACGCTAGGAATTGTTTTTCTTTGTGTATAAATAACTGTAAGATATTTTATGCTTATTTTGAAATAACTAAAAAAAACTTAGATTTTCTGCCACGATTTTATTACAACATTTTTACATGTCACTAATCGTGACAAAGTGATGGTGTATCACATATAAACTTAGTTTTTTTTTAATGTTGTCATTTATTTAATATCGTTTGTATTTAACCACAATCTTACTTGAAGTTATAAGATTAAGTGGCCTAAGACGATATGCTAAACTTAGAAGAAGACTGGCACCTTCTCGAACTGACTACGCTATTGACCTATCAAGGTCTTAACAGCTTCACCGGACTACAAAAGGACTGGCTCAATAGCAGCGACCGTAGGTAACAAGTTTGCTTGCAAACTACTTGGCTCGGCTGAGGCATTTTTTAACACAAAGAGGGTTGGGGAGTAGTTAGCAGGCGACTATAGGAAAAGCTCCATCATCACGATGGTTTCGTCGCTGTATTCTTTTACAAACAACTTAGGCTGACTTCGTTCAAATATGAAGAATCATTCCTCGAATTAAAGCGTGTCTCCCGCGCTCTTCGAGGATACAAGTAAATTGCATTAGACAGGCAACGCCCACTCATCAGTTCATCTCATTTCAATTTCCGACGAATTCATCAAATCTCGTAGCCTAAACTAACTTATACTATGTCTATATTGCTAAATTTCTAGTTCAGTTTACACATATACTTTCTTATAAAAATAATTTAATGACAGATATTTTTTTTTTACTTTATTTTTGGCAATCAATCTTTCCGATTATTACTGCCATTGTCACGTAGTCAATAATATCACAAACTTCGTGCGATCATTCCAATATTAAGCATCGTGTAAAACCATATTCTAACAAGATGGTGGATCCCTTGCTAGAACCTTCCAGGGAGTTTTTGTGGCATCTCAGAATTTCATGCTCCGTGTTATTATTTTCCATTCACTTCACTGCATAATAGACTAACTATATTACGTAAAACACCACCAAATTTACACAATATATAGTCAAATAACACAAGATTATGGATAAAATATAAAATCCACTACATGACAGACTAAAATCCCGCCAAAAACCCCCATGACAGATATTTGTTATATGATAGATATTGTTGTTCCCGACCACGAATATGTTTTTAATGTATTTTTATTTGTTGTATAATATTACAGATTTAGTATTCCACCACAATTAGATTTAAAAAAAATGTTAAAATAACCAAACGTAAATAAATATTACAAGATATCACGTGCGTGGCTACGGGCACAGCTAGTCAGTACAATTTAAATTCATTTTCCTTATCTGGTTATATTTCTTTCCCTTATCTTGTTGGTATAAAATAAGACCTAAAATAACCGCTTCCAAGGACTCATAAAGTATGGAACATAATCGTCATAATCTATAGGTAGGCCGGTGAAACCACCAGATTAGGTCCCCCTCGGCAGCGGCTCAAACCTAGGTCCGTTTCCTCGGCGTGGAGCCCTTGAGCGTGCTGGTGAGGTGTGCCGTGCACCCTTGAGTTAGTCGCCCAAACATCCCAAATCGGCTAAGTGCCTTCAGCGCTCGCCTCAATAGTTCGGTGAAGCTGTGAAGACCATTCCAGAACAACAGCGTTTTCATTTCGAAAAAAAAAAACCGGTGAAGCTGTTAAGACCTTGTTAGGTCAATAGTATAGTCAGTTCGAAAAAAAAAACAACTGTACAGGCATATAAAGCATGATTTATAAAAACATTTTTTTTAACCCACGCTGGTATCCACGGGAAGTAAAAAAGATGCCTGTAAAAATTCGGTACTCGTAATATAAATATTTAATCTATGTTATATATAGGTACATAACAATTCTCAATTTAAAATATAGTAGCTTACAAACCAATAATCGGATTCTAATAAGCGAAGTAGGAAATTCAATTCTCTATAACAATATATCTCTCTCTCTGCAACAAAATTAAATTTGAATTGAAAGTTAAATTTGCGTAAAAATGCTAAGTAAATGTATCCGTAAAATTCGATTTTTGGAAACAGTCTAATATAAAGTTAACTACTTAGATATAGATATCCAAAGTGATACGTACTCCAATTATGCCATCATTATTAGTACAGACAAATTCCAATTAGTTACAAAACACCCTTCACTATTTCTTACATTTACCATCGTATGTTAAAAGGTGACATGAAAGTCGCTGTAGACTACCATACAACTTATTGATTTATGACAACACGATTTTGCGCAATTTCGCAATGTAACATAATCTTCTAACAGTTTAGATATAGAGGTCCTTTTCTATCTGTCCAGGAAAACGTATATTCCCATCCCTTTTCATCGTACTTAAACTATAATAAACAAAGAAATAAAACACAATTTATTATCTAGTATACAGAATGAGTTATTAAAAATAATGTCGGTAATTAACGCTTGCTTTTAACCGGTAACCTCGAGGCGAATACTAGAATAGTCAACATTTTTACAAAATACAGATAACATTTAGTATGCAAATTTAGTCCGTGACCTACATACGTTATTAACACGAAATGCATTCTACCACCTGCATATATTACTACCACGGAATATAACTTGTTCCCAGCAAACTTGAGTATCATCAAGTGTGGCCACGAAATAAGATTTTTGTTACAACAAATATTTTTTTATGACGATGAACTTAATTAAGACTTTTGTCAAATATGAATATAATGTAAGATACTTCGGCCATAAAACTTACCATTGTGTGTGTCATTATCAGGTAAAAATAAAAAAAGAGTACAAAGAATATATTAACCATTATACTTTTAGCTACTGCTACTTAAATCTGCTTTCCCTGCCAAAAACCATATTTGACTACCTGAACACAATGGAACTAACAACATGTACTCTCTCATCACTAAATAAACAATCAATCTTAGTGAAACAAAAAGAAGTGATCAAACGAAATAGTACCATAAACTGAAGTCTGAATAAACTACAATGTAATTGGAGCTAAATAGTAGTTTTCCCACCTAAAAAGATTTTACGTTTACGGTAGAATTAATGAGTTGTACAAAATTATGTAACAGGGTACTGCAGAATCACCTATCTTTATTACTTACATACGTATTTCTCTTGCATAGCAACGGTGCTGTAGGAAATGTAGGATTGGCAATAGGCACTAGTGTACGAACCATTTTATCTCAACTCTGAAAATTGACTATTTAGGACTAAATATTGCAATCTTATTTAGATTGTCTATAAACAGGAACAGGTTTAGCGTATTGGCTACTTAATAATTGCATTACAAACTAATATTACAAATGCGAAAGTGAGTTTTGGTTATTTATTTTCATGCTACAGTTTCATGCTTTAACTTCGCGGGCAAAAGCTGGTCTCAGATAAAAGAATAAAAATTAGAAAATTAGCCTAAAATAATTCGAATCCTCGCTTATTTCGTGGCCCCACGTTTGATGTACACCGCTTATGTAATCCACATATTTGTAACATTGTGCAAGCGCCGTATAATGCACTGGTTTTTTCAAACATTTCGTCGCGGATGGGTAAACTGGACTCGAGTTTCCTTTCAACGTTGCTCTTGACTACTTTTGTTTCATTATTTTATATCCCGCTAGTGGGATTCATTCTCACTAGCTAATAATCAGGGTCATTTATTTTGCACGAAAGGATTAGCCTCTTAACTTACTAGATTCAATACTAGTTAGTATGGCCATTTAAACAACGTTCATCAAAATAAATCTAGCAAAAATTAGCATTGTACAGGAATTGTATCAAGCAATTTCTTTGTTAATTTCTACATATTATGCAGAAGATAGGAATGTCGTACATAGTTCTAAATTGCTCGAATTATTTTCACTTGAGAGATGGTTCAATAACATCATTATAGCCAGACACAATTGAGTTACATTCGTTACGAATAAAATCAACACAACGCTGACGATCATTAGATTTGTACTAACGGCTTTAAAAATAATTATTGGAAGTATGGTGTCGACCTTTTAGGACATTTTTCTAAAAGCCGTGAAGTAAAAAGAAGTAAGAATTGATCCAATAAATTGACAATTCATTTATAATCATAAATTCATAATGAAAAGTTATCCTATACTGTATCTTTACAATGGCAAAAGATTTGTAGTTTGTATAAACACTTTAGTGGGTAACCAGACATATTGAATAACCGGTTTTTTTTTCTTTATTTGGAATTGGGGTTTAGTCACAAATTGTCCATGTTACCCCAGTGATTACCAACAAAATAGAATATGTTTTCTTATGTTAAAGTGCAACCAACAGGCTATCGTCCCACCTAATGGTAAATGGTTTACCGTCTCCTATAGACAGCAAGGGTATATCTATAGCGATGCCGGCTTTAAAGAACGTATTTCAATCCCATTTTAAAGAGACCCATAACATAACTTTGGAAAATACTGCACCGGGTAACCCATTCCATAATTTTAACGCACGCATTATGAAGGTTCTGGAGAACCTTATGGTTGTTGCTATTTCATTACGTTCTAGAATGTGTGAATGAACCACCAGACGGCATCTGGTGGTGCGAACTTGGAACGTCGGATGTACATAATCAATAATAACAAATTTTACCGGTATTGACTACCCAAGCTACGTAAGTCATATTTCAATACATATCTCCATAGTGTATACCAAGTTATTGTCTGAACTGAATTCTAAGCATAGAACTATGTGGAATAGTTCATAAAGTAAAGTATTGACAGAAAAAGGCATCTGGTACGAGGCGATCAATCTCCATTTCACTTTGATTATCCACAGATCGATCAATGAATTCTAATAATACTTGGCACAGGACAAATAGTCTTAATTATAAAGACAAATCTATTTGTCTGCACAATATATAATGTGCCTACTGATTGATATGCATCATACTTTGGTATAATATCTTCAGTATAAAAATAATAGGACTAGATCCGTGAAGGGAGTTATTTAAAATTCGATGTTGCCAAATCCTGTTCTAGAGCGCGAAAACTGTATATGGAATTGTAAGGTTTTATGTTCTGAAAATTATTCGTATTTCTTTATTTGATAAGCTTATGATACAAAGCATCATCGTAGTAGCAATAAAGCATAAATCGAAGAAAAAAGGACGTTAATAGTCGACATACGATTTCCATTTAAACTTCTGCATTATCATGCTTTTTTCGAATGTGACCAGGTAATTGAATTTACACGGGGTTATTATGCCTGAACGTGACGCGCTTTAGCAAGTCACTTTGACTGCATAAGCACGCTCATTGTAGACCTCACGTTTACAATCAAATGTGACTGAATACGAGCATGACTCAGTTTATCAATAAACATACGAAATAGAACAACTTAATCGAATTTACAAGAGATGTATGACGTAACACATTCAGTATTAAATCCCATTCTCCAGTCTGAAATCGATAGAGTCTTAACCGAACGTCCTTGTTGGAAGTTGGCAAGACTAAGGCTGAGACTACATTAGTCCGCACTGTGACCTTGTATATACACATTTATACATAAGAGAGCTCGTGCAGTGGTCGAACTTCAAGTATAAAGTAATTTTTTTTTTTCAATTTTTTATTGATAATACCAAAGATCGTCAATAATTAGAAAATCAAAAAGAATAAAGACAATCAGCTGAGACACAGAGGGAGATGTTCTTAACAGTTTCCCCACTAACTATTTATATAGTATAGATAGACACTTTATCGGTGTTATTCTAAAAAAATAAATGCGTACTAAATACTTACTTCAAAAAGGTTTCGAACAAAATGGACCGCGCTCGGCAGAGGCAAGTTCGCGTTATCCATTTTCCGAAAGTCTAACCTAACCTAACCAAAGCGAACACAAAAGAGCAAAATGGCGAACATTCAGCGAGCGCGGTGCATTTAAAACGTAACCTTTTAAAGCAAGTGTTCAATACGTATTGAACTTCTTTGTAAGAACACCGTATATATTTAACATTTGACCTAAATATCATATGATTTTTTTTCCTTATTTTAACATTTTAGCGTTTCACCACGATCAGTGCTAACTCCCACAGTTAACTCTCAGGCCTATGGCATGTGATTCTTCAAGAATAGATTGCCACGTGCTCTTCATAGTCGGCAACACAACAGTGATGGCCTTCGCGTTGCAGTTAACCTTAGGCGATGCTAACCATTATCATCAGGTGGGCCGTCTTCCTTTTTACTGCCTTGGGCCATTAAAAAAGTCTCACCTGTCGCTAGTGTTTAAAATGTGATCTCAGATTGTAAATACGTTGAACCTTAATTGGCTCTTAATTATATCTAAGAGGACACACCGATAAGTGCTTGATGACACATATTCAACTTCCAATAATTGTCAAGTGGTAGGTAGCAAGGAGGATTTAGAAAAAGGTCTACAACTACGCAAATGACTATAGGGCGGCGTAAGGCTACTTACTACACTATAATTAATCTAAAAGCCAATCATAAGATCAGGGGCTTAAAATATTTACATAAATATTTTTGCGCATATATAGAGCCATCGCTGAATATTGTCATGTTATTTACAATAGCATATATGCGCTTCCTACATATACTTGCCTATTGAATGTACTGGATATACTCAGTGATACAGCACGGGAAATCGCCCTTTTAGGAGACCGTTTCAAAATTAAGGGCTACTTCATAATCACGTGTAAATCTGCGTTATTAGTTTGCAAGGTTGGCAAAATCATGTTTTTTGCACGTAATACAGTCATGTTACGGATCGCAAATCGTTTCCCAGTATAACCTCGACTTTACTACCGTGACGCATTTAGGTTGACCTAGATCAAGTTAGATACCTAATTGTTTATTTCGTTTGCCCCATCTCGGCGTCGCTCGGTCGACCGACTGGTAGGTAGGCTTACGTTTTTTTTTGGTTATATAAGTAAATATAACAAAGGAGAACAAAAAAAAATAGCAAGAACACTGAGACGTTCTTAGCTATAATAATGGAAGAGTTCTATAATAATGGAAGAGTTCAAATTGTTATTGCCTCTCCACGTTCTTGATTATAAAAATACTATCTACCATAATTAAGATAAATCGTTACAAACTTGTTTTCTACCAGAATATTGAGTTTTAAGCCTCGTTAATAATAAGGGTGCTTCTATTAACAAGGGTGAGAATAAGATTAATATTTTAATAAATGATTTTTTATTATGAGTTATAACTATCCGGAGTTGAAGCCGTGTCTAAGGACGTGGATATGTGATGTACCGGCAGCGCTTACCGCTCGGTGGTAACTGAATTTATATTATTTAAACTTATAGCTCGATGGGATAGTGATGAGTTAATTAAAGAATCTCTAAAGGTGTGGTTGATAAATATTTTTATACAAGAATCCTTAAAATTTACATTATAAAAATGATAATTAAAAAAATGTTTCAGGGTTTAATCAATCATCGGTAGTGACTACATCACATAATAAATTATAATTAAATTCCATGAAGAAGTGGGAAAGCGGAATCTAAGCGGATTCTACTGGACTTTATTATAACCATAACAAAAATACAGCAATATCCTACATTACTTAATCTTTCACAAGAAAAATCGTAAACTAATTGAAAGATATAGTCCGGTGAAGCTGTAAAGGCCTTGCAAGACCAATAGCGTAATCAGTTCGAAAAAAAAAAAAACTGAAAGATCGATAGCCAAGTTCGGACAGTAGTCTACACTGACCTCTCTGGAGTAATAGCGTAACAATAAATTACTATCTTCGTGGAAGGATGTCAACAATTTCGTTGCGACAACCGACACACTTAGCTACTGGCAAATGAAGTAACTGCGTATTTCCTACACCATTATTACGTTCCTATAGTTTGAAGATTTGGGAAGTTCCTAATGAGGATATTCGACATGAAATGGATAGCGTCAGAACAAAGTTACAGAGAATTGCTCCGGACTTGAATATATGATTTTTACAACCAACGCTTCGGGATTAAAACAATCGCTTGCTTACAATAACAGAAACCATTTAACGGCAAATAGATTGTACTTTTGTTTGACATTACTTCAATTACGGAGAAAAATTACCAATGTGATTGTAGTGGCGAACATTGAGACTCAAATTGACTAAAAAATTTGGGTACTCAGTCAATTAAAAATTTCAATAAAAAATATTTAGTTATATTTGAATAATTATTTAGAAATATAGGCATTAATTTAATTTAAATAATCTATATCAAATCCGACTTGATTTAATTGGTGAAAAATGTAGATATATTTTAATATTTGATTCCCCAGATAAATTTATGCATCCCTTTTCACTTCCTTGAGAGATGGTGTGAGAAGAATTCCAATTATTTACACATGTATTTAAGATTCTTTCCAAAGTTTCTAGCTATATCTATATCAAATTTCATCTACATCGGTTCAGCGGTAGGAACACGAAAAGATAACAGCCAAATAAAACAATCACAGACTTTTCTAGAATTATCCTATTCCGAGAACATAATCTCCAAACCAATCAATTTATCATGTCAAAGTTCTACATTACTTTTATATAAGACAGAATGTTTAAACGCTGTGCTGTTTCACAGAACATTTAATACTATAATAAATCTGTTAATTGCCGTATTCGGTTCATTGCATCGGTAAACTCTATTTATCTAACAAGCCATGAGGTTCTGCGAATATTTTTCAAATGATCAATATTTACATTATAATTACGAGATACTCATAATAAATAACGTAACACGGTGCAGGTAGATATAAAGATTTCAATTGGCAAGAGTGTAACATAAACATATAAAGAATTATATACTTTTACTAGCGGGGTCGGCGAGCGTTATCCCCTCCTAATAATAAAAAAAAAAACGTGACAAATTACATACTTAAACCTTCCTCATAAATCACTTTATCTACAGGTGAAAACTGCATGAAAATACGTTCAGGTTTTTGAGTATATCGCGAATAGACAGACAGACGAAACTGAAAACTTTGTTTTATAATGTGTAACTTATCGAATTAGAACACTTCAAGTTTTCGATCATTCGATTCCAGCATGATTTGTTTATCTAACTTGTTGTATGCGATGTTTTCCAAAAAAAAAAAATTTTTCTTTCCTACTTTCTTTCTTTCTTCTTCTTTCTATTTGCCTTTTTGTCAAATAGGTACTTGTACAGTTACATTTGTCTTGTTACAATATGCTAAAAACACAAGTTAACACACCGTTTATCGATATTTTCCTACATTCGATATAAATACCGATACATATATCGATTATTATTTAAACACGCGTCCAAACACTAAAATCCGTCCATAAGTTCCAATGTGATTGATTAACGAGCATTTAAATACACGTACATTCGTGACAATAACATCTGTATTAGATGAGAATAACTTCATTGATTAATAATGCCACGAGATAATCATAGTCACGTGATTATTATTTCGAACTTGAGTTACGTAATGGAACCCGCTCGCAGAAGCCAGTTCACTATATAGATATAAGATAACCCGGCATGTCACGACATCTAAACGGAAACGGATTAGATGCCAAACGTGATTTCTATAACAATGTCCGATACAATCGGGAATATTCGTTTTGATTTATCATTCCAGAGTTCTTTGAATATCATATTTAAAAAAAAATATGCCAAAAGGCGCCAGAAACGCAGACGGACCATCTGATGGTAATGATTACCGAAGCCTACGGATAAATCCAACATTAAGGGTACCACTGTTGTGTTAGCTACCTTGAAGAGTCCCATGTCCTGGGGGAACACTGTATCAGGTATCCCATTTACACATGGCCAGCTTACGCAGAATGAAGCTTCTATCTACACTTATACAATAATACATGTCTTTTAAGTATAATAAATTCAGGGCATCCGTTCATAAAATTAATGAGGATCTCGGTAGAGTAATGTCCTGGTCTGAGCAAAACACACTGGTCCTCAATCCCACCAAACCAAAATTCATGGTTTTAGGAAGCAAGTTGCAAATCAATTCTATTCTATCCGCCAATCCAGTGATAAAGATTATGGGCAAAAATATAGATAGGGTTGATATAATTCGTAATCTGGGATTTCTCATCGACCTGGAACTTCGTTTTTGAGTCGCACATAAATAATGCTATAAAAATTGCTTCTATAGGTTAAAAATATTGTATCGCTTTAGACAGTATTTTAGTATCACACTGAGGAAGATACTAGTTGACACTCTAGTTCTATCGAGACTTAATTACTGTGATACAGTGTATGGTCCTTATTTGCTATCGCGTACTGATCGATCCATCCAGCGTGTGCAGAATGCTTGTGCCAGATTTTGTTTCGATGTTCCGCGCCGTGGGCATATTACACCATTTCTGAATGATGTAAATATATTTAAAATAGCAGCACGACGCGAGTTACACATGGCTACGCTGCTTTTTCGGCTGATAAAAACCAAAAACCCAAAATATTTGTGTGCCAAGTTAGAGTGGAGACATGATAATCACACATATTTTTCATGTTCACGCACCATTACTAAGCCATTATCGATACCTCTCCATAGAACTACCGCTTTCAGAGGGTCATTCAAATATGCTGCCACTCGTTGTTGGAACAACATCCCACCACTTTTTTTTTTTTCGAAATGTCTACTCTATTGACCCAGCAAGGTCTTAACAGCTTCACCGGACTACAAACACATCCCACCACCATATCGATCCAAACAGAGTAAACTTAGCTTTAAACTCTCATATAAGCACTACCTATTGCAACTTCAAACTCAGTAATTAAAGTGACGTATAATATATTCACGCAGTTCTATTGTACGCTCATTTTGTTGGTGTGTATTTTTTACTTCTAAAACTATATCTGTATTATTATTCTTAGATTTGTGGTTACAGTAGCCATACTTCTTTAGTGTGATTCCGTGACGTGTTACTTTTACTTTTTCTTTTTTTTTTGTTCGTTTTTAATTTTATATTTACATTAATATGACCGTCTGAACATCCGTTTATCATCATATAGGCTCCCATCGAAAATCAGCGCTGTAGTACTACTGTATTGCACATTTTTGCTGATTGGGTTCGCCAATTGTTGGACATTTATTTTTAATCTTCAAATGTATTTTTTTCTGTTTAACTAATTTGTGTAATTTAATCTAATTGTATGTTTGTTCCAACAATAAAGAATTTCTTTCTTTCTTCTTTCTACAGAACCTCACGGTTGTCGCCATTCTGCTAGACTAAAGGGCATGTGGATGAGCAGCCCGCCAGTGGCGTGAAGCGCAAGTTTTCAGTAATGGTTTCATTTCGTTTATATTGATTTATCTAGCGTTTTTTTTTCCACAAGAGATATAAAACCCAATCATTATGAAAACCCTAACTTCTTCCAAGGACTATTACTCATCCCTGACAACGTAAAATACTTACATACAAAAGTAGTTCGATTTTCCTTTAGAAAATAACACGAGCGATAACTTCGAGATGACATTCTCACAGAGAAAACTTATCAAGTTAATAAAACCATGATATCATCCTGACCCCAATCGTTCGGTGACCTTCATCTGTCCAGCAGATGACATCGGCCATCAATAAAAGTAATAAACTACAATATAACAACATATTCGTATTATATACATCAATAATCATAGTTATAAATCAACATTTAATCAACCTTGAAGAGACAATCTATACCAATAATATAAAGAGAGGGGATTTTGTATGTTTGTTTATATGAGGAGAGTAAGCTTCAGTACCACTGCACCAATTTCATATATTTTTTAATTATTTTAAATATACACTATTCCAAAAGCACATAGGTTGCTATTACTGTTTTCAGCATGAATGGGTCGGCTCGCCCGGTGTAGTACCACCCTTTCACATAAAACCAACGTGAATTAACAGTGCTTGCATTGTTGCGTTTCGCTGGGTCAGTGAGAGCGCCGGAGGACAACCCCTCTCCCCCTCCCCCTCCAGTCTTCCTTTTCTCTCCCTTCTACCCCAACATAAACTGGCAACGCACTTGCGACTCCCTGGTGTTGCAAGTGCCTATGGACGGTAGTTATCACTTAACATCGGGTGACCCACCTGTTCGTTTGCTTCCTATGATATAAAAAAAATCTATGCAAACGTGTCTCCATATAATTTGCTTGGCATTAGGTATGGGAAAGTGGCAATTGACTTCTCGACGGGATTCATCACATTACCAACAGATTTTTTCGCATCAAAGACTCGAAAGAGAAGCTTATTCAACGCATTTCTCGGATAAGAACGCAAAATTAAAAAGTAATAATTGGTCGATTAGTCGAGAAGTTCTCAAAAGGAAAAAACATCCCTATTTTGAAACATTTTTCACCTGTGCTCTGCTCCTATTGGTCTTAGCGTGATGATATATAGCCGATAACCATTTTCGATGAATGAGCTATATAACACTGTAAGAATTATTCAAATCGGACCAGTAGTAGTTCCTGAGATTACCCCCTACATCGTCACAAACTCACAAACTTTACCTCTTTATAATATTAGTATAGAAGAAAAACAAAGATGTCGACGATCACAACGCGGTCATACAAAGTTTTCTTCTAGGACAATTCCTTCGACACAGTAATCAGGATGATGTAGAAAAAGCGATTCAAATCAGACAAGTGTTTCTGAGTTTTAAAGAGAGTAACGCATACAAAGTTAACAGGGTACATATTCTTTATATATAAATTTCTTCTGAACGTGTGTATGTCACTGAACTCCTCCTAAATGGCTGGACCGATTTTAATGAATTTTTGTGTACGTGTTCTAGGGGAACCGGTGGTAGTTTTGACCTTCACAAGTGCCTTCTTAGGGTCTAAATTGAATAAATTGAGTTTAATTATAACTGTATATACAACCAGAATCAGGTATGCGATTATGTAACGGTTAGATCGATGGCGACAAGCCTAGAAAGTGGTACATAGCCTCTAACTAGCTATTGAATCCGGCTATCGAAGCATACCAATTTATGAATAGTGACAGATATTTCAACACGAAAGCACAACACTTTGCACCCTGCACCAAAAAATGAAGTGACTCAAAAATTCAGTTTTGTGGGCAATGCTTTTAAAGTTGGACCATGTTTACACGTTGGTTTTTAAAATTATCCTAAAAATAAATTAAACGCATTAAGCATCGTACATAAGTACCATACAGTAGTACATAGTACCATAAAGACGATTAAAAAGTTGAAATTGTCTTGTTGAAAAAACGTGAATTAACTACGAACTTAAAAAAAAAAGGTTTTTTAAACGTCTTTATGGTACATACGGTGATATTTTCTACAAGGACCAAATAGTAATGTAAATTACTATTTGGTAATGTACCATAAAGACGTTTAAATAACTTTTTTTTAAGTTCGTAGTTAATTCACCTTTTTTTATAAAATATATTATAAGACAATTTCAATGCAAATGGAATAATAGTATAGTGCACTACGATATTTAATGTGAAACTGAATAAAGTCGTAATGTTACCAAAAAGAGTAGGTACGTACATGTTTTTTTTAAATAAAAAGGCAAACTGACGTAATGCATATTTTAAAGTAAACAAAATAATCTATTTGTATTAAAACATTGATCTATTTCGTTTTACTTCACGGATCATTAACTTTATTCGGGGACTAAGTTTTTCACACGTTCAAATTAAAAAGAGAACAACAGTCATCTATTTTCGTAGTTTTGATCGTATTGAAGTGTCTGATAAAATGGGCGTATTCTTTCGTCAAAGTTAATTTACTTTCTAGTGAAAATTCGATAAACATAAATTGGGTTAAGCCTTTTTATTAAAGGAGCTATCTGGTCAGCGGAATTTTAGAAACTGTCCAAATATTGTTTTTGAATTGATTTCCCTATCAAATATTATAAGGATTAAATACATTGCGTCTAAGTTTTACTAAAGAATTATCTTTATCTAACTGCTTTGTTTGTTATAAAATCAATAATGTTTAACAGCAAGGTGTATATAACAAAAAATAATAATTATCGAGAATAAACATGTAATAACTAATCAACGGTCAAGGTCACGTCGCTTTGTAAACGTTTAGATAAGAACAAATTTCATAAACCTATAAATAAATTGATAGAGGTCTGCCTTTGCTCGCACGCATCACACAAAAACTACTAGAAAGATCTCGATCAATTTTTTAAATATAAAGTTATTTAGGTTTTAAAAAGTTAAGATTTTTATAAGCACTATGCGTTCAGCTCTGTATAAAATGAGGTAAGCTGTGTGGTGCGCATGCGCAGGAAAGGAGAGGAAGTAAACAGTTTCTGTAAACAACGTACATTTTTGTTTTCAATTTTCCTTTATTTCTTCGTCTATATATAAATATAATCATCATCATCAGCCTATAAAAAATCCGCTGAAGAGTCATAGGCCTCTTCCCGAATAAAGGTATGGGCATATTCATCACGCTAGTCAACAACGTATTGGCGATTTTAAACTCTGAAAAAACTATTTTTCTATATTTTTCCCACATACAGTAGTACTACAAGAACATTTCTCGGGTTCAGGTTTCCTCACGATGTTTACCTTCACCGTCAGCTAATACTGTAACCAATTTAAATTAGTAAATTGAATTATGTACGTGAATTCCGAAAAACTCGTTGGTACATGACATGGTTCGAACCTGCAGACATCGGATTTATATTCCACCGGAAAAACCACTAGACCACTATGGCTTTCTTTATATTGTAACAGCTGGTCCGGCGGACGATAACCGTCCTGGTGATATCAAAACCTTAACAATTTATATACCTAACCCTTGATCATGAAACACTCTACCTACTGGTGAAAACCGCATGAAAATCCGTTCACTAGTTTTTGAGTTCATCACGAACAGACAGACAGACAAAGTGGTAGAGGACTTTCTTCTATTTTAATATTGTAAAGAGGTAAAGTTTGTGACGTTGTAAGCGTCAATCTGAGGATCTTACTGGTCCGGTTTGAAAAATTCTTTCAGTGATATATAGCTCATTTATCGAGGATGGTTATAGGCTATATATCATCACGCTAAGAACATTAAGAGCGAAGCACCAATGAAGAATACTTAAAGATATCATTTTTTTCCTCTTGAAAGCTTCCGTTGCGTGTTAGCGTTACCCCAAAGTTAGGATGGGGTGTAAGGGGTGTCGAGTAACATCTCAAGACTTGAGACACCCAAGCCAACCTCACCTGCACGTGGTGCGCCCTGCTGATCAACGAACGAGGCAATGGCGATAGCGGGGTGGTAGGGTTTTACAGCCCGACTGGGTCGCAACCATCATGTACATGGCGAAAAAGCCCGTCATAGTGACTCGCTTTTGCGCGTCGCGTTTCGAGATCAGCCTGTGCATATCCAGTACCAGACGACTTAAGTCATTATGGCCGGCATGACAGCGGCGACCGACGATGGATGATCTGTCTCTCGGTGGTCGCCACTGTTTTTGGATTGTACTATGCTTACCATCAGGTATAGTGCAGTCACTTTGTCGTGCTTCAATAAAATAAAAAAAAGTAACTATTCCACGTGATCGAAGACGTTGGCAGAGGTTAGTTTATAATACAGTAATATTGTAAAATTAAAAACAAGGCAGATGAAATTGCGAGTATCAATCAGCTAGTAACAATGATATCATACTAAAGCTATAATATCATTGGTTAGTAAGCCATAAAACATATTTTGATTTAACTGTATATATTTTTTATATTGTATACAGATAACACTATCATAATAAATACGTAGAAATAATATATTATTTTAACCCTGACGTAAACCTAAATAATAGGTGTCTTATCTAACAAGTTTAACATTCCACGAATGATAGTACACCGATAATAAATGTATTATATATAAAGCTATTTATAAACATTATATTATCGCGTTTTTTAAATCGTCACATTAGATTTAACTGATGTTTCGGTTTTTTACAGCATAAATACTTAGAATTTATACTCACGCCGGATTTCCAATGGAGATAGTTAGTTACGACGAATCGAAGTAAATTAAATTACCTTTAGCATTTTAAGATCACTCTTTTGCATTATTTAATAGTTTAATATTTTATTACTATTAAATTCCTAGTTTTACATCGCATTTTCTTCATTACACTTACTGCTGATCAATATTACAACAATTATGAATATAATACATTATACTATCGCAATAGATAACAGATTATTGAATAGAATTCTGCTGTTATTATTGACAAATTAACAGTATTACTGCAACTTGCAAAAAAGCAAGCATCATACAATAGCCAATAGTTACGAAGACGAAAGAGAAAACACATATCGTTGCTTACACTGAAAATTGCAATACGAACAACGATTATTATTTACAACTGCAATACGATATATAACAGTAAATTACATAATAGCAGAATAATTGACAACAGTTTATAATAACAGTTATTGTAAAATAACAGGTTAATTAATTATTGATACACAGCCGTTATTATTATCTATACTCGGTGTATGTTGTACTATATTCATAAGTGGAAACAGATGTATTTTTTTGCAACTGAATAAACATTTTTACGTTTGATACGAATAAAAACAAAACGTAACTCAATCGTCATCAACTCAATATATCTTGATGCCAACGGTTTATCACAATCCTTGAAACGTCCCGCTTGCATACCAAATACAAATAGCCTTATTCTTCTGTTCACTAGATAATTCTACCCTAAGATACTTTATAATATAATAAGGCAACCAACCGTCCTGTATTCTGTAAGATTGTTCCGTGATGCCAGATGTAATCCCGCTTTGCAATAATTAGAAAGAGAACCCCGTAGACCGGTGGATGCGTCCCCCCGTGTTTATTTTTCGAATAGAAAGAAGAACCAAAGGTCTTTACTGTTGGAAAATAACCACAAACAATAAGATTAATAATAGAAACATATTCGTAGTTTTCCAACATTATATATATCCAGTAACATTGGTAGATTTTCAATGAGGAGCTAAATCTACTACATAACATGCCTCTACAAACAACGAAGTGCTGTACAGTTTATATGTGTGATCGCTTTCTAATTCCAAGTCATTTTTTATATACCGATAAAAATTGTTTTGCTTTCAAACCCTCTTCATCTAGAGATGTCCCGCACACAATGTCCAGAAACTTGGCCACTTTACAAAATAATTTCATTAAAAACATATCGATCAATAAACAAAGCAGACTCATATCGCATATGAGTGGGTGGAAAAATAAACGTTTAGGTGATATCACTTTATATGGTAACACAAAGAAACAAACAGTCAACAACCTGCGACATTTATATGCTAATATGCATGAAATCAATTGACCCCAGTTTCGATTAAGCTGTTATAAACAGTGGTTCAAGGCATAGGCTGAAGCGGTAGGTTTTTTTACACTCTTTTAAATCGTAAGGAACGTTCGTAGACATCTTGAATATTCAAGTCGGTGTGATTTATACGCATACTTTGAGAAAAACTATAATAGCCAGGTTATATACTAATAACAGTAATATCTAAGATCTAAGCTGTTTCTTTATTAATCACGACATATATGACTATGTACAAATCTCTAAAGGTTCCGTACTATTTTACAGTTTAGCTTACGCTATCTCCCCTTATTGATATTCAAAATAAATACATTTTATAATTTATTTACTTTTTTTTATTGTACACAGTTAATTATGAATCTAAAATAATAAAGATTTTGTCTTAAACAAAGAGTGGTCTTATTGGCGATATCATTCTCTTTCAGGTAATATTTGGATGTATACTATTTCAGCTAGAATTTTTTTTGTTAAATATTTAATTCTTTCAGTTATTTATCAACCTTAAACTTTTTTTGATACACATAAGTTGCAGATTCAAACAACAAAAATGTGATTGAAACTATTAAAAAATCTGACGGAAAATAAGACATATGGACTAAGAAATAAGTTAAACGACTTTTTAATTCGCGTGCTGTGAAAGTAATATTTGTTGTGTTATGACAGTCTAACAATTTTCTCGTTTTTTTTTTTAATCAAGTACATTTTACTATTTTTTGTTGCGTATTAGTGGCAACACCGGGACATGAACTATTTTATATGTTTTGTAGGTGGCAGAGCCACGCAGAAGCTATTACTGATTTCAGCATGAATGGGTCGGCACGTCCGGGATAGTACCACACTCTCACAGAAAACCGACGTGAAGTAACAATGCTTGCAATGTTGCGTTTCATTCGGTCAGTGAAAGCGCCGGACGCTCATCTTCGCTCCCCACCCCCCCCTTCCTCCCTCTCCACCCTACCCCTACCCCTCAAACACAGGCTGGCAACGTTTTCCTCCTATGAGACAAAAAAAATAATTGTTTGATGGTTATTATAATTTATTAAATAAAATAAAATTATAATTTCATCAGAATTATTGACGATGTAATTATCCAAAGATACTGTTTAAACTATTCACCAAGAGATGGCGCTATTTTACATAGTTCATAAAATAAACGAAATTTTAAACATGAATCTAAGTTGCACAAAGCACAAATGTTAAAATTTATCCAAATCGCTAAATTACTGTAGACTACTTATGTTACAATAGTTGAGTTACAAATACATTTGTACTGCAACTTAGATTCATGTTTAAAATTTCGTTTATTTTATGGACTATGTAAAATAGCGCCATCTCTTGGTGAATAGTTTAAACAGATACTAACATGATTAACATAGAGGAATGGACCGAGTCTCAAGTATGGCTGCTCAAACGTACATTAGTGACATATTTCCTAATTGAGAACATTAGCTAGTCAAACTATCACCGACTACTACCACTCTACTGAGTTAAATGTTCTCCGCTATATTTTTATTACTTGCGCCATACTATAAATCACTGATTCAGTCGCGCTAATGCAGTGGGCGTGGGTTATTGACAGTATGTCGTTGCGTTCTATACTAATTTGGAATAAGATTTAAATAGTGTCATACATTATATATGTAAGAAGCTTAACTTGGTAGGAAAAGCCTTTTTAATCCCGATTTGGCCGCATTATTCTTCGTCGTTTTTATTATCGTTTAATAACTAGACAGCCGAGTAGTAAATAACATTTTTTTTTCGAACTGACTACGCTATTGACCTAGCAAGGTCTTATCTGCTTCACCGAACTACTAAGGCGAGCGCTTAAGGCACTCAGTCGATTTTATTTGGGCAACTAGCTCAAGGGTGCACGGCATACCTCGGCTTGGCTGTTGCCTGTTACATGCAAACTCGCGACCTATCATATATAACCTAGCTAACTAACTATTCATATATGTTTAAGTTGTTATGTGTACCAAGCATCAACAACCCCTCCATATATTTATTATCGGAAAATTAGAGTTTTTTCAGTTCGATAAGGGAAAAAAAATAAAACCCTTCCACTTCCACGTGTAAGCGTGCACGTGTATCGTGTAGAGTTGTAGCAATGATGTAAATTTTTGTGTCACTGTATCGCGCAAGTAACGCACTCAAGGGTCCCTGCCGAGGGATCGAACCTTGACTTAAGCCGTTACTGAGGGAGGCCTAATCTGGGTAAATAACATTAAAATTAATAACTTTAAACACAATCTCTAAATACGTTGGTTACGAAGCAAAGAGACAGCTTTTTTCCGCACTATCTATACATATAATAAGAATGAAAATCTAACGTCTCTACTTTTTCGATATTCCTGAAAAAAAAAATGCTGTAGGTGTCTAGAAATAAGTAATAGAATACATTTCAATCATTTTTAGAAATGTCCGTATGTCTGTCTGTTTGTATGACTACGCATCACTGCTAAAGTATTGAGTTCAATAAAACCGCAGAAAATAGATAAAGCATATCTTAAGGAGTAAATATTTTTTGTTTCATTAAAATCGGTCCACTCTATCAAAAGTTATTTTAATTTAAATGACGACTGGAGTTAAGTACGAGAGAAGAGTAGTAATCTATACTAATATTATAAAGCTGGAGGGTCTGTTTGTTTAGTAGGTTCAACGCGCTAATCTCTGGAACTATTGGTCCGCTGCGTGTTAGCGTTAGCCTAAAGTAACTATTCCACGCGGACCAAGTCGCGGGCAGAAGCTAGTGTCTTTAACTTAAATCCAAAGTTTTATAGCGTGATAAAATATCATTTTAGTATGTTATAGATTTTAAATGATAATGTTTAATTAACATGTAGATTTATGTTACTCATTTGCAAGTGGTCACGGCCGCATGAGTACGTTCTTGATTTCGCCGAGAAAGTGGTTAGGATAATGATGTGCCTCGACTGGTTAGTTTTACGTTTCGATTCACTCGATCGTTATAGTAATCGAGTTAATTCGATATAATTAACGAATTATCGAATCACGTCAATCGTGTACGTTTTTTTAACTTTATCACGATAAAGTGACAGTACTCTAAATGATATTAAGTGTAGTCAAATTAAAAAAAAAATGACATCATTGTTGATTTTTTTATTTGATATAACTAATGCCATTAGTCTGACGGGCCGTCACGGCTTCAACAAACTAAATCATTAGGAAATATACAGCCAAGGGATAGCAGTAACTATTAGGTCTTTATCTATGAAATTGCCGTTTTGTATGAAAAAATGTAAACGATTTTTTTTCATGTATTTTTTATTTGTATTAATCGAAGTAATCACCCATGCAATCAATGCATCTTTGCCAACGCAGTGGCAGTTTATTGATGCCCTTCTTAAAGAAATCAGCTGGACGGGAGGCAACAAATTCTTCAAAGGTATTATGTATTGCCTCTCGGGTATTGAATTTTTTTTCCGCCAAGGAGTTATCCAAATTCTGGAAAAAGTAGTAGTCTGTAGGCGCAAGGTCTGATGAGTAGGGCGGATGGCGGAGAACTTACAACCCCAGTTCTTGCAACTTGGAGACCGTCTGCTGTGCAGTATGAGGTCGCGCGTTGTCGTGCAGGAGCAGCGGAGACGAGCGATTGACCATTGCTGGTTGGAGATGTGCCAGCTTCTCCATCATTGTGTTCAGTTCTTCGCATTAGACATTTGCAGTAATGCTCACCCCGTTTAGAAGAAGCTGTGATGAATTACACCGGCGCTAGACCACTAAACAGTGACCATCACTTTTCTAAGGGGTAAGTTTTCGTTTAGGGCATTGTTTAGGTGCTGAACCAGGATCCAACCAACATGCTGAGCGCTTGCGGTTATCAAACAGAATCCATTTTTCGTCGCAGGTAACAATGCGGTTCAAAATTCCTTCATCTATGTGTCTGTTGAGCAGTGTAAGGCACGTCTCGACGCGTACTTCGCGTTGGCGATCATTGAGTTCGTGGGGCACCCATTAGTCAAGCTTTTTTACCTTGCCAATTTGACGCAAATAGACCAATATTTTTTTGACGCTAACATCGAAAGCTGCTGCTAATTCAGCCGTAGATTGTGTATCATCAGCTTCCGCGATCGCCTTTAATTCGTCATTGTGGACCAAAATCTTCGGACGACCGCGAGGTTAATTTTTCAGGTCGAAATTCCCAGAACGGAAGCGAGCAAACCAATAACAGGTGGTGCGTTGGTTTGTAGTGTTAGCTCCGTAAACGTCGTTGATGTTGCGTGCCCCTTGTGCCGCGTTGCTGTCACGACGGTACTCATATTCCATAATTACTCGAATTTTTAACGTATCCATGATGACAAAAAAGATTGAAATGCGATGAAAATGTAACACTAATCAATAAACAAATGACTACTTTTGGAAAAAGAATTCCAATTTTTTTAAACTTGATATGGATGTTGAAAACCTCCAAAAGGTTCTACTATTAGGGAGCTCAATGAAACGCAACCGTACCGCAAGATGTATGTAATCAGAGAGGCAGGTGCAACATGACAGCTTAAAACTACTTATGAAAATATTACATTATTTAGATCTACCTACATATATTACAAAAATAAAATTAACTTGAAATTAGAATTCTTAGCCAAACAAATTTTTTTTTTGTTTTTAAATGGCCAGTGCTGCAGAACGGCAATGTCATAGATAAAGACCTATTGTAATACCGCCCCGCAAGCCTTTCGACATCTGTGTGACACCGACTGACATTGCAACGCGACAAATTAAAAGACTCACTTTGACTGTTTATCGCCATATGCATGGAGCCGGCGATCCAGTCGAGTATAGTCACCCTAGCACATAGCTTATAACCTCTTCGGTACTATTATCTCGAATTAATCTTTACAAAGAAAGAAATATGTGCTGCTGTATAGCTCAAATTTGCATAATACAATGTAGGGCAAAAGTTCAGTGACGCGCTTAAAAAATAGAAAAAAAATAGTGCTAAAGGATATAAATAAACCAGTGCGAATCTCCGAATACGACATCAAGCTATCGAAGTGAAGAAAAAGAATACTGAAGTCTGATCTCACCACCATGTAATATGAGTTTAATCTTTTTATCAAGTTTCAGTAAGTATACCAATTAATAGCGAATGACTTTGGGAATTCAAATACGAGAAACATCCAGTAGCAAAGTCAATCGATTAGTAATATTTAGAACATCGATATAGTCACATATCACGTGGTCGCATCACTAGTTCACGGTACAATGGGTTTACATTAGTTTTTATGCAATACACATGTGACCGTGTAAGACGCGGTACTCGAGATGAGAGAGAGTGTTTTAACAGCTATAAAAATGTTGTTCATTTTGTTACATTTATGACAGTAAGTACATTAAATAAATTACTAAAAGAGAAAATATATGTTACTATTATAATATATGGTAGTGGGGTTAGGTGTTTTGACTGACGAAATTTAAATTTGAATTGTCCAGAATTCGCGTACATTTACCAATTTGATTTGGTAATACTAATCGATTGACTGTGGAGAAAATCATCACTGGTAAATCTTGGGAAGTGGTTCTTGTCCAACAGGCTGTTTTTTTAAGTGTAAACTTCTTTAGGCACGTGAGCACTTTTTTGAAGTTATACTACTTCTGGCGCGTTAAGGAAAAGTGATGAGAGTTAATTTTTACGATGCGCGCACACGCCGTCACGAAAAACCGACACGCTGAAGTTAGCTGTAGTTAACATTTTGTCACTTTGTATTAAAACTTTCAATGTATTAAATACGTTTTAAACTATTGCATAGCTTCTATCGCGGGCCTTGAGCGTGGTGACCGAATCCAAAAATTCCGTAACGAAAAAACCTAACACCCCCCACTCTGCCTACCATGTAGCTCGGCCGAGCGTTCGCTTAACGTATATATGATACGACTGTACAAAGCTAGCACGGATCGAGACTTTTTTTTTTTTTTCGAAATGACTACGCTATTGACCCAGCAAGGTCTTAACAGCTTCTCCGGACTACTAAGGCGAGCGCTTAAGGCACTCAGCCGATTTTATTTTGGCAACCAGCTCAAGGGTGCAAGGCACACCTCGGCTTGGCTGTTGCCTGTTGCATGCAAAATCACGACCTATCTTAGCTAACCTAGCTAACTATTCATATATGTATGAGTTGTTAAAACGTATATGTGTACCAAGCATACACGCCTCAACAACTCCTCCATATATTTATTATCGGAAAATTGAGTTTTTCAGTTCGATAAGGGAAAAAAAAGTAAACCCTTCCACTTTCATGTGTAAGCGTGTAGGCGTGCGCGTGTGTGGCGGTGATCGTGTAGTGTTGTAGCAGTGATGTATATTTGTGTGTCACCGTATCGCGCAAGCAACGCACTCAAGGGCTCCCTACCGAGAGATCGAACCTATGCTTGAGCCGCTGCCGTAGGAGGCCTAATCGGGTGCGGATCGAGACGAGCTGCTCCGAAATGGGACGAATACGTAATCAGCTGTTTGTGAGAAAGTATACTGGTGTATAGGTATTTATCATCTATGTACAACAGTGAATATCTGTACTCGTATAATTTGTGTACAAAGTGTTTTCCTGAATAACCTACATGTATGTAAGATAATAAAAATATTTTGAACAATATTAAGTTCTCATTTATTTAATAAAAGAAAAAAAATTGTTTTCTTATCGGTCACCACGCTCAAAAAGTGTAACTTGAATTAATATCAAAGAAAAAAAAAGCAAAGGAAAAAAATACTGCATAAATAAAATAAATAAATAGTTATAATTGCATAAGTTAATAAAAAATGCTATGCAATAGCTTTACTGCGGCAGTCCCCGAGTGCGACACGTATTTTTTTTCTATTGTTAGTGTCGTTTTTTCTACAAACGTAGAATAAGGCTAAGGATTAAATTTTCAAAAAGCTTTTTATTTTGTTACGCCAAAGAAGTATAACTTTTAACGCGTTTACATAAGTACACACACACTTTTTTTATGGGTGAACAAAAATCTTGGAACTTATCACATTGTCATGGAACGCTTTCCATGAGCTTTATGTATACTGTGTATATATGTAGATATATGTAGATAGATATACCTCCGTGCGTTAATACTATACATTATATATAATATTTCGATTTAGAAATTATTAAACTTAAATAATTCACGGTATAATTTATGGAATAGTTCAAAACAGAACATAATTATTTTATTGTATTGAGTTTTAACTTCTGTCGGCAATCATAAGAACTACATCGTTTTTTTTTTACATCTTATAAATAAACTTACAACTAACAATGTTATAATCAATTATCGAGTAACATAGAATAAGGTTAATTACAAGTTTCACATATAAAATCCTTTACTAGTAGTATGAGCGAACAGTAAACAAAACTGAATTAACAGAGCAGTAGCAGAGGCATACAAAAGTAACAGAGCATAGGAACTAAGGAGAGTACCAAATTAGGCCGCCCTCGGTAGCGGCTCAAGCCTAGGTCAGCTCAGATAGTTCGCGAATTGCATGTATCAGGCAACAGCCCAAGCCGAGGTGTGCCGTGCACCCTTGAGCTAGTTCCCAAATAAAATCGGCTGAGTGCCGCAAGCGCTCGCCTTAGTAGTCCGGTGAATCTGATAAGTTTACCTTGCTAGTTCAATAGCGGAGTCAGTTCGAAAAAAAAAACTAAGGAGAGAGGCGATGATATTTAGCAAGGAATCGTATTTTTTTAGTTTTAAGAACTACCTATATTCAAAAAAAATACTGATTTGGTAGGTGGTAGAGCCACGCTAAATCTATTAATGGTTTCAGCATAAATGGGACGGCTCACCCTGGGTTGTACCACTCTCTCTCAGAAAACCGACGTGAAGTAACAGTGCTTACATTGTTGCGGTTCGTTCGGTCAGTGAGAGCACCGGAAGACTACCTCCCCTCCCTCCTGCCCTCACCGTTACCCCTTCCCCTAAACTCAAGCTGGCAGCGCACTTGCGACTCCCCTGGTATTGCAAGCATCTAAGGACGACGGTGGTGGTGACCCGTCTGTTCATATCCCTCCTATGACATAAAAAAACCATGGTATCCTCTTAAATAAAGACCAAATATTTGAGAAATAAAACTAAAACAAATTGATCGAAATCTATCCACTTATTTGTAGTCATTCGCGCACAAGAAAACGTTGAAGCATAAATATGAAATTCATAAACAACTTCTCCGCCACTATATAATACTTAAGTCTGTCAGAACCAGAATGCAACCGTCACTTTATATATCAATCAAATATACATTTTACATCGATCTAAAGGTACCCGCACCGTGTAAAGTTCCTCCGAAGAGACTCCACTGCCTTGTACACAATAATAGGATGCGGCATCAAACCTGATTCACTTCACGAGTATTACCTGCAAAAAGAGAAAAACAATTTAAAACCAGTCCAGTTTTAGGGTTGTCACGAGTCCCGATTACATCTATAATTATCATACTGATTTGAGATTAAAATTCAAGCACGTCGCAATCGTATCTCTTAAACTTAACACATTTCATGCGAGAAACGAAGATAGTTCGGTGAAGGTGTAAAGACCCTTTTCTTTCTCCAAATTACTACGCTATTGACCCAGCAAGGTCTTAACAGCTTCACCGGACTACTAAGGCGAGCGCTTAAGGCACTCAGCCGATTTTATTTGACAACTAGCTCAAGGGTACACGGCACAGCTCGGCTTGGGCTGTTGCCTGATATAAGCAATTCGCGAACTATCTGAGCTGACCTAAGCTAACTATTCATACATATATGAGTTGTTGGAACATATATGTGTACCAAGCATACATACCTCAACAACTACTATATATATTTCGTATCACATAATTTTCTAAACTATTTCAGTTCGATAAGGGAAAGAAACAAAACTCTTCCACTTTCATGTGTAAGCGTGTATGCGTACACGTATGTGGGGGTGATATGTGTGATGATGTAAGATTTTGTGTCACTGTGTCGCGCGAGCAGCACACTCAAGGGCTCCACGCCGAGGGAACGGACCTAGGCTTGAGCCGCCACCGAGGGGGGCCTAATCTGGTGTGTAAAGACCCGTTCAGGTCAACAGCGTAGTCAGTTCGAAAAAAAAAATGGGAGTAACGTACTTTTACGGTTTTTGTAGACTGCCCCTCTTCTATGTCTGCTTATTCTATACATATAATAAGAATGTAAATCTAACATTTTTGTACTTTTCAGATTTTTGTGAAAAAAAAAATGGTTCTGGTGTCTTGGAATAAGAGATATAATACATTTCAATCATTTTTATAAATGTCTGTCTGTTTGTGAACACGTATCACTGCTAAAGTACTGCGTTCACGATAAAACCTCATCCAGAAAATGATAAAGCATATCTTGGAGTAACATTTAATGTTTGTTTGATTAAAATCGGTTCACTCTATCAAAAGTTTTTTTTCTCTCATAGGATGCAAACGAACAGGCGAGTCACCTGATGTTAAATGGTCACCACCGTCCATAGATACTTGCAACACCAGGGGAGTCACAAGTGCGTCGCTAACCTGTGTTTGGGGGAGGGGGTATGGGGGAGGACGGGAGGGGAAAGGAGGAAGGGAAAAAGGGAGGTGGGTCTCCGGCGCTTTCAAGCACTGTTACTTTACGTCGGTTTTCTGTGAGAAATTTATTGTGATTTTAATAAAAACGCGACTTAAGTACGAGAGAAAAGTACATAAGTAAACGGACTTAATACATTCAGATGACACATGACAGATTTTATTACCTATTGTTTTCGCAGTCGGGGGTACAGTCAGTAAGAAATACCTGTAATTCTCATCAATCTGGTTGGACGCTCTGAATACTCCTGTAAGTTTGTTTACGTTTGCGCATATAGTTATCGAATTTAATACAAAACAGAGTTAAAATATTATTATAGGAATCTAAAATTGGTATTTATTAATCCTTAGGTTGTCTCGATGTTATAAATAAAATATAAATAGATTCTGCGCATCTTTATTCAGAGCGGTCAAGAAGACAGATTGGACCGATTTTAACGTAACAAAAAATAATTTACTCCCGAGGATATGCTTCATCTTTGAGGTTATATTGTGAACTCAGTACTTTAGCAGTAATGCGCGGTCACACAAACTGACAAACAGACACAGATATTTCTAAAAATGATTGAAATGTATTCTATTACTTAATTCTGGACACCTGCAACAATTTATTTTCACGGCAGCGGCTCAAACCTAGGTCCGTTCCCTCGGCGTGGAGCCCTTGAGTACGCTGCTCGCGCGATACAGTAACACTAAATCTTACATCACTGCGACAACGTTACACATACGAGTATCTCCTCCACACACGTGCACGTACACATGCTTACACATGAACGTGGAAGGGTTTTATTTTTACCTTATCGAACTGAAATAGTTTAGAAAAATTATCCAACACAAAATACATATGAGAGTTGTGGAGGTATGTAAGCTTGATACACATATATGTTTCAATAATTCATATAAGTATGAATATGTAGCTAAGCTTAGGTTAGCTTAGATTGGTTGCGAATTGCACGTATCAGGCAACAGCCCAAGCCGAGGTGTGCAGTGCACCCTTGAGTTAATTGCCCAAATAAAATCGGCTGAGAGCCGCAAGCGCTTGCCTTAGTAGTCCGGTGAAGCTGTTAAGACCTGGCTTGGTCAATAGCGTAGTCAGTTCGAAAAAAAAAATTACAATTTTTTTCATGATATTCGAAAAAGTACATACATTTTAGATTTACATTGTTATTGTATGTATAGAGATATAGATAATCGTCTCAATAACAGTATCTTTGACAACCTTAAGGTGAAAGAGGATGGTCTGTGGAATGCAGCCCACGTGCTTGAGAGCCCGCTACACGCTGAACGGATGGCGCCGCGCGATGAATATTGATGCTATACACTTTTCAACCCGACACGCCAAATGATTTCGCGCTTTTAACAACAACACTTTAAGACACATTCCTTGACTTAATCCAAAATCAGTGGATTTAACACGTTAAATGAAACGAGACGTTAATACGAATGAGGCTTTTACTTATAGCAGAGGTACTCAATCGTTTTTTTCAACGGGCCACAAACACGTTTCATTCGTGTTACCGTGGGCCGTAAACTACAAATATTCAGGTATTAAACAAAATAAAAAAAACGTAATTTCAAATTAACAACGTATTAATGTAGTGAAAAATGGTTGTCCAATAAAACAAGCTTGGTATAGTATAACCTTTATTTTAATAAATTTAAAATAAATTTTTTTTCTCGCACTGACTATGCTATTGCTCTAGCAAGGTCTTAACAGCTTCACCAGACTAGAATTAAAATAAAGTATAATCAGATGCCTCAAATTCAAAGATCCGGCGGACCGCAGTTTGAGTATAACTGACTTATAGTATACTAGCCTCTGCTCGCAACTTCGTTCGCTTGGAATGGTTACTTTGGGCTAAATAACACGCAACAGAATCTCTCTAAAGGAAAAAAAAACTATTTTGAATCATTCTTCATTGGAACGCTCCTATTGGTCTTAGCATGATGATATATAACTATAACCTTCCTCGATAAATGAGCTATATAACATTGAAAGATTTTTTTCAAATCGGACCAGTAGTTTCTGAGACTATCCCCTACACCGTCACAAACTCACAAACTTTATCTCTTTATAATATCAGTATAGATGGAGACGGAAGTAAAGCTAGTCAGAATCCTTAAGAGAGAAGCAATAGTGTTAGCATTAGAGCAATGGTTAGAATGCTGGGACAAAGCGTCGCTCGACGTAGATTCAAATCGGATGAACGGGAGCTGTCCGTGAAGTAAACTTCGTTATGTAATCTCACATGCTGATAGGGTTTTTCTAGGCCCAACTGCCTAACTACCGCTCTCGAGATGAACATTTACCGTCAACCACATATAGGGGTTTAATGACAGCTACATTTGAGAGCCAATCAGAGCCAGTGTTTACGATCTTAAAATACGTTGTCATCAATGTCAGATGAGACTGATCTAATGTTAAAACCAATAAATAATAAAAAAGGGGGTTTGTCTTACATGTGAGAGCACCGGAGGCCCACCTCCCCTACCCCTCTCCTCTCCCCTCACCATTTCCTTCTTTCCTACATTTCCCCCAAGCAAAGGCTGGCAATGCATTTGCGACTCCCCTGGTGTTGCTAGTGGCTACGAACGGTGGTGATTACTTAATATCAGTAACCCACGTGTTCCCAATGACAAAAAAAGAACAAGCTTTGTATGAAAAAAAAATGTTTAAAAAAATCGTATAGAAAAATGTTAAGTCGTGGTGGTCTAGTGGTTGACCGGTAGAATATCGTTTCGAAGTCCACATGTTCGAATCCCGATATCAACCAAGGAATTTTTCGGATTTCACATACATTTACTAATGTAAATCGGTAACAGTATCGGCGGACGGTGAAGGGAAACATCGTGAGAAAACCTGAACCTGAGAAATGACCTGTAGTACTACTGTATGAGGCAAAACAGAACTGTGGATTTCTCAGAGTTTAAAATCGCCAATAAATCGGATCCTGGCGTGGTGACTATACCCATATCTTCCTTCCTTCCTATGGCTCTGCAGTGGGTCTCTTAAAGGCTGATTGGATGATATAAATATGAATATTTTCCTTACAAAACCCGTTGTAAAAACGTAGGTAAGCTAATGAGAAGACAGAGATCTTAAATTATTGATAGAATTGACAGATTGACGTTCAGTTGCCATTACTGCAAATAGATAATTTGTTATTATTATCTTCGTTACTATAAATGCAGGATGGATGAAATGGAGAAATGTGTCTGGGGTAGCTTGTGACCCACGAATGCCTTTGAAACTCAAGGGGAAAGTTAATAAAACTATGAAGACCTGTCATGCTGTATGCATCCGAGTGCTGGGCTACGAAAGAAACGGATGAGAGAAAATTACATGTGGCAGAGATGCGAATGTTAAGGTGGATGTGTGGTGTGACTAGAATGGATAAGATTAAGAATGAGTATATCAGAGGAAGTTTCAAAATAGCACCGATGACAGAGAAGTTGAGAAGTAATAGGTTAGCATGTTATGGGTATGTCATGAGATGAGATGAAAACCATGTGACTAGAAAAGTGTTGAGTATAATAGTGGATGGATATACGAATAGAGGAAGACCGAAAAAGGTGTGGATGGATTGTGCGAAAAATGATATGTACCTAAAAGGTGTGAATACTGCGAAGACATTTGATAGGAGAGAGTGGAAAAAAAAACATGTTGTGCCGACCCTACTTAGGTGGGATAAGGGTAATGATGATGATGATGATCTTCGTTACTACACTTAGTGGAGGGGCATGGGCATTTTGGGACAACGCCCTACCTTAAAAATACGAAAAATTAAATAAATTATTATTATTACATTGTTTGTTCATATTTTGAGATAAAAAAAAATTGTAGCAATAGGTCTCTAAACTTCTTTGAACATACCACAGTTTGTGACATTCGAATTTCGAAGGCAGGTCGATCATTATAAATTTTTCCTTCCGCCCTACCTGTAAACAATGTTGCCTTACTTCGAATTCGACTCTAGCTACAGCCCTATGCTCCTCTCGTGCGAAGCCGAGGCTTGCAACTAGTCTATCTATAATAGAAACGTAATATAGAAAGATTAAATATATGTATTATGATGATTCAATTCCACTTTTGATCTATAGAACTAAGAAGCAGCATTACCATCTAATTAGATGAGCTACTTGACAAAAAATAGTTTTGACTTTCACTTTTACGCCTTTCTTGCTTATTAGACGTCATAGACGAGTTCCGATACCTTACAATTCAGGAGACAACAAGATGATGCGATGTAACTTATTACTGGCGCCATCTTTTGGTGACAAAAATAAACTCGAATTTTAATCGTTCCTATCAGAACAATGTATGTTGAGGTAAATTTTCCACCACAAACGATATTAATTCAGTTAATTTCACACGATTATATCTACAGTGGAAAGCTATTTACTTAATTGGATTCAAATAGTCTAAATTAGTTATTTTTTTGGATCAAAATTATTACAAATTAATATTACTGAATCTAATAAAATATAATGTATAAGTATTAAGCCTTATGGAGCATCGGCAGTTAGTACGCTTGACCAAATAAAACGTTTTTTTTTTTAATTCACCACCATGTAAATGGTGTTCAAATTACAAACATTTTTATGTTAACCTTAACGAAAATCTATTCAGGGACTTTTCCAGAACGTTCAATTTCCTCGAAAAGTATGTATTGATTACATTATCATGACAAACTTTTTCATATTATTACTTTTTCATCATAACATATGTATATATGTATACCATATTATGATAAGCTTATTCCTTATTGAATGTCTATTTTTCACTGTTATTTAAATAGGAAATCGCAAATTGGTATTGTTATATTAATATAATATTCATAGCTCAAACTTTAACAGACTTTTTTACATTGCGACTAACGAAAACAAAATAATCAATTTATTTGGTCTATCCTAGTAGTTAATTCATAATGATAAAATAACATATACATAAATTCCGACGTGTTATGTTGTTGTTTGAAACATTTTCGGTGTTAATCGCATTACAGAACGACATGGCTTACTGTAACATGTGTTATATTGACAAATTGAACACTTGCGTTCCTTCGTTCCACCGAGCGACCACGGATCCATTGTCCCAGGTGGGCAATAAACGGAATGACGCCACCGGGCGCGGTCTACTTGTCGCGCACCTGTCATACTTTATTAGAGGTTAGGTGAGGCCTCGGCCTGTGCAGACGAGCTACAGAAATACCGGAAAGAATAACTAACCTAAAAGCCTTATTAAAATTTCTTGCATTGTTTACATTTAATATAATAACATCACAGTTGATGTTTATTACATTAGTGACTAGTGACGTTGAAAGATGGCGCTAGATCTTTTTGTAGTATTTTAAGTTGTAATTATTATTAACACTAGATGTCGCTTATTATTTTTGAAACATTGTATAGTTTGTAAACTGTAAAAAATCACGTGTAGTCCGGTGAAGCTGTTAAGACCTTGCTCGGTAAATAGCGTAGTCATTTCGAAAAAAAAAAAATCGCATTATTTATATAATTACATTTATTCCTTCAAAGCTTGGGGATTTGTAGTCCGGTCACTTGGTTAATAGCATAGTCAGTTCGAAAAAGAAAGAACCAAAGCTTGGGGAACCTGTAAAGATTCGTCAAGGCTTGACGGTCAAGCCAACAACCATATCCTGCTCGAAGAAAAGATATGTATTAATTTTGTTTTTATACAATAATAGTGAAAGATAAGTAGGTGTAGTGTTGTGATAAAACCCTCGATTTTAATTTCACTCCATTTTTTTTATTTACTACGCTGGGAATTAGAGCATCACAAAGCACGAGACAATATTAACGCATGGTAATATATCAGTGTAGCAGGTAAGTATAACAGTAAAGCAACAGTTGAGCATAAACACTCTACATCTTTCTTCGTTTTTATTCAATAGGGGCTAGTATTACAAGCACATTTTGGGGACGACTACAGCGAAATTTATAATATTTCAACCTTACGACCGCATAGCTAGCTCAAATTGACGAATTAAGATTACAAAATTTGCAAATATATTTCGTTCGCACTTCAAACTTTAATTATACCCACAATAAGCTTGCATAGCATTTTCTTAATTATATTATTGCACCTTATTAGGTACGCATTGTATGCTATTTTTCAGCCATAGTATTAATAGGGGGCCGATTAAATCAAAACGATCATATTGGATGTGGTCACAAACGTGACAAATGGGTCGTAATCCCCATATCAAATTACTGATAACTGAATCAAATCACAATAATCATTCAAACACGTTTGATTTCCTGTATATTTTTTTTATTTATTCGATAGCCTACAAGCTTCGCAGTTATTTATAAAAAACTATGATAAAAAAAATGTTAGCGATAGTTGGCGAATTAAATATTCTAATTACGTATTTTACATGACAATTTAAAGCCATGTAATTTCTTTGAAGTAGATGTATACATGAAATTATATGTATAGAAATGAAATAGTCTCTTTCTTAATTTTCAATCATAATTATCTACTAAAAAAAGTCAAGAATGCGACTCACAAAAGCGTCTCGTCTGCAAACGACAGTAAAATGAACCTAATTGATCTAATACGCACAAATGTAGTCTAACAAGCTTACATTGTTTTCTAAAACAGCTATGCTTCAGCAAACTTCAGTCCTGTTTATTCTATAAAATCAATGAGATAAAATATCCAGTTCAAAGCTCGATAAACATTCTTAGAGATAGTTACATAACAAAAGTATTCATGACAAAAATATTGTTATCAGGAATTTTTAATTCTAGATATTAACCCTGAGATAGTGACATGCCTAACCCATGCTTAAAGAAACTGATAATTTACCAAGTAGAATTATTAATAGAAAAAGATAGAAATCCGGGTGTTAATCATCTTTTGCTTCACACACACCATATTATGTTATATAGCTTATTATTCCCCCATGAATGAAGCATGAATGGGTCGGCTCGTCCGGGGTAGTACCACCCGACCCACAGATACACCGACGTAAATTAACAGTGCTTGCATTGTTGGGTTTCGTTCGGTTAGTGAAAGCGCCGGAGTCCCACCTCTCCTCACCTTCCCCCTCTCCTCTTCCCTTTCTCCGCCTCTCCGCTCCCTCAACACAGGCTGGCAACACACTTGCGACTTCCCTGGTGTTGTTAGTGGTGGTGGTGATCACTATCATCAGGTGACCCACCTATTCGTTTGCTTCGTCTGATATAAAAAAAAACGTAATATTGAATTTGAAGTCGGCCTTATTAGAGTTTAAAAGAAAAATATTCAGTAAATGTCTGTAGTCTTGCTGGATCTTAAGAAGCATGAAAATAAATGAAAAGTTTTTGTTATCATGTCGGATAAATATGTCTGACAGATGTTTACTCTTATTGTTATCGTTCATTGATGCTTTAAAGCCGCGACAAGTAAACACGAATGAAACTTTTTGCTCAGAAACCTTACAAAAACAAATCTTATACTTAGACTTACAAAATGTATTACCTATATTCTATCTATATGTATATAACATATAATATTCATTGTAGCGATGATTAAACTTCCTTACTTTTAAAAATAACACATTGATGAGTTTTATAAAAGCAGTAAATTAACACTTAGAAGTAACCGTGTTCTTAATGAGATTATTAATATAATACGGTTTCCTTGTTATATAAAATCAATACCCTAATCTATCTATATATATAAAAATCAATCGCTGTTCGTTAGTCTCGCTAAAACTCAAGAACGGCTGGGCCGAATTAGCTGATTTTGGTTTTGAAATGTTTGTAGTAGTCCAGGGAAGGTTTAAAAGGCGAGAAAACAAGGAAAAAATGCGAGGAGGTTAGTAAAAACAACAATTTCATTTTCCCATACAAAATGTTCTAGCCACTTTCCTGTCAAAATTTTGACATTCGGCTTTTCATATTTAAATTTTAATATTTTGATGATTGTCATTGTTTGGAAGACAAATTAAAATAGTCTTTATTGTGCCATTTCACACACACAATATCTATTTTGTTGTACGCGTATAAAAATTAATTCTGATGATGTAAATGGGTTGTCGAATATTTCTGTCGTCTGTCGAATGTCAGACGAAAGGTTGTAAAGTTATATATCATTATGTCACCATTATACCGTTATTAAAATCTTTCGTCAGTATTGTAAGTGCGTGAGAAATTTATTTACTGTTATTGTCTGAAAATGCCAAAGAAAATACGAGCTGACATAGGTCGTCGATGCCGATCAAATGTGCGACAAGCTACCTCGCGTGCAAACTGCACTAATGACCAACGGGAGACAAATAATGATAATATTCGTATTGGTATCGCAGAATTACGTTCTAAAGTGAATAACAATGAAGTAGACAGGCTTACAATGGAATGAATTCGGGCACACCAAATACAACAATAGGGAAGGACGATGCAATGAAATCGAGCGATGCCTCAGAAGAAGTGCTCCTGTCAACCTGGAACGAGTAGTATTCCAATACAATCTGGGAGTAGATTATTGTGCCGACGAATCAGTGATAATTGGGTTAACGACAATCATTTGCCAATATTGTAAAGCGTAGCCCGGTGGCTCTGATAAGTCTGGGTGTAGCAAAGCAGCGGTCACGTTTTGCTATTGGCTTCCTTCATTCATATCTACTTCGTTTAGCCTTTCGGGTGTTCATTTGAATCTGGAAATTCTCCATTTTGTCCGTCAGTGTCTAATTTTTGGTTTGATGTAAATTTGTGCTTCAATTGATTTTTCTGGAATTTTAGCACTATATATATGTTTTTCTCGGCTTAAGCAATGCCCACCTTTTACACAAAAATTGAATCAATCTGCAGTTATTGTTTTACATTAAGCATAACGTAACAGATAGTAACTGTGAGATGTACTTTGGTTGTCCTGCCGCCCGTTTTATTTTTCCAAGACTGGATATAAGCTATTTAATAATCTTAAAACTATTTTGTTTTTTCTTTTATATATCATAGGAGGCAAACAAACAGGTGGGTAACCTGATGTTAAGTGATTACCACCGTCCACAGACACTAGCAACACCAAGGGAGTCGCAAGTGTGTTGCCAACCTGTGTTTGGGGGAAAGGAGAATAGTGAATTTGGGAGTCAGGGAGGGGAGGGGAGATGGTCTTCCGACGCTCTCACTGACCGAACGAGACACAACAATGCTAGCACTGTTACTTCACGTCGGTTGTCTGTGAGAGAGTGGTACTACCCCGGAAAGGCGACCCATTCATGCTGAAACCAGTAATAGCTTCAACGTAGTTCTACCACCTAAAATTCGTTAATTTCGAATAACTATTAGACTAAGTTATCTTTTCAAAGACATTTGATATCATTTTTTAAGACATTTTGTGTTGTATTTCCGATCAAAATTTTCAGCCATTTTAGCCAGGGAGAGTTTTCATGTTGTTATGATAGGTGATACGAAGTACACCGGGTCATCTAGTCTTAGAATATAAATTATATTTCATACACCAAAACCATTCATAAAATTTCTTCTAAACATTAAAAACTTTTTTTAAATTCCCTTCATAGCCATTAATATATATATATTGACAAAAATAGTTGATAATCCAAACTTATACTTTATATAAAGAATTTGTATTTAGGAGTTAAGCCGTAGAAAAATAATATTATATTATAATTTATTTCAGGAATAGAAAATTATATTACCTTTTAATCAGGTTTATATTGTATTTATTATGTACGAAATCGCAACCGAGTCTTTAATTGTGAAACTAGCGTTTGCTCGTGTCTACGCTCACGTAGAAACAATACATTTTTTCGTCAAGCAAGATGTACACCTGGCAATGTGTATGCAAAATTTCATAAGACGTGAAAACGTAACAAATAAACAAACACGCATTTATAATATTAAATAAGGATTCCGATGTTTGTGTTTGTAATCTTTCTGCTACAAAACGGTCTTATCTAAAAATATTTTTGCACTTATGGGTGACTTGTATTGTTCTAGGCTACAATTAAATACGATAGATGGCGCTGTTGTCGAGATTTAGAATTTGATTTTTCATATAAAAAAAACATATAACTATTAGTAAATTTTCAGTCTGTCTATTGTAAAAAGGAGAGTATCCCTCTCAATTTTTTTTAAAATATTTTTTTATATTTTTGTAATTTATTAAGCTCTATGGCACAACAACGTCTAGTTACCGGATCCGCTGGGTTACAATAAATTTATAAAGCAATTACAAAAACTAAGGGTATGCATGCAGTAAATATCGAAGATCTAATTTAGATTACGTTGGTCATTAGAAGAAGCGTAGCAATTATGATGCACTCGCTATGTAGATATAGTTCTATACGTTAGATGGTAGTCGAGTCTTGCGTTCGATCTCCATTCATTGCGGTCCGTAAACTGTATACAATGAAAACGCCGCGGCTTATTAAAGCCAATTACATATTACGGTTCAGTGCCGTCTACTCGTATTGTCTAATTGTCGGCAGTATTACCATGTCAATGATATTAGAAAACCGTTTGATAATTTTGAATTCTACACGACAAAACTGAAGCGTTATTAGTGATGTTTTGGCGCGATCTTCGTCGAATCATGTAGATTTTTATATTTAATTCATATTGTAATGTTATTTGACTCTATGTATTGTAATTTTGATATCATTTTAAGTTATATTTCAAGGTTACTGTGAAAAAGTGAATTGGATGGAAAATAATACCACGGAGCATGAATTCTAAGATGATACAAAAACTCCATGGAAAGTTTTAACAAAGGTGCCACCATCTTAGTACAATGTTCGCAAGAAACTTGTAATATTATTATCTACTCGATAATGGCAGTAACAATCTGGAAGAATGGTTCCCAAAACTAAAAATAAAAAGAGTAACAGTAGTTTGACTAGGGCTAATTACAATACAGGCTGTACTGACCTGACGAGATTTTTACAGGCAGATGAGGACTTGTTTAGGATTATTGTCATAATTACAGAAGACCAGTATTAAGGACAAAAATGTATAGGATAGATTAAAAGTTGTAGGGATTAAGTATTAGAGAAGAAATTATTGTTACAAAAATAAAAACAGCCCGCAGTTAATGTTATTAACAAAAGTCCGTAGGACAGGTGTGGCGTTACTACAGACAGGGGGAAGATTATAGAGAGTGTGACAACAGATCCCTCAATCAGATGTGAAATACTCTTTATTGTGCTGTAGAATTACAACAGGCTAACTGATATCCGCGACTTCTTCTCTTGAAAATGGGCTTTATCCATTTATGGAAACATTGCTTTTTTGTGTAATATTTGCATCACCATTTATACCATTCTAACGAGTATAAGTTCCCTATTCATTTTTACAGTTACCGCTTAGCCAATGTGAAATAACGACGACTCTCTAAAAGTACCAGTAACAGTCGCGTCAAAATTGAATTAGACATGTTCGAAGATAAACCCCGACAAAAAAACAACACTAAACTTTATTCATGTATACATATTTGATTTCTTTTGTGTGGTTTACACAAAAACAAACGAAGTACTCTTTCGTATTGATAAATATTTACTCATTACGCGGTAGCGCCATGCAATATTTATTTATGTATCTTGTACAGAAGTTATAATTTTTTTTTTGTACACAGGAAATTTCACTTTTATTCGAGTTCAAATAACATGGTACAGACCGCCTCATTCTAAACCGGTTTATGAAGAAATAATCAGCAAGTGCAAAACTGTTTTAAACTGGATGTCTATATTTCTAGACGTTGATTAATATTGCATGCATTTTAATATATTCTGACCTAGTATTTCAACGTTACTACTTTATTTAAAATCTAATGACCGTGACTTAGTTCATTTTAAATATACCTTTGGTGTTCCACAAAGACCAGTTCATTTATTATATAACTACTTCTGCCCGCAGCTCCGTTCCCGTAAGTTACATATTTAAGATACATTTGCATCGACTTAATTCAATTTTAACTTTATGACTCGTTTCACATCTTATACCGTTAAACGAGTAATTCTTATATATTTGTATATAATCAGGATCTCGAATACGGCATCATCTATTTCCGTGAAATTTAGTATGTAAGTAGTTTCGGGAACGATAAATCGATATAGCTAGATTTTTTATAATACCTGGCCAAAGAACATGTACTAAAAGAAGAATAAATCAGTTTAGTGGATTTAGAATAACAAGCACACTAACCGACAGACAGACGTAGCTCTTTATAATATTAGGTAAGGGAGATGTAGCTTCATTCATTGTTTGTTAAAAGTATTAGTATGAAGCCTAGAGCCTTTTCAGGGTTATATCTACACGAATTAAAGAGTAAATTCATAGAGATTTAAGTTTTTAGAGAAAATACCATGCTTCTCCACCCACACGTTAAGCTATGCGTCGTACTTCATCAAGCCTTAGTTTTTTTTTTATTATATAGATACTAAAGAGATAATATAGAAACGACACGACAATTATAAGCATAACTTATTTGTTTTGTGTTCGTTATCTATCACCTTAAATAATAATTGTAAAATAGTTTCCTATTATTACATCCTAAACATTGTACAGATTACAAAGTAACACAGATTGATAAGAATCACTAAAGATTAAATATCTAGCAGATTCCAAATGTAAAATAAAAATCCTATCGAAATCTGCGTTCGTAATTCAAATTCCTATGGCGGTTTCCTACACGTCACGGCGCATGTGCGTAATCCACCAATCTCGAAGTCGTAATCGCGGGTCATCGGCCTCCGCGGGCAGAGTGACCAATGTCCGGTCAGGGTCCCGGCTTGACATTGCACGTTCCTTTTACGAATTTATAAAATGTCAAGCGGGTTTTTTTTTTTCTTTTTAATCAATAACTGGATATTGATTTTATACTCTACAGCCAATCGCCGAAGGAAAAGATAATAACCGTGGAGAACATTTAATGAAGGATTTCGATTATTAATGGAAATATTGTGTATAAAGTTGCATTTTTGATTAAATTGAACAATATATTAATAATATTAGTCTTAACAATATAATCATCTATATACACTAATTGTTTGAAGAGCGGTACATTTCCGAAGCTCTTCTGCTACCATTATTGTAAAGAAAGAAACTATCGTATAATATGTTTTAGGAGGTCATCTCCAGAACTACAGATCTGATTTTATTTTTTTATTCACTAATATCAAGCTCCATTGAATGACTTATTTCTATACCCTATATTTGATTACTGTAAATCAACATATTGAATTTAATCGTAGATTTTCTTCGGTAGAACGCATGGGACATAGAACCTACTAAATTAAATGAAAAGTAATGTAAGTTATGTTTTTCTGTGGTGGTTAAACAGTAACGGAATTATTCATTCACGATTTATTCACAGAAATATAGGACAAGTTTCAGTAGAAATTTGAACTAAACGATGATTTTTTTTAAAACGTGGAATTGTAACGTCCATATATAGAAGAAACTAGTATACAAATAGAAAAATAAATTTAAAATATTCTATTACAACAAAGAAACGAATTTGCAAGAATTTATAATTGTGTTAAAAAAAAAACAAATGCAATTTACTACGAATGAAAAACATGCGAGCAAGCGAACGATATGATGATAAAAAGTAACCAGTGAATATAATTAAATGCACAATCACGCTATATTAGCGTTTACGTGGAGTGATTCAATGAAAATTGATTCAATCAATTTGCCTTAATCATAGTTATATTAACAACAATATGTACTAATAAATATAAGAAATAGTACTCAAAAATTACTTCAACACATTACTTAAATAAATAATGTATGTAATGTGTTTATGATTTATCGTTCAAATTTTCTGAATCATCCTATTATTTATTATAAATGCGCATGTTAGTTTGTATGTCATGCTTTCATGCCTAAACTATCTGTCGGGAAGTTTTGCATGCCTAATGAGAAAAGCGAATTATCCAAAAAGCCATGTATGTGGATGGATTGATAATGTGCATCATTTTGTAGGTGGTAGAGCCCCGCTGAAGCTATTTTTGGTTTCAGCATGAATGGGTCGGCTCCTCCGGGGTAGTACCACCCCTCTCACAGATAACCGACGTGAAATAACAGTGCTTGCATTGTTGTGTTTCGTTCGGTCAGTGAGAGAGCCGGAGGCCCACGTCCCTTCCACTTTCCTGCTTTCCCTTTCCTTCCCCTCCCCCTTCTCCCATATACAAGCTGGCAACGCACTTGCGACGTCCCTGATGTCGCTAGTGTCTATTGACGGTGGTGATCACTTAACATCACGTGATCCGCCAGTTCGTTTGCCTCCTTTGATATAAAAAAAAAATTGTGAACATCAAAACAAATATACTTACTTTATTTAATGTAAGCCCTAAGAATGCGCTTATGGACGTCAAAACTACCACGGGTTCGGAAAACACACCAGTCATCGAGAAGAACCGGCAAGAAATTCGATCTGGTTAATCTTTTTAACACATACGAGTATATGTTTAAAACACATTATATTGATCCAATCTATATTATTATACCTATATGAATGGAATGTTCGAATGAATGTATAGAAGAACTATATTATTACTGGACGTATCTATCTATTGCAGTACCGGATTAGTGAGACTATTGTTATGTATTTAAATTAAATTTTAAAAAAATCATTTACATGAGCTTCAAATAATACCTATAATATGCTATCATGCTACGTACCTTCCTCTTATACTAAGAGCAATCTCGTTTCGAAATACATACATAAACAGAATCCCGTCCGATGATCTAGAAAGTGTTTGTGCGCTAGAGTCTGCAAGCATTCGTGACAACAGACTACAATAATATGTAAATACAAATTATCAGCGAGAGTTAATTTACGTCGTGTTTACTGTTTTTCAAACTGGGCGTACTCGATGCAAGCATGCTATATTTACTCGATTATACTAAAGAATTTATGGTAAAACGTAACGCATTGATAACATCTTTAGAAATTGCAAAATGTATATGCAAATTCATAAAAAAATGGTTTCTTAGTGCTCTGCTTCATTATACATAATTTTAGGCCTACCAGTTTAATATACTATGTTGTCAGACAGTAAATTTTAGAATTTAATGAGGCACTAAGTAGCCGCAAATAATGTTTAATCTTTTTTTATATATATCATAAGAGGCAAACGAACAGGCGGGTCACCTGATGTTAAGTGATCACCACCGTTCACAGACACTAGCATCACCAGAGATGTCACAAGTGCGTAGCCAGCCTGTGTTTAGGGTGGATTTGGGAAAAGGAGAAGGGGAGAGGAGAGAGGAAGGGATGTGGGCCTCTGGTGCTCTCACTGACCGAAAGAAACACAACAATGCAAGCACTGTTACTTCACGTCGGTTTTCTGTCAGAGGGAGCATTACTCCGGGCGAGTCGACCCATTCATGCTGAAACCAATAACAGCTTCAGCGGGGCTCTACCACCTAAAAATCATTCAAATGTTAAATTACTGTTAGTGCAGCAAATTTAAAACAAATTAAAACATAACACGAGTATTGCATAGAAAGCCGACCACGGGACTGAGCGGTAAGACATTGTACTTTGATGACATAGGCGTTTAAAGTTCGGTTCTAGTCGGGCGGTTAACTCGCTCCTGCATACTCAGCGACGCATCACATAGCCTTCCACTTCTAATTGTACGTACTGTCTGCTCACATCTTGTATGATAATCGCTCTATTTTCCTGGGACGTGATAAGTACGATATTAGGTAGACTATAATCTTCTTCAGTAAATAGACCAAAAGAAAATGAAAACAGAAAACGTAGTCATGAAACTATATAGGGCTTTTTCTAAGTACATCTTGCTAACTACCACTCAAATTATCTTATATTTTAGATTCTTCTTGATTTTGCATGTTTACTAGTTTAGACCACATCGCAATTTAACCTCAGGTAAGATGGTGATAAAACGCTAAAATATATAGACTAACAAAGCGCGTTCAAACAAAGAATCCCGTCTCTTATGCTTTAAAATATTAGTATAGATAATCTTATTAAAAGTTCTTGAAGCCTATCGCTTATAAGTTCTAATTTTGATAGCGCAAACTCTGATATTTTTCCACAAACTAGCTCACATTACAGAGACCGACAAACGGCGAAAGGTGTACGAGTCAGGTTCCCTTCGTCACGGAGACATAGCTAACATATAAATTACTACGAAACGTATCATATTACCTACTTACGAAACTGGGAAATTGAGAAAATCAATACTAATATTACTCGAAACTTGGCTCGCTCCGCGTTCTCCCGACACAGCCGCGGGTCGAGATATAGATCGACAAAAACTTCCACGAAATGCCCAATAATTTCTCCTGTCACGGTATCGAAAATAAAAGATAATTCAATGTTTTGAACTATTTGCAAAATCCTATTTCAAAATTTAACCACCAAGCATTTCCGATGTCGCATTTACACTTCTGTATACCGTAATTGTAGTTATTTGCAAAAAATTAGACTGACTTTAACTTCTAGGAGAGTCCAATGTCCTTCTATCATGGTACAAGAAAGGATGAAAAAACTAGCCAACACTTCTCCATCTTCCAACTCTTACTTCAAAATCTGTCGTTAAGCACTTATTGGCATATTCAAGAGTCGTTTTAAGCTCCAATCACTATGCTCGCTCGAGGTATTTACCGTCTCTGACCAAATCTTCAATTATCGCGTGATATATTAGTGCTAAACGAAGCTATAACTTGACACCAATACAATTTTCTGTCTAACATTGCTGATTAACCAGGTATAAGGGAAATTAAAGCGTTATGGAAACGCAAAAACTATTATACATCTTGTAAAGAACACTTTACATGTATCGTGCGGTCATCCACATTTTTGTTTCTTCATCCTACGTATACCTATCTTTACCTTCGTTTATATCAAGGGACACCGTTTCAACTTGTGAGAACATCACTATAATTGAATTGCATTCATAGATTGGTTTATGTTTGGAAAATTGGAAACAAAATTGCACACTCCACGTTATAAAGTATTCAATATAACTTTGAAGCTACATCTTGTTTAGTATATTCGTCGTGAATAAATTATAGCTTTGCATCTTATACGACATTATATCTTCGGTTTACGAGTTCTGTGAAACCATTTCGAACAAATTCGCGAAATTACACTTGGTAGCTACCTAACCTGCTCGTGTGTGACGTAATATAGAATTTAGAACTATCTAGATAGCATTATAACAGTACTTAATTGTTAAGAGATTATTTATGAATAAGCGATAGGTTGAACATATATGACACATACATCAAGAAAGTTCTCAACGTGCTCTAGTTTTTAGACTACTTACTATATACAAATTACCTTGTGATAATAACGTTTATCAATAAGGTAAATAAACTATTCATTAATAAATTTTTCTGTTAGCAAACAATGACATTTTTAAGCTGAATGATTTTCGCTACAAGTATCTAAAGTGCCACCAGTAGAGTAGTACTTTTTTCCTGTAATTGTTTCTATGGGAGACTACCTTCATGAAATAAATTTACATAAAACAACTACCTGCAATCAAGCACGTCTACAAAGTATAATTGCATTATTATAGAGCTCATTCTAATGGCTGCCTGGCTAGCTACTGTTTCTAGATGGTATGGATGGATGGACTGGTACTAGATGTTTATTCAGAGAGCGAGGTGCATTTAAAACGTAACCTTTTTAAAGCAAGTATTCAGTACGTATTTAACTTTTTTGTAATACGGTGTTATTACAAAATTATTTAATAAAGTTACAACAAAAGGCGACAGAATAATCTACATATAATACCACACTTGCGCACCTAAATAATTATTCGTAGAGATATAGTCAATAGATAATCGTGTGAACTGTAACATTCAGAATCTATTTTCTCCTGTGTTAACCTTTGATGGTTTTTGTTCGACCTTTGGCATTATCCCGATGAGGTCGTTCGGTGCGGCGCCGGTCGTGCAGACGCCGCGTCTCATATAATATGGGTCGCCAGTCGCAATCGTTACCAGAACATTCTACATACCCCACTCTCATTGATTTTATTCTCTTAGTGCAATTTAACCGTTTCGTGTTCGTAGCTGATTCTATCGACTGGTCTCTGTTATACTTTACGTAAAGTGACCAGTGCTCCATGGTACATTCGGAGAGTCGATCTCCATAGAGACCTAGAGATTCCTTCTATCTGGGCGTACGTAAAATCACTTACGATTAGTTATTTTGAAAAAGCTGCGAATCATCCCAATCCCTTAGTGGTATCCGCCGCAAACTATGAAACCGTACCTAACGCTGCGCGTTATAAAAGACGTCCGCGATGCATTTTTACCGACCCTCTTGATTTAATCACGTCAGCGAACGATCAGTACCAGCCTGTCCCTCGAAACAGAGCGTGCTCACGCCCACGCCCGCGTAACCACAGATCACGCCGCCGTGGTCTGGGGGTTAATTTCGCTCCCGCACACCCGATTAGGCCTCCCACGGCAGCGGCTCAAGCCTAGGTTCGATCCCTCGGTAGGGAGACCTTGAGTGCGTTGCTTGCGCGATACAGTGACAGACAAATATACATCACTGCTACAACACTGCACGATCACCCCCACACACGTGCACGCCTTTACGCTTACACATGAAAGTGGAAGGGTTTACTTATTTCCCTCGTCGAACTGAAAAACTCTCAATTTTCCGATAATAAATATATGGAGGAGTTGCTGAGGCGTGTATGCTTGGTACACATATATGTTTCAACAACTCATACATATATGAATAGTTAGCTAGGTTAGCTAAGATAGGTCGCGATTTTGCATGCAACAGGCAACAGCCAAGCCGAGGTGTGCCGTGCACCCTTGAGCTGGTTGCCAAAATAAAATCGGCTGAGTGCCTTAAGCGCTCGCCTTAGTAGTCCGGTGAAGCTGTTAAGACCTTGCTGGGTCAATAGCGTAGACATCTCGAAAAAAAAAAAGTCTCTGTTATAGTTTTTTTATTCTGCATAAGTGGATAGGAAATATTACCACGGACCATGGATTCTGGTAACAAGAAGGGTGGCCTTGTTAGGACATTAAAATAATCACAAGAAACTTGTAATATTATTACCTACTGGACAATTACAGTTGCAAATCTATAAGAAAAGTGGGTTCCAAAAATACGACTAAGGACAACTTATTTGTTTTTTTTTGCAAATTGTGTAATAATTTTCCGAATGTACTTAATAAATTTTAATATCTACTATTTATAAGAATGTGCCTACAGATAGACGTGGTAATTATCACAGCAACTAATAATTATTATGATAAATCATCTTTAATCTGCTGTTCATCATCCGACGTGAGTTATCATTATTGACATAAACAGTGTTCAGTCGGTATTTTCGCAATATATGACCAAGCATTATGAATCAAGTAATCATATACTGCATCCTTTTTTGATACCCACTACATAAAGGAAAATGATACACAGATTATGTTGTGTCGCGTTGAAGACAAGTTTCATTTTATTCACACTTTTTCCACCTATTAGTCGTATCGACCAATTCTACAACCGTAAAAGGACATTCAGACAAAATATAATGAAAGAAACAAACTAATTCGGTTTAAGGGTAAAATTTCGTAAACATTTATTTACATTACACACAATGACTATCAAACGCTTTAGTAAAATCTCTTATGGGCTGTAAGCTTGATCATCAACCTTTAAGAGACCCACTCCTCCGTAGTCCTGTTCCCAAAGGAAGGTATGGGCCATAAACATCACGCCAACCCACGACGTATTGGCGATTTGAAACTTTGAGAAAATTCACAGTTTTCACACATACAGTAGTACTACGAGAACATTTCTCAGGTTCAGGTTTCCTCACTATGTTTTCCTTCACCGTCAGCTGTTACTGTTACCAATTTAACTTAGTAAATGTACCTACGAGAATCCCGAAAAATTCCTTTGTACATGTCGGGGATCGAACCTGCAGACATCGATTCAATTATATTCAGTTCCACCGGCCAAACCACTATATCACCACGACTTTCTGCAACTGTAAGCTTTGTTATTTTCGGAGTGAGTACGCTATTGACCTCTCAATGTCTTTAACAGCTTCATCGGACTACCTGTAAGCTTTGTTATCATTGATGTTTCGCTTGTAAGAGAGATGGAGAGTTTTTAAAAAATAAATAACATTGCATTACGATGATTCTAAATAAGCTATCAACCAATTGTAAACGAAAATGTCATTAACTGTACTTAGCACGTTAGAATTTAGTAACTAGGTATGGGTGTTGTCGTATTGCGTACAAGTCATTAAATAAATTACTCGCTGGTAATTAAACGATTATTGCAATTGATTACTACGCGTAATGTCACGTATTTATACATACTTCAGATGAGTACTATCGCTCTGTTTAAGTAAGTGCTTACAATGTTACTAGTAATTAATTTATTGCCCAAGTTCATATGTACTGTGCATTGCGACAGTTAAAAATAGATATCAAAGCATATTTTGATGGATATTATTAAGTCACGAGGATTCTTGATAGGGGATGGTCTAGTAAGAATTCTGACTATTTGTAAGTCTGTATTTCTGCTAACTGGACTGCTAGTAAGTGTATAAAAGAAAAAGAAATGTTTGATCTGTTTAAAATATAGAGAAACTCTAGGTTTCCATTATCTTATTTCCACTCACTCCCACTTTGAGGGATCTCCATCTTTGACCCCTCAGACCGCAATCAGGGCCCCTTGGAGGGCCAACACCTGTTAGGGGAGCAAATGCAGTACCAGTCAGCAGTCCCTGATCTCCCACCTAAAAGATGTATGAAGGCATCGTGGAGTTTTAGTCCGTGCGAATTGGACATAACCCATCCTCAGCTGCCAGACGGGATGAGTATCTGTTAGCGATCTCCCTATGTAAAAAAAAAGTTTCCACTACTTTCCAACAGCGTATATCCTCAGTAATATCTAAAAAGGATAGTTAAAACGCCCTTATAGGCTATTTTAAATCAATATAAGAATTTAACTACAGCCCTACAAAATAATTATCAAATCAATTGTGATGTACATCATTACCTCAATACGTACGTACTACTGGAAAGGTTTCAATTAAACTGAAAGAACATAACATTAAAAAAATTGTTAACCACATTACTTAATCTTTGACTTCGTAGAGCAATCCAATAAGCACAATGGCTATTACAGGTATTGCAGAGAAAGTAATTGTGTAGGGTTGACAAGTTTTTAAGTTAGCTTTCAGATTTCAATTCTATTTAAATTCTACCGTGATAAAATTGCATAACTTATACTTATTTTTACCAATTTGATCATTGATGTGAAACATCTATAGGCGAGGGTAAATCTGGCTGTTGGCGTCGCGATGTCGCACTGAGCTCACATACCTATAGTATATACAGTGTTGTTTATTACGTTACAAATTTCGATGTTTTACAGCTACCAGGCTTCCCGTGACGGCTTTCAATTTTTTTTCTGTTATTTAGCAACAAAGATGTTCTAGGCATGTTTGTGAATGATTACTTTCTGTATCACCAATTTCGTCATTTAGATTATGTTTAATCTTTTTTTCCTTTTAAAAATATCAATAAAGCTATTTATTTTAACAAATTTTAATATGAAGCCACAAACGATCTAATACTTACTGTTCATAATTATTGTAGAAAGTCATTTAAAATACAAAAAAATAAAATACAGAATCTATATGATGTTCACAAGTGGCATCCCTAAATACAATCGAACAATACCGGCCAATGAACTGAGAAGTCATTCAGCCTGCACGTGTTCTGAACTCGTTGGTATAGGAAAGATCAATCATAGAATAACATTGAAAGGAAACCTATTTACAATAGAAGCCTAGATTTAATTCCAATACTTTTATATAATAGAACTTGTAATATCTGACAAATGGGATCGAAATTATGATTGGCTTATCGGAATTATCGGTGGTATATCTACTTAGAAAGCTGTCTCAATTATTGAAGCTAAATAATTTAACAAACATAAATAAGGAGATTTTCGTAGGAAAACTAAAGTTGTCGACATAGCTCAACGAATGCACATATCTAGCGGGATGTTTTGCCCTTAAAATCTGTCTGGCTGCAGAAATATATTTATGTAGGTAGTTTCTGTAGGTGGTAGAGTCACGCTGGAGCTATTACTGGTTTCAGCATGAACGGCTCGGTTCGGCCGGGGTAGTACCTCTCAGAAACCGGCGTGAAGTAACAGTGCTTGCGTTTCCTTCGATCAGTGAGAGCGCCGGAGGCCCACCTCCTCCTCTCCCTTCCCTCCTCTCTCCTCCCTATTTCATCTCTCCCCTCCCCGACACACAGGGTAGCAACGCATTTGCGCCTGGTTTTGCTTGTGTCTATGGACGGCGGTGATCACTTAACATCAAATGACCCCGCCTGTTCGTTTGCCTCTTATAATATAAAAAAGATAATGTAATAATTATCTGAATAACATATAAAAAATCAAGCATTTAAAAGTAAGTAAAGTTCAATCATTTTTTTTGTTTTGCTTTAAAGCGTCTGCAGAAGTTGTGGTTAACGGAAAGTGTCTGGCGATACTGGATCCTACTTTAGAATGATGTTATACAAATATATATAAAAATTAGCCATTTACATTTCAGTAAAATGATTCTTATTAACCGACTTCAAAAAAAGGAGGAGGTTATCAATTCGACTGTATGTTTTTTTTTTTATGTTTTTTAGTAACAATTCTCTCCTGATATCTACATTACCCCCAAACGTCGAACTCTGTGACAGTGTAATCGTTCTAAGTACATAAAAGACTACTCAAAACATGAAGTTTCATATATTTAAGAATAAGTTGTATCTAGCAACTCTGGGAACTTAATCTAATTCTCGTGTTATCTTTTGGAATATTATTAAAAAATATTAAAATTATTTTGTTACAGTACTCCTGAACATTTGTAAGCAAAATTTCATGATGATTACTTGAGTAGTTAGGCCGTGAATGCTAAATATTGTGTGTAAAGATTTTCAGAGTTCAAAGACCTACGCATATATGTATCTATTCATGGTCATCCGTTGAACAGTAGGTACTGGAGAATTACGTGCGACAAGACAACTTATCAAAACTTATCGAATAATAAACCTATCAAAGTGCCTAACCTAGTAAGCGAACCTAGCGAATTACACAGAAATGGATAACATACAACCTCCATGACTTTATCGATCTCATACCAATATTAACTTTTTAATTGTACAGGTTGCTAGCGAGTCCGGCGGACGATGCACTGCCTTGATAATAGGAAAAAAAAATTCAACCGCAACGCCATCTACCAGGTCCAGTTATGAATCTAAACAATTCTTGAATCGATCTGAACACACACAAAAAAATCGTCAAAATCTGTCCAGCCGTGTAGAAGGAATTCAGTTCCGTACACACGGGCAAATAAATTATACATATATATAAAGCCATTTTAAATACTGTACACTTTCGTAAGCCGATTATTTTTTATTTATAATGTATTTTTTCTTTCAATTAACTTCTATTTCAAAAGTTTAAAATACCCAAAGGATTTTAAACAGGAAACACATTTAGACCAAAAAATAATAAAATTAATAATTCAATCGTTTTATTATCAATCATTGTGATGTTTCAATAAAAATAAAAACCAGTTTGAAAACACACGTATTTTTTTGTATTGTTATCTCTTAAACGTAGAAAAACGTGAAATATTATGTAAGGTTGTATACAACGAATGCTTGTGGCCTTCGGACGAATTCCGCGTCGTTTTCGTTTGTCTGTCGTAGTTTGGTAAACAAAATATATCACAGGCACATGTTAAATGCCTTCCGTATATCTATACAGTTTATTTCGTAATACGTTTATCATAAATATAATGGAATAAAGGTGATTGCTCACCCGAGAGATATCCAGTCTAAAGGAGTGGCAGTAGAGGGCTTATGACGGCAGAAAAGAGCGCCATGTCGTTCGCCGTGACGGCATACGGGTTGACGAAAATGTTAGTAACCATTTATAAGTGCGTTTAGTCATTGTGTAGTGTATATAAATAAAAAATCAATCGCCCAATGTATGTCACAACGTTACTTCAGAACAACTGCCTTTTTCGGCTATCTCTTTTTTGTTGTATTTTTAATTGTTAGGACAAGGTTTGTATGAACTGCATTGTATGTATAAGGTATATATAATGTTAAGTGTTCGTGTTAAAAAATCTTCATATAAAGAGACGAAATAAATCGACACGAGTAATTTTTATTCTATCAATCGTTCTAGGCGTCTTTCTTCGCGTTAATTGTAGTATAAAGTACGATATAAAAAATATAGTTTAGGTCACTCAGGGAGAACGTAGCTTTCTAATGATATAATTTGTAGAATCGGATCAATAATCCCAGTGATTACCTTTTATTCACACAAACTAACAACAAAAAGTCGCTACTTTCTGAACAAATAGATTTAAAATGTGTATCGTACCTTTAATACTGAACTTGCATTGTCATCGGTCTTATTAGACTCAAATGCGCATCAAAGTATTTTTTTTCTTCTATAACAACGCACACGTCTTCGAATAAAACATATCTTACAATATATTTCAGGACTTCGCCACAATGTACCTACTAATGGATTTGTATGGATCCACTATGCGTACATACATACCTACATACGTAGTCGATAACAAAATTAAATATGTATTGTGTGTCGACCTTGAACCTGCGACCTCGGAGTGGTGACCTTGGCGAGACCTTGAACGGTCGAAGATGGCGTCTGCTAATGAAAAGTATCCCGAAAAATAAACTTCGTGATAAGTAGTTGAAGCGACAACGACTTAGTTGATAGTGTGTTTGGACATCGGGTCGATGGACGCAGGTTCGAATTGTAGCAACTGAGTCGGAATTTTCGGTGACGGAAGACATCCTGATGAAAACATAACGCTCTCACTGACTGAACGAAACGCAACAACGCAAGCACTGTTTCTTCACGTCGGTTTTCTGTGGATCGGATGGTACCGCCCCGGGCGAGCGGACTAATTTATGCTGAAAGCAGTAATAGCCTCAGCGTGGCTCTACCACCTACAACAGAATGTGGTGAAACACTAAAACCAATGAAGTATAAAAAAAATTAGCGGGACTGCGGACGTTATCCCGATAGTAAAAAAACAATGAAAAATTATATACATATAAACCTACCACATGAATCAGTTTATATAATGGTGAAACCGCATGAAAATCCGCTGAGTCGTTTTTGAGTTTATCGCGATCAGACAGACAGACGTTCAGAGGACTTTGTTTTAAATTGTGTAGTGATTGATATGCATTACTATAAATCGAAAACTAACGCATATGACGTATTTATACACTCACGCAGCTAACGCAATGAAACAAAATTAAAATCCTATGATTATTGAAGTACATACAATCTTTAATAAAAGAATCTCCATAATGTTTAAACTCACAAAAATAATGAATTACGGTACGAATTTAGACGACCGTTAATAGATAGATAGACCGTAAATTAATAGATATATATAATTTGTTTTCCCATTCTGAATACATACGATTGAGTGTAATTTTATCAATTTCTTCTTACCATAAATTATACCATTATTAACACTCATTATTACACACCAACGTATAATTAATTATATATTAACAAAATCTTGGAGCTAGTGCTATAACGTTTCGTCTCCAATATTGATTATTTTGACAGACAGTACGAATGGCAACAATGCCAAGCAGACGGACTATATCCGAGACACGGTATTGATCTGTTAACTAAAATACGGGCCGCGATTACATTACTTCGTAACATATTTGATACGGTTGTGGATAAAGGATTTCGACCTTCAACATGGCAGAGAAGGCTAAGGGTGTCTGAATAATAATTTCTGATCATACTTTCTGGACATCTTTGTAGGTGGTAGAGCCGTGCTGAAGCTATTACTGGTTTCAGCACGAATGGGTCGGCTCGTCCGGGCTAGTGCTACCCTGTCACAGAAAACCGACGTGAAATAACAGTGCTTGCATTGTTGTGTTTCGTTCGGTCAGTGAGAACGCCGGAGGCCCACCTCCCTTCCTCTTTCCTCCTTTCCCTTTCCTTCCCCTCTCCCTCTTTCATATACAGGCTGGAAACGCACTTGCGACTTTCCTGATGTCGCTAGTATCTAAGGACGGTGGTGATCTCCTACATCACGTGACTCACCAGTTCGTTTGCCTCATTTGATATAATAAAAAATTAATGAAAAAAATATAATACCAACGATTTGTCTATTTAACAGAATAACAAGAGCAGTTTTGACAAGGACATACCTACTAAAAATTAAAAAAAAATCATAAGGAATAAACTTTCCGTATAATGGTGACTTTCTAAATATCTTTCGTCATAAAGAGGTTACGTCTAGATGTCTAGACGTTAAAATATAAACATTGCCAAATAAAAGCCTTTTTGTTCGAAAACTTTTGTTACACGAATAGACAAACATTTATGACTAAGGAAATATTATTGAAATTAGAAGAAATACATACTAATTGTGTCATAACAAATGTTTTATAGAAAATGGCAAAAACGATAGATCCAGAAGGCGGTTAAAAGGAGAAAAATTAGAGAAACAAATGAAAAAATATTACGAAAATGGAAATGATTTGCTAGGGGTCTTTTAAAAATGTTATTTATATTGGAATCTGAAAAAACGAAGTGTGTCGTTACATTTCAAAAAAAGCTAAATCCAATTTTAGCCGTTGCTGATATTTACATTATTTTACAAGATCTTTAACTCTTTCAAGACCAAAAGGTATCGGAAATTAAATATTAGCCTTTAACTGTTGTGTTGATTTATTTAAGTGTATAGGAAAATCATTAAAAACAGCATTACAAAACATACTCTCATTTTATTACACTACACAATAAGTTGTAGTAATAACAGAGTGCAGTCTGCGAATTTCTTAGAGCCACGTCATTGTCATATGTTTCGACAGTCACTGGTTTCTTAGTAAATATTAATGTTTATGAAGTTCGGTTGGAAAACATCCTAGTTCTATATTCTGTATAGATAATTCAAATATTGTCACCAAAATTCAATAGATAAGCGTGGATTTTAAAATTGGGAAAAATATTTCCCTTCGTCCTGAAAGTCTTAAATATTGTACATGTAAAATATGATCATAAAAAAAAAAACCAAACTAAAAACCTTATAGTCGGCAAAAATTGAACTACTTTCTCGGTGTATAAAGATTGGAAATCCTAAAAAAAACATATATGAACGATTAAAATTGGATTTAACTCATTTTTAAATGTAACGACTCAAGTAACAAACGAACTACATTATACTATGCCTTCGAAAAATACTTTATTCATAAAGGAGTAACCTAACCATAGAATATCTTATATCATAGAATTGAATCTTTATTACTTTAAGTTAGAATAACTAATAGTATATTCAGCTGCCAACAGGGAAATAAAGAATGTAACTAATATAAAATGAAGGAGGTGGAGTAAGGGAGAAAGAGGGCGGTGGATGTATTGTGGAAACGCCCACAATATTTTCTCTCCCTCTTACCAGATAACGGTTAACCCTATTACAAGTTACCTCTGTACTACCGTAGCGATTGGCGCGTTGTTTGAGCAATTTGATGCTGTTATACATTACACATATCACCTCCACACACGTGCACGCACACGTGTTTAAACATGATGGTGGAAGGGTTTTTGTTTTTCCCTTATCGAGCTGAAATAGTTTAAATTATCCAACATAAAATACATATCAGAGTTGTTGAGGTATGTATGCTTGCTACACATGTTTCAATAACTCATATAAGTATGAATATGTGGCCTAGGTTAGCTCAGATAGGTCGCGAATTGAATGAATTAGAGAACAGCTCAAACCGAGGTGTGGCATGCACTCTTGAGCTAATCGTCAAAATAAAATCGGCTGAGTACCTTGAGCGCACGCCTTAGTAGTCCGGTGAAAGCTGTTAAGACCTTACTAGGTGTCAATAGCGTAGTCAGAAAGAAAAAATGAAACTATTTTAGAGGTCCAAAAGAAATTGGTATAGATATACAAAGCAATTGAATTATGTCATCAAGAGTAACTTAGATTTGTAATAGTTAATACAATTGATAGCATTCTAGAATTTGTTTTAGCTTGTGTGCCTAATCAAAGATTATCGTATCTACAGTTGAGAATAAATGAGTAATTTTTATTAAAAAAAGCTATGATAAACCATGTTTTTAAAACGAACTAAAAGAAAATTTACGACGGACGACGTGTTTTATTTAGTTTCTTTTTATTTGAAATAGAAAATTTGTGCTATAAATAAGAAGGTAATTAATATGTATAAAAAATAATAATATTTTTTCTGCGATTCCTACATTTATTTATGAACTAGCTGACCCGTGCAACTTCGTTTGCACCAAATTGGTTATCACGCGAAAAAATTGTTTCTTTTTTTTATCGTAGCACGGCAAAATGCCTGCACTATGCCTGATGGTAAGCACAGTACAATCCAAAAACAATAGCGACCACCGAGTGACATACTATCCATCGCTGGTCGCCACTATCATGCCGGCCTACAAAAAGCTGGATATGCACAGGATGATCCCGAAACGCGACGCGCAGAAGCGAATCACTATTACGGATTTTTTCGTCATGTACATGGTGGTTGTGACCCAGTCAGGCTGTAAAGCCCTACCACCCCGCAAATAAAACTGATACCCGATTGCAGCCACAACTACCGTTTCCAATTGTGAATCCAAACTATCCACGGATTCACTTAAACATATACCCAGATTACATGTATTCATTTTTTAAATAAACCTAGTACCCATTCGTAGCGTCATCTACCAGGATCAATTAAAATAAAAACTAACCTACATAAAACTGAATAAACATCTCTACCACTTACTTTATCATAACTATCTTCGACTTGTATTAAAACCTTTTTATACTCCATAAGTACCATAAGTACTCAAGGGCTCCACGCCCAGGGAACAGATCTAGGCTTGAGCCGTTGCCGAGAAGAGCCTAATTTGGTATACGGGAGCGAAATTTAGTCCGAGACCACGGCGGCGTGATCTGCGGTTATGCGGGCGTGGGTGAGAACACGCTCTGTTTGAAGAGACAGGCTGGTACTGATCGTTCGCTGACGTGATTGAATCAGGAGGGTCGGTAAAAATGTGTCGCGGTCGTCTTCTATACTGCGCAGCGTTGGGTACGGGTTCATCGTTCGCGGCAGATACCACTAACGGGCTGGGATGATTCGCGGCTTTTTCGAAATAACTACCTGTAAGTGATTTTATATACGCTCAGATAGAAAGCATCTCCAGGTCCTGTGGAGATCCTTATTCCGGACGTACCATGGGGCACCGGTGATTTTACGTAGGGCTCAGTTCTGGAGAACCTGCAACTTTTGAATACGATTTTGCGCATGTGCAAAGACCGAACAACTGTACGTCATAATCGGACGGATGCAAGTTTTGTATAAAGTGAGTTTGTCTGGGGGATATTTTACTCTTATGACAAAGCAAATGATAGAAACGACCTAAGACCATACAGCTTTGTTTCGCACTCTTTCTGTGTATGAATCGAAATTTAAGTGTTTATCTAAAGTAACACCAAGATATTTCACCTCGCCGGCCCAAGGTATTTCGGCTTTGTGTAGCCTGATGGTCGACGACGCATATATTTGAAATGGCGTCAATCCCAAGTCATACGTTTACGTTTATCGTTGTATATGGTGGTCAATAATGTTTAATAAAATGAAATTGGTTCTTTGCTATGAAAAAAAATAATTGATTTGAAATTTATTATTGGAACGAAGTTCCTTACGGCAGGCTTGGAGGAGATAGCGATTTTGCTGCGCGACCGAACTGAAAAAAATGTGATAGTAAAACTGTAACGAAAAGTGCATGGAATAAAACAGTTAAATGAGACGTGCGCAGGCGCGACAGTCGTATACATAAGCGAGTAGTGTATAATATCTTTCTCTTTCTCCTTTTTTGTAATTATTTCTATTTCTATGTAATTTTATGTTGTCAAACAAAAATAAAGAGACATATTTTGTTATTTTAATTGATAATTTGAATTACGATTACATAAAATTGAGCACGATTTTTTTTCCAAATAGTGTCGATTCTACATTAGCCCAAAGAACTTCGTTCCTACCTGGTGTCCCACGACACCACATTCTTTTTTTATTTATAAAATATATCAGCGGGTATATATATGATTGTTTATAAAAAATGTGTCTGAATGTTTAATTGCGTTTAAAAGTTACTGAAAAAAATGTTCCTAAACTTATTATTGATTAATCATAAATCAAAATGCCTATTAAAAATACAACGTTAACCCGCTACCAAGTGTCCTAAATTCTGTCTATTGATATATTGATAATTTCTGTAGGTGGTAGAGCCACGCTGAAGCTATTACTGGTTTCAGCATGAATGAGTCGGCTCGTTCGGGCTAATACTGCCAGAATACTTACAGAAAACCGACGTCAAATAACAGTGCTTGCATTGTAATGTTTCGTTCGGTCAGTGAGAGTGCCGGAGGTTCCCTTACACTCCCCCATATACAGGTTGGAAACGCACTTACAAATCCCCTGGTGTTGCTAGTGTCTATAGACACTGGTGGTCACTAAACATCACGTGACCCACCTGTTCGTTTGCCTCTTATGATATAAAAAAAATATATTGATGTATTAAAGAACCAGGTATTCTAAAATTCTTGTTCTTTTAAGGTTGCCGGCTCTTGTACTAAGGTGTCGCAAAAAAGTCTAGTTACGTTAACTGCAAATTTTTGTTTTTCGTTATTCTGGAGAACTCATTGCGTTTTATGGGACAAAGAGTATCCTGGATGTAGTCTTCTAATATTAGTTATCACCGTGTCAAATTTCGTTAAAATTGGTTCAGTACTTTCAGAGTAATTCGGGTTTATATTCTAGATTTTAATCCTTTATCCTGGAGAACCCTTTGCGTTTTATGGGACAAAAAGTACATTTGATGTAATCTCGTTATATTAGGTATCACTATGTCAAGTTTCGTCAAGATTGGTTCAGTACTTTCAGAGTGATGCGTGTGCATAGGGACAGACAGACAGACAGACAGACAGACAGAAAGACAGACAGACAGACAGACAAAAATTGTAAAAATATTATTTTTGGCTTCTATATCGATAACATAGTCTATCCTGATTAAAATTTTCAAAAAATATTTAATGTACAGATTTCGCCTTGTTACAGTTTTATTATAGTATAGATATATATTTTGTATAATTTATATGTCATAATAGGGTTTAACGGCATTCTGATCTGATGTTAAATGATCAGACATGGTCTAAGATGGTAAGCCCGCTAAGCTTCAAATACAGCTGTAGGACCATAGCAACAGGGGCTTGACGAAAGATTTTCAACTCAAGTGTTGTAGTTAGCCAGACGGACTTAGAAGAAACCCTAGTAACACTAAAAAAAACCTGAATAAAAGGTTCTACAGTGTTATTATTATCTAATACCTTTAAACGAGCAATTTTTGTACATTTTTATATTGTAATATATTCAGGATCTCGGAAACGGCGTCTGCGATTTCCGTGAAACTTAGTTATGTAGGTGGTTTCGGGGACGATAAATCGATCTAACTAAATTTCATACATAGAAAACTTTTTTATTTGAGTTTTCAAACAATGAACAAATATAGCTAGAATATAAAGGTAAATTTCGCCGGCGCTGTCAAAACAAAAATAGCTCAGATGGAAATGAAAATACTTCTAACCCCAGTCCGAAATTCGAAAAATACCAATTTTCTGAGAATAACCTAACAGTTGTGATTATTAATTTATAAGGTATATTAAGGTAACGTTGAAAACTCTGCCCTTATTAACGTTGATTAAAGATTTTAAAACCACTTTTACTCAAATCATTTTGCAAGTAACTACGCGTTTTGAAATTTACAGGAAATTCTCAGCCTATGACTCAATACCCGTTGAAGTGCGAACCTTAACAAAGGCTGTATTTGCATATTTATTTAACGCGCTCGGAACGATGAATGTTAGCGCAAACCAAGCTCTGTAAAGAAAATAAAGGTAGTCCTGTGTGTTTATTCTCACTACTCCTTCTCAATAACTGACGGGTTATCGGATGTGTATGGCTTTGTTTATTTTTCCACTGGTATGGATTGTTTCACGAATATTCATCTGAGCGAGTGGATATATTCGTTGTAAGAGAAATATGAACAATCTGTGTAATTAATTTAAGAAATGCTGAACAGGTTTTAGAATAATAACTGCCAACCGTTAAATATACATTACTGAATAAAGATTACTTCGAGAGGGGAAATCACAAATAAATGCGGCTTCTGTTAGAATGATAGAGGTCTGCCGTTGTGCGCGCATTACGCAAAAACCACTAGTTAGGTTAGGTTTATATTTTTTTTTAATTAGACTTTTCTAAGACACTTGATTTTTACCTAATAGAAAAATTATCACAAATATTTTCGATAATATTTTTTAAACACTACGCATTCAGCGATGTGTCTTATCACCTTGGGGAAGTGGGGCTAGCGGTGTGATGCTTACATTATATCCTTTATACATAAGATATAGTTTATTGTTATATATATTGGAACAGAAAAATGGGTTATTAATAACTGAGGGATAGTTATCAGGAACAACGCGGACCGCCACACTGACAAATTCGATTATTCCGGCATGCAAAAGTAACAAACTATTCACGCCTCATTTAAAGGACCAGGAACAAACCAGCAAAGATTTAATATCTTAACAATACAGTAAAACTATGAACTTACAGTTAATTATTTAATATTTCATATCTCAAAGAGAATATAGTTCCTCTACGTTTGGTTAAAAATCAATGATATTTTAATATCATAGTTAAAAATGAAGCAATATTTTCAATTTAAAACAAGTGGTCTAAATGTATACATGCCAAATTAGATGATTACAAGAATTCCGATAAGCAATTTTGTCCAGGATAATTACAAAGACAAAGTTCATCGGAATTAAGTTACCATTATTTTCATCTGTACTAAACAGAGGTAAAGTTTGAAAGTTTATGACGTTGTAGGGGTATCTCACGAACTACTGATTGGATTTGAAAAATTCTTTCAGTGTTATATAGCTAATTCATTGAGGGAGGTAATAAACCATATATCACGCTAAGACCATTAGTAGCGGGACACTAATGAAAAATATTTCAAAATCGGGATTATTTTTCTCTTGAGAGCCTCCGTTGCATGTTAGCATTAGCCGAAAGTAATTATTCTATGCGAACAAAGTCGTGGACAGAAGCTGGTTTGAAATAAAGAGGCGAACGTTAAAAAGGTTTGAACTAATCCAGGATTAAATGAACAGAACATTTTAATTCACACCTTCTTGTTAATTATTTTAACAAATGTGTCAATATTATCACGATTTCTTGTCTTATCTTTCATTTGTCAAAATATCGACAGAGATAATCTTGTTTTTGCTAACCTAAATTGTAAAAATATACACTGTAGGTTACATATTATACTTTGGTAATTAGAATATAGTAATTTGAGTTCATTTGTACCTTTTAAGTAAGATTTTTCTGCACGTTTATTTGTGATTATTTAATACAGTTAAAATAAAACAATTTTAAATGACATGTAGATGGTAGAGCCACGCTGAAGATATTATTGGTTTCGGCATGAGTGGGTACTACTGCCCGACCCATAGAAACACCCACGTGAAATAATAGTGCTTGCATTGTTGCATTTCGTTCTGCCAGTGAGAGCGCCGGAGAACCATCTCCCCCTTTTTTCTCTCTCTCTCTGTCCCCTCCTCCTCCAAACACAGGTTGGCAACGCACTTCCGGCTCTCCTGATGTTGCAAATGTCTATGAACGTGGTGATCACTTAGCATCAGGTGACCCATCTATTTGTTTGCTTCCTATATATAAAAAAACACCTTTTAACAAAAAGGACTAGTTATAATATGATACTTTAAAAGAAGTATCATAAATTCCTTTGAACCTTATTATATTTCCTCCTATACCGAATATCTTTATATTCTTGTACTACGATTCTACTTTTTTGTCTACGTCAGATTGGCTGAATATAATGGAAACGAGAGTAATCACTTCACGCTACAAATTTTATACTTATTTCTCTTGAATTATTGGGAAAAATATGAAATCTCCACAGATATAATGTAAAATATCATAAAAAGAGATAAAACGTCGCCGCGGTGTCTCAATTAGCAGAACACGTACATATTTAAATATCTGACCGAGCATCTAAACAATGAAAATCTACAACTAGCACGCCACGAAATTATGACCGCTCGTTTTTATCAGATATGTAAGTCACAATCTTTTTTCTACAAAAATTGTATAATACAACTACTGCGCCCAAGGAACGACTGCGAAAATTCGAACAATAACATTGTTTGAATTTTGTCTTGGACAAATCTGATCGTCTGATTCTTCTCTTCTTCTACGACTCTTCTGATCTAAATCTTTCAAAATAACCTAAATTCAATTTTAATCGTTTATCTAAATTTCCATTTTTTATACACCGAGAACAAGATTCCAATTTTCCTGTTCCTTCCTTGTCTTTAGTTTTTTCGTGATCTTCATATTTTACACATACAAAGTTGACGATCTTGAAATATAAGGTAAAATATTAGGAAAGGCTAAAACTGGATTTAGCTTATATTGAAATGTAACGACTCATTTGTTTGTTCGTTTACTATGTGCTGCTATACTGTTCGTCTGATTGCAATAAAATTTTCCATACAGGTTGGCTTAGGTACAAAAAAGACATGGTCATGGATTCTTTGGGCAGTATCTATACCAGATAGCGAGACGGGAAGCTACTGCAAGGTGTCACCACTGTGACACATGTGACTCAGACACAACCCTGCACACTCTGCAGGAGTGCATAGCCTGGGAAGATGAGCGGACGGAACTCACAGCTGCGATTGGAGCAGACCTATCCCTGCCGTCAGTCGTACAAGTAATGAGACGGAATGAAGCGTCGTGGTCCGCAGTAAGTACGTTCTGCGAGCGTGTCATGCTCAAAAAGGAGCATGCAGAAAGAGCAAGGGAACGGGAGCCGACGGCTACCACAACACGGCGTGGCAGGATCAGACGCAGAGGTCGAGCAGTCGCCTCTGATCACAGGCCGCCCTAACGTTTGCTGAGGCGACGGTCGCAGGAGCCGCGTCCGCTGCCGCAAACCTGCTAAGGCTTGAAGAAGGGCAAGGACTCTTTTACTCTTTCTTCTCTACTCGTCCCGCTTTATGTTTGTGTTGTCTCTGTTTGCGCGTATTGGTCGGTCGGTCTTGGGTTGGTTGGTCCTTGGTCGAGTGGTCTCTTTTTTTTTTGTCGTTGTGTTTTGTCTTGTGTTGGTCGGTCGGTCAGGGTCGGTTGGTCTCGGTCAATTGGTCTTTGGTCGGCTGATCTTTGTCTTGTTTGTTTGTGTGTTCGTCTGTGTCTTGTGCTGGTCGGTTGGTCGGGGTCGGTCTCAGGTCGCTGTGGTCTTGGGTCGATTGGTCCTTTGGTCAGCTGGTCCTTTTTTTTTGTCGGAACCGCTAAATTGTACCATCCTTTTGTGTTTCTCTTGTGCTTGTCCTTGTTGTCGGGTACCGCCAAGTCGTACCTGTTCCAGCGTTGATGCTGTGATTTTTTTTTTTTTTATTCTTTTATTCTTTTATTTTTATTCTGGAGAATGGGGCTATGCAGGCCTTTAATGGTCCTGTATCACTGCGACCAGTAGTGATCTATTGTGATCGCCCCATGTTACTAAAGCTCCCCGCCTAGTCCTATAGTATTTAAAAACTGCAGGACTTTTTTGGCTGAGAGCATCTGTATCTCATCCGGAAGCAACACATGCTTTCCTAGAATCCGGTTTCGTTTAGGCTTTAGTGGATCACATTCGCATAAGAGGTGTTTGGGGGTCTCATCTGCACTATAACAGAACCTGCACTCTCTTGTGCTCTGGACACCAATGTTGTGCAAGTGTTTTTTAAGACAACAGTGTCCAGTGAGTGCTCTCACTAAAACCCGTATTTGATTCCTACCAAGTGACAGGGCCTTACCAGCATATCGCTGGTTAAAAGCCCTGATGGGCTCCTTGGAATGGTTTTGTACTGGCAAGTTGTGCTAGAATGTTTTAGCTTCTTGATTGTAATGGTTTCTAAGGGTCAAGAGAGCTAGGCTTTTAGGTATTCCACAGAACGGTTCTGGACCGATGTGTATTCCCGTAGCCCCTGCCCTTGTAAGTTCATCAGCAACTTCGTTGCCACGAATGCCTGCATGCCCCGGAACCCATCGCAAAATAAGTCTGTTTTTTTGTCCCAGACTGTTTAGTACAGCCACGCAGTTTGACACAAGTTTCGACTCAACTGAGTCTGAAGCAAGTGCCAGTAAGGCTGCTTGACTGTCCGAGTGGATATAAATTGTATGGTTAACGTAGTCTTTTTGCAGGTTTATATGGGCACACTCTAATATAGCGTACACTTCTGCTTGAAAAATGGAGGCGAAACAGCCAAGATTAGTATGATGCCTAAACTTAGGTCGCTCCCCATAAATGCCACAGCCTACGTTAAGTCCCATTTTGGACCCATCAGTATACCACAATAGGCTGCCCGATTTCCACGTTATTTCACTGTTAGTCCAGGAGACCCGTGGCGGTATGTCTACTGTGTAGAATTTTGTAAAATTAGTTTCAGGTATTTTTATATCTGATATCATACCTAAAACTAGGGTTTCTATCACTGAGTCCAGTATGGATCTCAAGGACAGGGATAGCCATTTCGCTCTTTCCTGTACGTACATTCTGTGCATTGTTGATCTGGCCACCTTTTCTACATGAAGGTGAAGGGGCAGAAGATTCAACACCGCTTCCAGAGCCGCTCCAGGGTGATTAACACAGCTGTGGAGTAATTTCCCGACGGCAGGTGGGGGCGCCTGAACCCGTGATGTGAGACACGGGCCACGGCCGCTGCTTCTAGGGGAAGTACGGGGGTGCAATGCACCCTCGAGACGTAGGCCGCCCGCTCACCATCTTGCGGGCGACCAGAGCGCGTGACCAGGGTGCGGAGAATGCTCGCGCAATCCAAACCCTGGTTCACAACATAGCGCCGCGCGGCCGGTGGGGTTTTTAGCCGGTAGGAGTCACGACATCACCCTCCAGCTGTTGCCCCCGTCCCCATCGACAGCTGGAGGCGTATCCGAAGTAGGATTTTCCCCACTTGAAAAAAAAAAAGTACAAAAAAGACAGAGTACCTCGCCTGGAGAAAAGGTACTGTTCCAGAGGGACACATAAAACCTACATTAACAAATAAATCATCGTTGTGCAAGCGTTAACCCAGTACCACGTTAATTGGTCTTCGAAGCACTACACTATACAGAGTCAACAAAAAGTTTTACAATCAAATCCACAATCAATACTAAAACAGAGAAGTATATATCTGTATTGTAATCGTCATTCCAAGTGCACCAGCTGTTGTTATTTAACCGTGACGAAGACGTCCACAGTATCGAGATACGACGCGGGGCGTGTGAAAGATCAACGACCCCGGGAATTAGGCGCATCCTACTCACCAAACTTGGATGTTTTATGGTGTCAGCCGTAACTGTGCTTTAAGTGGCAATGCGGTAATAGACAAAACATTTTTTAAAGGACCAGTAATCATCACACTGATAAATTTATTTCTCGCTTCTGTTTTACGATCATACTGATTACCTCTTTAGAATGTAATCGGAATTTAAAGTTTATTGTTTATCATATTATTTTACTTTTGATATAATAGTAATTGACTTATGTGTCTGTACGTTAGTTAAATTAATCTAAAGTGTTTAATTAAACTCCAGGTTGTTGAAATTCAATCATAACAAAGGTTTTTTCTTCGCGTATTAAGAATTGTATATTAATAATTTAACATTATTATCTATCTATCTATGCTTTTGATTTTAGGAGTATATTTATAGGAGTTGTTGAGGCACGCATGCTTGGTACACATGTATGTTTCAATAGCTCATATACGTATATCTAGATAGCTTAGCTTAGCTCAAATAGGTCGCGATTTTTGCACAAAACAGGCGACACCCCAAGTCGAGGTGTGCCGTACACCCTCGAGTTAATCGCCCAAACATCCCAAATCGGCTGAATGCCTTCAGCGCTCGCTTCAATAGTTCGGTGAAGCTGTAAAGACCTTTTCAGGTCAACAGCATTTTCATATAGAAAAAAAAATATTAGTCAAACACATCTAATAACATTTTTTTTTAATCATAGAAGGCAAGCGAACATGCGAATCACCTGGTGTTAAGTGATCACCGCCGTCCATTAGCAACACCAGGGGCATTGCTAGTGCGTTGCCAGCCTGTGTTTTGGGGTAGAGGAAGGGTAGTGGGAGAGGAAGTGGAGGGTACAGGAAGAGAAGGTGGGCCTCCAGCGCTGTCACTGACCAAACGAAACGCAACAATACAAGCATTGTTCACTTCACGTCGGTTTTCTGTGAGAGGGTGGTGATACCCCGGGCGAGCCGATCATGCTAAAATCAGTAATATCTTCGGCGTGGCTTTACCGCCTAAAAAAATAACCGGACGATACTACTATGTCTAAGTTTGAAATAGACAACATAAATTACGCCCACATAACTATCTACTTTCGACATTATAAATATTTAACGCTGACCAAAAAATATTACAAACAGTATAATTAATTAAGTCAATATCACTGACATCCTTCGACACAGGAAATTTCATTATAATGAAATGCCTGAGTCGAATAAAATACGTATTTATATTTGTAATTACAAATAACTTGAACACGTATATGTTTGAATGGTAATGTTAGAACTAGTCAATTATTCTGAAGGGTAATATGGACTAGTAAGTAATCGCTTATTTAATTTACTGCTTATTACATTATTCTACAAATCAGGCATTTATTCAGTTGAAGTACGAACTTCAAGAGAAATTTATAAACTATATGGTTTAGTCAAACTTCGAAGCTCCTAATTTTGACTATTCAATCCTCAGATCAGACCGAAAGTCTTAGTAAAAACCCAAATAAATGGCGTTTTTCTGTCTTTGACTGAACAATCTTTGCTGTGTAATATGCTGATAGGCACGCTCAACGCTTCCCTGACCTTAAGAATGACGCAGTTTGCCATGTACTATGGACAATCCGGGCCACAAAACTTTTAATTCTTCTGCGACACGGTAAATTCTGCAATTGTCAAACCTAGAATAGACCAGTAATTCCGAGAAGCGACTGTATATTAACCTTTGACTATAACATGTATACTACTTAGCTAAATTCCGCACGTGGTAATAAAAAATGATAAACAGTCAATCGAATTAAAAAAAAATAGAACCGTCTACGAAAATGCCTCATCGTATGGCCGTAATTCTAAGCCGATATATTCAATAGTTTTGACGTGATTGAACCTCAAAAGCTGTACTTACTTTCTTTTATGTATAGAAATAACAGCCACAAGGTTTGTTGACATTAACTGTTTGGCTGTCGTAAGATATACACAAACATATAGAAATGTTAAGGGTTGAAGCCCAATAGCAATTGACTGGTTATAAAATATTAAGTCTAATCTCAGTTCACAACAGAAAGGAAGAAAACATGTTATGACGACCCTATTCAGATGGAACAAGAATAAGAAGTTAGGAGAGTTTTTGGTAGAATCTTAGTCTGTCAAGTAGTCACTTTTATATTTCATTCCAAATTCTGTTATTATGTTTTATAATATTGGTTGAATTTTACGTTGGTTGCTTGACGTACGGATGTCAGACGTGGAAGTTCACCGCTAAAGCAAAGCACAAAATAGCCACATGCCAACGAGGACTAGAACGTAGTATGCTTAAGGTAAGGAAGCTTGGCAAAATAAGACACACGAAGATACGATCCATAACAAAAGCCACAGATGCCTTGAGATCCGCACTAAAGCTGAAATGGAAATGGGCAGGACATATAGCAAGGCTTACCGACCAGAGATGGACTGCAAAAGTAACGACGTGGAGAGGTCCACTAGGTAATAGAGGAAGAGGAAGACCAATAACACGATGGGACGAGGAAATAAAGAGAACCGCCGGTACAAATTGGACTCTAACAGCAAAAGATCGTGACAAATGGGCATCATTGGAGGAGGCCTTTACCCAACCTGGGGTTCTTGTAGAAGTAACAGAAGGATATGAATAAGAGAAAACTTTTCATAAGTAAAAACTACAAAAAAAAAAACTACTTATATATTATTAATTATAAACAAGGTTTAAGAAACTAACACAAAATTATATTAGAAACATTAAGCAAAATTATTAACTTTAAACACTAGATAAAAGAAATTGTAACATGTTAATTCAAGAAATAAAAAGGCTTTTTATTTTTATTATTATTTATTTATTATAATATTGTTGGGTTATTCTGCACAAGTGAAGTGGTTAGGAAAGAATACAACGGTGCATGAATTCTGAGTTACCATAAAAACTCCCTGGAAAGTTCTAACAAGCCTACCATCTTGTTAAAACATTGAAATAATTACAAGACACTGATGTAAATGGCCATGTGGTCTAGGATAGAAAGCACGCTAAGCCTTGAGGAGGATTGGTTCTCACTATAGGAACACACCTACTTGATGATGGTGGGCAGCCAGGTTAAAAAAACCCTATGTTATAGTTTTATCACGTTTTCCTCATTCGTAAGGATTGGAACCTCACGGGAATCCTTGGTCGATTGACAGGGTGTAGCTTAATTTAGCTAAAAGAGACACTATAAAAATAACCCACTATAAATGGTACATTCAATATTCAAAGACGTAAATAAATAGACTTGTTAGAATCCTACGAATAAAACATCGTCGTCATTACGAGTTAACGATAACAGCTTAATTAACATATTGAAAATAATTCACTAAAACTAGTTTAAATGTAAATTCCGCTCTATATTCTGCGATATTTGAAAACAGGTCGTTTGCGTAACACGTTCAACGTGCCTAAGTTGTTATTTCATATTATTCTCATGAGAAATTATGAAACAAGTTTTTTTTTATAATTTATATGGACAAGTTTCAAGGCCTTGATATCGGTTAACCTATTCAAAATGTAACTGTTAGTAATATCCCGTCCAAACTGATATTATGAATACAAAAGTAAATTTGTTATTTAACTCTCACGATTAAAATTGGGATTAACGGATTGCAATTTAATTTGTCATACACGTAGCCTATGGTTTGGACTTGGGCTGTTTTTCGTCCTAAGCATGTCGAAAAACAGGCAGAAAGCTAACAAATAAATAATTCGAAAAGTCACCATCTTTTATATATAAACTTCTTCTGTAACTGTGTGTCACTGAGCATCTCTTAAACGGCTAGGCCGATTCTGATGAAATTCTGTGTGCGTGTTCCAGTGGATCCGATAATGGTCTAGATTCATAATAAGATGAGGTAGGTGGCGCTGCGATTGAAGTTTAGATTTTTTTTTTATTATCAAGGCCGTTCGCCGGTTCCGCTAGTAAATTATATAATAAACTAGTTAAATACGATTGTCTAAATTCTTAAATAAGTTTGATCATTTAAATTGAATGTTGGTAAGAGCCATAATAATATAACGTAGTAACAGAGAAAACAATAAGTTTCGCTGCTATTATGAAGCATCGATCACAATAGTGAAAGCTACAGGGGGGTTAAGGACAAAAAATAAACCATAAAAATACATAAAACAACTGGCGACGCGGTGGGTAACTTTCCGAGTTGATTGTTTTTTTTTTACTTGTCGTGATTAAGCCTCGATTACTAACCAATTACAGTAATCAATTATTATTATGCTAATAACTAGCAACACTATAATCAAATAATACGTTATTTATTATTATGAAATATTATTATTATATTTGTAATCTGCAGGATTTTTAGTCGTCAAATAATAGGAACATAATTCATAAAATAAATAAAAACTGTGTTCGTAAAACGATAATAAATGTAGATTGGCTTTGGAGCTTTTGTAGGTGGTAGAGCCACGTTGTAGCTATTACTGGTTTTTCAGCATAAATGGGTCGGCTCGCTCGGGGTAGTACCACCGTCTCATAGAAAACCGACGTGAAGTAACAGTGCTTGCATTGTTGCGTTTCGGTCGGTCAGTGAGAGCGCCGGAGGCCCACCTCCCTCTCGTCCCTGCCCCACCAACAGAGGCTCGCAACGTATTTGCTACTGCCCTGTTGTTACGAATGTCTATGGACTGTTGTGATCACTTAATATCAGGTGACCCACCTATCCTTTGTCTCCTATGATATAAAAAAGCGACGTGGTTTAGGCGGTAAACACGCTTAATGCTATACCTAAAGAGGACTGGCACAAACCTGTACGAATAGTCTAAAATCGAAAATTATTAGTATAATGTCGATATTTCAAAGTGAAGTGCGGGTCGGATTTTAAAAACGCTATAACTCTTTTCACTTTAAGGTACAAACAAAAATTAAAACGATAGAATTTGATAGACACGATTTTTAATCGAGTGTCAAGTTTACATAGCTTATATTAAGCAATTATTGCTATCGTTTTGCTCTTGCAAAATACATAATCAACGCACTGAACTTACGTATTACACAGTAACACACAGTTTTACCTTGTTTTGGTTATACACTATGCTAATTGTCTACTCTATATTCAGCGTTATCTTTGCTCCTCGCAAAGGAAACATTGTCGGGTAACGTCTTGGGTCGCTTAGTGTCGCTTTCTTGTCACGATATAATGCCGTAATTCATAGTGAATATAGAACGAAGCGTTGTTTCATTTTAGTAGAAAACCGTAAAGGCATTATAAATAAAGTTGATTCTTAAAAAAAATTCCGTTCTCTTCCATGAAGCAACGTCAAAATCCCTCATCAATTCCTAAAGTAACCTAGCCTGTACATTTCTCCTCTGCATGAAGTATTTCCCATGGTCTCTTATAAAGTGACTTTGGAGATATGTATTAATTAGTCGTTCCAATAAAAATATATAAGTAATTCGATTAAATGATTCCCGAGATCAACAAAACTTTAATAAATAAATAAAAAAGCCTTATATTTCTTACAAACTAAACATGAACTTAACTATTACACAATAATCATAATAAGAAAAAAGATCTTATGACTATTGTCTTATTTATTTTTTTGCAAAAACCCCTGTTTGGGTAAAGGCCTCCTCCAAAGACATCCATTTTTCCTTATTTTGAGCCAATTTTAGCCAGTCTGGGCCCGCTGTTTTTTTGATAATGTCTTGCCATCTCGTGTAGGGTCTTCCTATGCGTCTTTTTCCTTTTGGACCCGTCCACGTAGTAACTCGTTTGGTTCATCTGTCATCTTGTAGCCTCGCTATATGGCCCGCCCATTTCCATTTTAGCCTTTGGGCATGGATCAGAGCGTCGATGGCTTTAGAAATACCCCGTATTTTTGTATGTCTAATCTTTTGTATTTTCTTTATGTTGAGCATACTACGCTCCAAGCCGCGTTGGCAGCTGGTAATTTTGTTCTTAATTTTGTTGGTATATTTCCAGGTTTGGCAAGCATAAGTTAGGCAGGGTAGAAGGCAAGTGTTCAACGCTCTTGTTTTAATGTGTACTGCCATGTTGCTTTTAAATATTTCTTGCATACTCCAGTATTTATTCCACGTCTTCTGTATTCTGCGTTCTACTTCCAACTCATTATTTTGACTTTAAGAACTTTAAATTTTTTGGTAGGCAACCATGTTATGAAAAATATATTTATGTTATGATCTTTAATTTTTGACGTAATGCGCAGTCTTCTGAAAGTTTAAGTTCATAGTCTCGTGAAAATAATACATAAGTTTACGTATTTGAGTAAAAGAAATACTGTGAAAATAGATATTATAATAATATATTAACTGAATATATTAATTTGAAATTGCAGAGTAATTTTATCCATGCGTTTGAATATACCTGCTGGTTTTATCAACAACATTATGCTAAGACGAATACTTTCGACTCAATGCAACACCTAGTTATTAAATCTCTCTTGAATTGTTTTGTGTAACGTGTTGTGTGTGTCGCCAAATAAATGTTTCTTTCTTGTTTTATTTTGACTTTTATACTATAAATTTTCCCGAAGTATTTTATGAACCATTTTATGGTTTATTAGTGTCACAAAATGTGCTTCTAGGATTACTAATTGCACTGATTAAAAAATGTAGCCGCTGGAACCACAGTAACACCATACACAAAATAATATGTTAAAGGGAGCTTTCGGCCATGACTTGCTACCAGACAATGTGTGCATTATTCTTTCATCTAAACTTCAGATATATTATAAGGTTCAAACCTATGCTTTTCGACGCGACAATGTAAAATATCAGCATTTAGCTTCAAAAACAGAAATAAACAAAAGACATTCATTATGCAGTCTCTCCGTTCTAAATATACCGCCATTCAGCAGTGACTTCCTCGTCTTAATATAGACAAAGGAAAGAGCCATATTTTTCAGTTAAATTTCTTTATCTTTGTCTCAAAATAATATATATTTATATTATAAAACAAAAGTTTTGTCTTGCCTGAAAATTATACGACTGGTATTTTATTCAACACACCATACTATTGAGAGTTAGGCGATAAACGTAAAAAAATTAATAAAGATCAATTGACAATTAAATTAAATTTATAATAGTCTTTTTTCATTAAATGTAATTATTGATAATTTCTATACTCTATCCATTGAAGATTGGTATAAACTCTCCGTGTACAATCTATACTAATATAAAGTTTTGCTTGAACGCGCTAATCTCAGAAACTACTAGTGAGATTTGAAAAAATATTTCAGTGTTAGATAGCTCATTTATCAAGGAAGGTATGTATGTGATGATATATGATGATAACCTTCCTTGATAAATTGATCTCCAAAGAATAATGTTTTAAAATCGGGATGTTTTTTGTCCTTTTGAGAGTTTCCGCTGCGTTTTAGCATCAGCCCAAAGTAACACTTTCACTTGGACCAAGTCGCTGGCAGAAGCTAGTATTTAATAAAAATCAGAGAAACCAGTAGAGAGACATAATATATACTTATAACAAAATTGGCAAGGTACAGATTTATCAACTAGATAATAACATTACCCTATAGATATCTCACTACTGGGTGAATAGACATCTGTATTTCTGTAATTTTCCAATTATATCCAGTGTTAGGTACAGAAATAATTATTACAACGTTCCTCGTGATATACTCCTTCACCGAAACCGACATATCTTATTAAATAAAATTAGTAACTGTATTTGAATCCCGCATAAAATCGTTGGCAGGTACTTGCGGGCATAGAATCGATATTTAACTGTTTTAAATGGAGACCGATTATATGCAAAATAAATAAATAAAAAAAAACAATAATCTGATATCAATGAAATCCACAATAAATATATAACATCTTCTTATACCTTTATACAGATAATTAATAACGGGGACTCTAACAGATGTTCACCGCAAAACGATTTTGTCTTCAAGAATTCAAAATATTTGTAAAGTGGAAAGTTCCACGACCCGTAACTGAGCGATATTTGAATTTGGGAGCAATATTAGCATTTATTTGTTTCTAGAAAAAGTTCACCTGCCCCTCATAAAGAGAACGATTACCTATTAACTAATTTTAAACAAATATTCCAATTTTGAACCATTATTCAAAGCGGCCTCAAACTTTTATGGACATAACTTTGGGAATGGAGAATTCATCAGACCGAAATGAATGCAAGAGCAGAATAAGATTCATTTACTGATGACGGCTTTCGAAGCAATGATGGCTTTCAGCTGAGTTTTTTTTTCTTCGAAATGACTACGCTATTTACCCAGCAAGGTCTTAAAAGCTTCTTCGGACTACAAAGTCGGTTGGGTGCCTTAAGCGCTCGCCTTAGTAGTCCGGGGAAGCTGTTAAAACCTTGCTAGGTAAATAGCGTAAAGTTCGAGAACAAAAAAAAAACGATGGCTTCGTTGATAGCGCATCGCGTCGAAGGACTTAGGGTCGAATCCTTGCAACTGGGTCGAAGTTTCCAGTGACGGATAACGTCATGATGAATCCATAGCATAGTGGTCGGGTTTTTTCTAAGTTCGCCTGTTTAGCTATAATCCTCAAGTTGAAAACCTGTCGCCATGCATGCATGTGTCTCGGCAGCTGTACTGGAAACCTTTTTTTTCCTCGAACTGACTATGCTATAGGCCTTGCAAAGACTTTACAGCTTCACCGGACTACTATACTTGAAATCCAGTTTGAAGTCCAATGCTTACCATCTTAGATCACGTCGCCCTTTAACGTCAGATGAGATTGTAGGCAAACGTAAGAAGCTGTACGGTGTCATTACAAAAAAGTTAAATACGTACTGAATACTTGCTTTAAAAACGTTACGTTTTAAATGCATCGCGCTCGCTCATGTTCGCCGTCTTGCTCTTGTGTCCCGCTTTGGTTAGATAAGCCTTGCGAAAAAAGAAAATCTCGAACTTGCCTCGAGCGAGCGCGGTGCATTTAGTACGTAACCTTTTTAGAGGAAATATTTAATACGCATTTAACTTTTTTGTAATAACACCGATATAGTATAAAAACAAAAACATTAAAGACCAACCCTTGAGTTTTATGCTTTTTATACATGTAAGTACTGTGAAACGGTTAATTATGATATTTATTATTCAACAGAATTTAGGCAATAACGTGTCAGTACTTTATAGATTTTTGTAAAAAAATAGCTATAGCTTAATAGGAATAAGTAATAAAATACGTTTCAATCAATTTTTGAAATGTCTGTCTGTCTATCTGATTGTATGAACACGCGTCACTGTTAAAATATTGAGTTCATGATAAAACCTCTTCAAGTCGATGTTTTTTCACGAGGAATTTTTCCGACACAAAATACATATAGGAGTTGTTGAGGCACGCATGCTTGGTACACGTACATGTTTCAACAACTCATATACGTATATGTAGATAGCTTAGCTTAGGTTATCTCAGATAGGTCGCGATTTTTGCATAAAACAGGCGACAGCCCAAGCCGAGGTGTGCCGTGCACCATTGAGTTAGTCGCTCAAACATCTCAAATCGGCTGAGTGCCTTCAGCGCTAGCCTCAGTAGTTCGGCGAAGCTGTAAAGACCTTTCCAGGTCAACAGGGTTTTCATTCCAAAAAAAAAGTCGCAAGCAGGCATGTTACTTAATATCCGTATTGCATATATTCAGTCTGTAATTTTAATATTTAAACCAAAACAGTTAACCCACTGCTAGACCAAGATTAGCCCACAGAGAATTACGAATGCTATGAAAGTTTATATATTCTTTGACGACTTTGACATAGTGATTGGCAACATCCCCCCAACGCGCATTCCAAGTACATGAGTACTCGTCACTGACTTCCGCTTTATCTAATTGCTTTCGTAATAATTTATTACATCGCGTGTTAAATCCACACCTAATAATAACACTAAAAAACGCGAAAGTAACTCTATATCTTTGTTTATATTTTCATAACCATGAAATGATCAGAAGGATACTTAGCGGAGGTAGCTCCTGGAGAACATAGCTACTTTCATACCAATTATACCATACTGTATAAAACCTAATTAAATCATCTGAATGTACCCCCTCGGCAGCGGCTCAAGCCTAGGTCCGTTCCCTCGGCGTGGAGCCCTTCAGTTCGCTGCCCTCGCGAAACTGATACAAAATCTTACATCACTGCAACAACATTACTCATTTCATCCCCACACACGTGCACGCATACACGCTTACACATGAAAGTGGAAGGGTTTTGTTACTTTCCCTTATCGAACTGAAATAGTTGAGTTGTTGAGGTATGTATGATTGGTATACATATATGTTACAATAACTCATATATGTATGTTACAATCACTCATATATGTAATAGTTAGCTTGGGTCAGCTCAGATAGGTCACGAATTGCACATATCAGGAAACAGCCCAAGTCAAGGAGTGCCGTGCACCCCTTTTTTTATTGTTGCACGGCAAAATGACTGCACTATGCCTGATGGTAAACATAGGGCAATTCAAAAATAATAGCGACCACCGATTGACACACTATCCATCGCCAGTCGCCACCATCATGCCGGCCTGCAAAAAGCTGGATATGCACAGGCTGATCCCGAAACGTGACCCGCAGAAGCGAATCACTATTACGGGCTTTTTCGCCATATACATGGTGGTTGCGACCCAGTCAGGCTGTAAAACCCTACCACCCCGCTTTCCCCATTGCCTCGTTCGTTATTCAGCAGGGTGCACCACGTGCAGGTGAGGTTGGCTTGGGTGTCTCAAGTCTTATGATCTTATTTGACACCCCTTACACCCCTAAGACACCCCTTACACCCCTTGGACACCCCTTACATCCCAAACCCTTCGAGTTAGTTGTCAAATAAATTCGGCTGAGTGCCCTAAGCGCTCGCCTTAGTAGTCCAGTGAAGCTGTTAAGACCGTGCTAGGTTAATAGCGTAGTCAGTTCGAAAAAAAAATCTTGCTAAGTCAATTGTGTAGTCAGTTCGAGAAAAAAATCTCTCTCGTACTTAAGTCCTGTCGCCATTAAAATTACAATAACTTTTGTTAAACCTAGGTAACCGATTGCAATGAAACAGACTTTTTGAAAAAGATTTATCATGAACGCAGTACTTTAGCAATGTCGCGTGTTCAAACAGACCGACAGGCAAGCAGACATTTTGTTTTTATACTAGCACGGCAAAGTGGCTTTTTTACTGACGATGTTATTGGCCTTGCAAGGCTTTTACAGCTTCACCGGACTACTAAAGCATTATGCCTAATGGTACAGTACAATCCAAAAACAACGGCGGCTGCCAAGATATACGCCATCCTTCGTCGGTCGCCGTTGTCATGGCGGCCAGATAGGCCTTAAGAGGCTTGAGATGTATTTTATTACTAATTCTTCGACACCTGCAACGATTTTTAACACAAAAATCTAAAAAATACATACGTGTTAGATTTATATTCTTATTATATATATATACTAGCTGTTACCCGCGGCTTCGCACGCGTTTTTTTAAATATATTAAATAAATTTAAAATTGTGATCACACATCTAGTGTAAATTACAATAATATTCTTTCAAAAATATTTGTAAGTATGACACGCACATCATCTACTGTAACAGGTAACGTGTACATTATATATGTGAATACTAATAGTGAATCGAATGGGATGGGATTTATCATTAGCCACATAACTGGAACTTTAAACTGTTATATATCACCCTCAGTGCTCACTTACACTATATAAGAAAGTAATGAAAATATTAAGCTAAACATTATCGAACAATATGTGTTACATATAATATGTCCATAGTGTCGATATAATTAAGTTATTATCATACCTTGCTATAATTTAAATCACATATAAACATATCACTTTCAATTACAACAGCGATGCCCTTGGTGTTGCAGTTGTTCATAGACGATGGTAACCACTTACCATCAGGTGGGCCGTCAGCCTGTTTGCTGCCTTTTGGCATTAAAAAAATATATATATTTATTCTTGGAGTCCAGTACAGCGCGCGTCACACGAACGACGAATGCACGAATAACAGTATATCAGTATATAGTATAAAACAAAGTCCTATTCCACGTATGTCTATATGTATGTTCGCGATAAGATCAAAAACTACAGAACGCATCTTCATGTCGTTTTCACCAGTATATAAAATGATTCTTGGGCAAGGTATAGGTATAGTTTGTCTTATTATCAGTCCGGGCAACGTCTGCTGAACCCGCAAGCTTAAAATAAAACAGGTAATTAGTTACTTATTTGCCCGTAATATTCCCGTTCAAATGGGTCTAGCCGTTTCGGAGATTACCCGGAACAAATAAAAAAACAGACATATCGATAGAATTAAAAAAAAAGTTGATATTTGTAGCATCACATATATTTCTGATATAAAATACACTCATTTTACTTGTATTACACGTAATATATCACAAATCAAAAATTGGGAACAAAACTATCGTAGAAATAAAGTTTTTGGGGAGTTTTTGGCGGAATTTTAGTCTGTCACGTAGTGGATTTTATATTTTATTCATAATCTTGTGTTACTTGTCTCTATATTGTGTTAAATTGGTGACGTTTTATGTAATATGGTTCGTTTATTGTGCATAAGTGAAATGAAAGAAAAATAATACTACGAAGCATGAATTCTGTGGTCTTGAAAATTAAGAAGATAAAAATTTACGAAATATTATATAGAGTATTTGGCTCTTATACCTTCACATTATCTTAGACATAGAAGAAAACTATATATATTAACAACTTTAGAATTGGCAGTATGGATTAATTCCTTCGACTATCTTATTGGACGAATATTATTACTAAGTACTAAACCTTTTCAATAACAACACAAAATAAACTTTAGAAATGTTTCCGATATAACACACGTATAATTAAAAATTGGAAACAAAAGTAACGTAAAATAAAACTTTTTGAATAGGAACACAAAATAAACCAAGAGAATATTTGCGATAGAATGTTATCACGTTACCATGGCAACGAATATAATACTAACATTAACACGCAGCGGAAGTTTCCAAAATATCCCGATTTTGAGATATTCTTCATTAGTGCTCAGCTCCTATTAGTTTTAACGTGATGATATATAGCCTATAGCATTCCTCGATAAATAAGCTATCTAACACTAAAAGAAACTTTCAAATTGGACCGGTAGTTCTTGATTAGCGCGTTCAACCAAACAAACAAACTCTTCAGCTTTATAATATTAGTATAGATATACATAACAAGCTAACTTTGGATTTTTAAATACAATTAAAAATGTCTTTAGCATTTTTTACATATTTAAAAACATTATGACGCCGTATAAAATAAAAGAATACACCATACGCTTTACAACATATATTTGAAGGGCTTAAAGACTTAGACCTTACAAACACATTTAAGGATTAGAAATATGAAAGAAATCAATACATTTTATACAAGACGAATGCAGTTTACGCAATTGGTTTGCAAGTGACGTCATAGTGGGTAATTTTTGCTTTCAAAGAACCAGCCAATTAGCAAATTAGTCAATTTACGTAATTACGAAATTAAGTTACGAACAGGATGTAAAAACTGAAGAAATCCAAGAAATTCTTAATACACAACATATTTATATAAAATTTACGCAACTGACACCATCTATACTTGAACTATCTTGCTAATAACTATATATAGTGCATTTATCGTTATAAGTTATAGACTTAAATGATTTTTATGTGTTGGTACATGAATTCAAGAAAAACAAATTAAATGTAGAGAAATATATAGACATGTTTTAGGTACAATAATGGTTATTGCCTAATACCTCATCTTCGAATTCCATCAGGTGTATTGTATTTGAGCATTGACAAACAACATATCAGGCATTATAAAATAACGCCGTACACAAAGTACCTGTGTTCGAAATTTATAATACATTTGCACTAGTATCTGGATATTATAAATTTAAAAATTCTTTAATGTTAATACATCTGTACATCACAATTACATAATAATCTGTCGGTTCGTTTTAAAATTTCCGTCACCCAAAACCGAAAAAAATGGCGAATGATAAACTGAATCTCTTGTGATTTTCATTTATTCGATGCGAACGATGCGAATATTTTTGAATTTATGGCCGTTTATAATGATCAATTAATATTTTTTCTGTATAAAATTGTAATGTTTTCAAAGACAATAAAATATCATAATTTTCATTAAACTTATACGGTTATCTAAACTTTAGATCCGTGTACACCGTAATTTTTTACACAATTAGTATAGCAAATTACCGATCGTGAAAAAATTATAGGTACATACTAAGCGAACGAAAGCGAAAACAAACTTAGCGAGGCCGTAATCACGTGAAAAAAATATAACTTCAAGTGAGTGGATGAAATCTGTACGCGTAAACACTGAACAGCTTTGATAATATAATAATGGATAAAAATGTACAAGTTTTTATCAGTTTTACACTGCAAACATTAATCTTGCCTGTCGTCACTATCACAGTGCACGATAAGGTGACCCGATTAGCATGAAAAATTATAATTAAAAACATACTAAAAACGGAGCCTTCAAGTAACTAACCTGCTATCCTCAAGACCGCACGGTCTGCCGGGTCCAGCTGCAAAATGGACAAAGGTTTGTCCTTCGCCCATTCTTTCAGGCTAAAATCGTTCTCGAATTCCATTTTTCTGTCATCCAAAACACAAAGTCTCGCGCGAACTCTCGCACATAATTGAATTGATCACACAACAACACTCAACGTCGAATATTGCACAATTTAAACATGTTTCGGATAATATTATACGCGAATAAAAAGTAAACAATAAGTTACATTCATTGTAAAATAAAAATCGATAAACGTTAGCGCAGATTCAGAAGCTACGTTATACGAATGCACTACCAACTAACACACTGCGTTTAACACTTAAACTATAATAACTAAGCAGTTACTAAAACAAATGTTATCATGAAATCCCACGGGTATCTCAAAATCAAGAGGACGGACTGACAACAAAACGATTTATAGGTTATCACATTTACCAAGCATTAAACACCGAACCGGCGAATGCACACATAACGAATTAACGACTGCCTGATTCCGATATCAACCACGAAGACTATGCGTCGCTGTTATCGCTCAGCTGTTTTCGCGCATGTCCACAGTTAATATTATACGATTTATTAAAATACAATGTTTTTGCTATGACACGAAAAACGACAACAGAATCTTTCTTATTTTGTAGTATAATACATTTTTCGCACGTTTCGTATTGAAACACTGCCATCTTTCATAACAATGATTAGACATAATTTACAGAAAAATACCAAGAGATGGCATTGTACGAAATGTATAATTTAATATTGCCAGATTTAAAATAAATAATTTTTTTTAGTAGATAATGCGTGACAAGATGCGACAACCGACACCATATTACCGTAAAATTTGTTATCATTCACAAATTTCTTTTATTATTTTTTATTATTATATACACAAATTAAAAAAAGAGTTATATAGTAAACATATAGTTACATAAACCGGAAGATTTGTTTATTATTCTAAAATAATATTAATCTTAAAAACATTTTATACTACGAAGAGAAAAAGACTATGCATTCTTGCTCATTTAGTATAACTGATAAGCTACTAGCCATTTAGAAGAATTTAATAGAATTTGATATGGTCCCCGTTCCTATGGAAACGATATTGATTATATGTCATTTCTATGTGGTGGGGTGTTTACGTTTTGTAAAATGAGATAATTGCTGAAAGAAATGAGAACAATGAAAATTCAATTGATATTTCTTGTTCACAATTCACATCATGTGACATTAGATTAATCAAGTTTATTTTGTTCACCCATGAATGTTTATATTGTTATTTCTCTATTATGGTCCTTCCTTCGTATATATGTTATAGTTTTCGATGTTTTATCAATAGTAGGTAGATATTTTATGGTAAATAAATGTATTGAGCTATCCCAGTGACCTAAATCCGTATATTTATCTTGATTCCTTCCACACATACTTACCAAAAAACAACAAATTCTTTAATTTATACTAATTTCCATACATATTCATTTTTACTATTTTTGACTACTTTTTGCAATAAAAATGTGGAATATTTCTATAAAATTAGGAATTTAACGATGGACAAAAAATCGCTCAAGGTTAGTTTATTTGAGTATAACATTTTATTTGATATATCTCATGTCTTTTAAATTAATATTATTTAACAAAAGTGTATGTATATATTAGGTATAATTTGGCAATTATACATTTTAGATTTATGGAAGATATTCAAAAAAATCATCAACTTGCATCAGTCCTGAAAAATTGACCTTATCGGGCAACTTTACAGAACAGAATAAAGAATTTAATATAACGCCATCATCAAGACGTGAGAGTATGCGGCAAGGTATATTAAATACAGTGATGAAGAAAACTGAAGAGGCTATGGGTCAAGATAAAGATGAAGCTTTTTATGAGGACCCTAAAGAAGTAATCGGTATAACTATTTAGTTTAGTATGACAATAAGGGAGTAATTATCTTACTTCACTAGCTTACTATGAATGATAGAAACAAAGTAATCCAGTAATAACCATATATACCAAAAATACTATTTATACAGTCTTTAGGAAAGTGATTAAAAAATTAATAATAAACCTGTTTCATTGTGTATCATTCTTTTTACACATTCATAAAACTAAGAAATGTTATATTAATATAAATAAAAAATATAATATTTTATCCATAGAAATGTGACAACTATTTAAGTACTTCTGGGTACCTCATTTTTATGTTTTGAATATATTCATAATGAATAGTTACCTATATACTTCTCCACATCCCAGGCTATTACTTATGGACGTAAAATGTCTATTTGAAGGGTGCACAAGCTTAATTATGGATATTTATTTTTTATTATTTATTTATATATATTATGGATATTTTACAAACAGATGAGCAGAATTAAATGTGTCCATGCTAATTCAAGGCAATACCCGAATTTTTGGGACTTAATCACCATTTTAACTCATAAAGTGTTTATGAGTGTAAATACTGAGATTTATTTTTTCTCACACACTTTACAATTTCCAAAAAAACATGTCTAATTGGAGAGGCTCATGCTCGTGGTATTAAATAATTACTCCAGCACATCATCAAGTATTTTAGAGTGGCAATGAAAATTAAGTTAGATTTACATAACATTCCAGCCAGTGAAAAGACTGGTAAATCTGGAAGAAAACGAAGCATTCAACACATGACAGGAACATCCTCTCGTCTGAGTAAAGAAGGTAAATCTTTGAAAGAACAGAAGAAGAAACTGAGTAAGAAATATGAGATCATACTTACATCTCTGATGGATAAATGTGAAGGGAATCTGATACAGGTAATATTCATTTATAATATGTTATTTATATGTGTTTATAGTCAGTAACTATGTCCTGCTTCAATAAAAAAAAAAAAAAACTATTTTATTTATTGCCCTTTGTAAATTCAGTTTCTTTACTATCTTGTAATTACTTTTTCTCTCTTTCTCTTAACTATAGGTGATCATGAGGTGTGCATTATAATCCCACTATCTTTTCCTGTGACCTTGCTTGTCTTTAATTATACTAGTATAAAAATTTACCTATATTGTCTCGGTTCTTAACTATATGTACATCAAATTTAATTGTAATATATTGAAAGATGTAAAAATTAAAAGATAGTTGGACGAAAATTATGATTATGTCATATTTGATATCACTGGCCTTAAAATTTATTATTACAAAAACGAAAAAAAAAAGTATGTATATAGGTACAGAAAACTACAGATTTATGCATACAGATATAGGTATATCAATTAATATATATACAATTAATGTCAATGTGACATAATAATGATTCATTTTAAAAAAATCCAATTATCAAAGATACATAATTTTACTAGTCGATACCGACGACTTTCTCTGCATTGTTTGTTATCTTTACAATATATTTTATATATATAGGAAAAACATAAAAAAATTGCAAGCAAAAATATCGTTGATTTAGAAAATTTATTTGTAAACAATTTTATTCTTTCACTTCCCCTCTACTGCTTATGCGCTTGCCCCACATATAGTCGGCAAGAAAATACATCCTTGAACATTTATCTTAGTTTCTTAAAACATTAATAACTTTGTAAGGAATAAAGATATCGTGATTTTTTTAATAGATTAGGTCTGGGTCTCATAAAGCAAAATCAATCGAAATTTATCTAGGTCAGTTTTATCGTGATACTCGTGCAACGGCAGATTTGTATTTTATTTATCAATGGCAATTTATTCATACAAATGATTACATTGTAATTATGATAGTCATTTTCCTTATCAGCTTTCAGAAAAGGACACACTAATAACAAAATTGAAAGACAAGTTAAAAAGCGTCCTAGAATACAATAAGCTATTTGCAGAAGAGAACGATCAGCTTAGGAGTCAATATGACACTCTAGTGAAGTACGTAGAAGAGTGCAAGACTGTTATCAAGCAAGAAAAAGAGAAGAATCTCGAGTTTGAGAGTAGAAATAAAGTTTTAGAAGAGAAGATGAAGAAGTTTGAGATACCTGATAGAGGTAATTATGATTTTTATTTAAGTCTTATCCACAGTACATTTGAAATTACAGGCGGAGATGCATAACTTCCACTATAAAATGTATGATGGATTTTCTCAAAGTAATTTCTTGGTCAACAAATACAATTGTAATCATAAAATAGTAAAAAACATAGTCCCCTGCCGCGTCTGTCTGTCTGTCTGTTCGCGATAAACTCAAAAACTACTAAACGGATTTTCATGCGGCTTTCACCAGTAGATAGGGTGATTCATGAAGAACGTTTAGGTGTATAATTTAGTTTTTTTTTTATATCAGGGTAAAACAGAACACTATAAATTATTTGGTTTATTACGTTACTAGCTTCCATATATAATTATTGAAGTGAAATTGATTATGGGAGGGCTTTGAAATTGTGATCGGTAATTTTTTGTGTGATTAAAATTGGTAGAGGTAATCACTGTGTCGGTTAGAGTGTTGAAAACACTGGTTCCCGTCCAACCGCCGAGGTTCGAACGTGATTAGTAGTTGGATGGGTGACCGCGCTGAAACGTCGCGTCACGTGGACTTTTTTTTTTAACGGACAGATTTTGATGTAATTTTTGTGTGTGTTTTAATGTTTCCCTCGATGGTTTAGTTAGATAATTGGAACCCATAGGTGGCGCAACGATCGGCTTTCAGGATTTCTTATTTATATATTATTGTTATTTTTCAGACAATCCAGTGATGTCAACAGCAATACCCTTAGTGGAGGTATGCATGAGCTGCAGCAGCCGTCAGATTATTCTAAACCAGGCGAGAGATCAGAACTCAAGGCTCCAGAATGATATGCAGGCACTCAAAGATGTTCTCTATAGGTATAATACCATATATATATATATAAATAATATTATAGAGGTCTGTCGCTAAACGCATGTCACAACTGTAGTCCGGTGAAGCTGTTAAGACCTTGCTAGGTCAATAGCGTAGTCAGTTCGAGGAAAAAAAGCATGTCACAAAAAAGCTGCTAAATAGATTTCGATAAGTTTTTTGGTTTCACTTCTTAGACATTTGGTCGTTATCAAAAAAATAAATATCACAATAATTTGATTTAATATAAGGGTATTAATGTTTTAAAAAACTGCACATTTTAATAAGCACTAAGCATTCATCAATGTCTGTTTTTTTTGTTTTGGAAAAATGGGGCAAGCGGTGTGTTCATTATGTTTTTTCCCTTGTACATAAAATATATTTTTAAGACGATAAATCATGGGCATCAGATAGTTCAATAATAAAATTGTATAATTCTAAACTTCCAAGCAAAGACAGTGAGTGGAATGTGCCCTGTAATTACTCAAGAAATTTCCTAAATGTGTACATATATTTATGTATACTAGTGGGCGCCCAGTGGTTGACATTCGACCATAGTTAATTGATTTTTTTGAAGTTTTAACTTTATTAGTGTTATTTTGTCAAAGGGTATAATCAAATTTTGTCAAAGGGTATTCTATAATCAAAGGTTTTCATCATGGCTACTCAGTTATTTGCCATTTGCCATGATCTTTATTATATATTCATTAAAAAAATCTTTGTGTAAATGAAAATGAAAACTAATTATAAATTGGAAACAAAAACCACGTGATAAAGCTCAAATTTTAACCAAACATAATTTTACGAAAATAAAGAAATTTATCGCAACCCATGACACAATTTTCAATTAATTTTACACGATACCATGGGGTGATATTGAATTAAATGTTGTCTGTTCCTTATGAGAAATAGTGATATGCCCAGTATCATCCTTTGGAAAAGTAATGGATACACAATACAATCAAATGGTGAATCCAAGACAAACACGTTTTTAATACTACCATTAGCTTTTGAAAATAAATTCATTTTTGTTGATACATGAGGTTGAATTGCAACATTGTAACCGCAAAGGTCTAAGTCATGAATTACTTTTATGAACAAAATCTTTATTTTGATTATACAAAGTATTATTCGAGTCATTTTTTTATTAATTCATAATTTGAAGTGAGTTCACCATAAAGAATAATAAACATTACCATAATAGTTACATTTTATAATATCATTGTTGAATGTAAGATGAAAAATGGTAATTGAACGTAAGAGTTAAAAAATACATACAGTCGAGCATAGCAACCTCCTTCATAACCTCTTTTGAACTTCGTAATTATTGACGGCTGTCAAAATTTCTTTTATATTTACATGTGTATATATGTTGTGTAAAATTCGAGTAGTAGTGTGAGTAGTGCATATTTTAATTAATTTAATGTATTTCTAATGCATTTTATATAAAATAAACAGCTTTCTGCACTTCTCCACCATATAAACTTTAACTATGTCAAATTTCAAGTTCACCCGTTGACGGGAAATAGGTTAAAAAGGAATACAAAAAATTTGCTTCACGTATTAATATATAGATATATAGGTTAGCTTTAGGTATATAATCATTATTATTGTCAGGGCGGGGCAACATTCACCGGTCCCGCTAGTCAATAATAAAAAGTACCACATGACAGATTAAGATTCCCCACAAAAAAATCAACTCAAATATTTTTTTTTATATTATAGGCAAGCGAGCAGGTGGATCACCTTATGTTAAGTAATGACCACCGACCATAGACACTTTCAACACCAGGGGAGTTGCAAGTGCGTTGCCGTCCTGTGTTAGTGGGGAGGGAGAGGTAGGAATGGAAGAGGAGAGGGGGAAAATGAGGAAAGGTGGTCCTCCGACGCTTTTACTGACCGAAGGAAACGCAACAATACAAGCACTGTTACTTTACGCCGGTTTTCTGTGGGTCGGATGGTACTACACAGGGCGAGCCGACCTTGAAGCTAGTAATAGCTCACTTTCACCAATATCGATAGAAACGAATAATTTATCGATAATAATTCCGTTTCGGGTTCCCAGACTGAATGTTCAGTTATCTCGATATCAAGATAAACTTCGTAGTAATATACAAACACTAACCGCCGATGGGAAGGGAGACGCTGTTTACAAAAGTAAAGAACATTTTGAGGGCTTTGATTCACTTATTAACGCGAGCTTGGGGTATAAGGAATCAGGTATTTATTATTGTTTTTTTTTACAATTTATAGATCTAGCTCAGCGATGGGCAAAGTACGGCCCGCGAAAGTATTGAATCCGGCCCGCCGAGGGTCCATCCTAAATATTCCAACTACATAAGTCTCACACGCCTAACGAGACGTAAATGTAAAAGATATTTTGTTTATTAAAAGCTTTAATACAAAATGCATTTTTTCTATAATTCTGGCCCTCCTTTAGAATTTCTTAAATTTTGTGGCCCGCCATTAAAAAAGTTTGCCCTTGCCCGCCACTAATCTAGCTTATTTGAAAGTTAAGTAGCAATGTGATCCAAGATTTACCATCTTTACACGCCAATGGACTGTCTCTCAAATACAGCTGTCGGAACAGATCTGTGATAGACACTTGGCGACAAACTTTAATCTTGAGGGTGACAGCTAGAACAATTTATATATAAAAGTGCAATATAAAAAAATGTAAAGTAATTTCAGATAAAAAGAAAATTAGAAACATATATAATATTTTATTCTTTTCCTAACTTTTTAATTAAGTTATTTGCTGTACCATACAATACGTAGTAAACACCTATAAGTGAGATTCCACTTGTATAGAGGATTTTTTTACAAATGTATATATTGGAATATCCCAGTGTAAATCTTGTTTGTGCTTCGAATAAATAAATAAGCTGTACCACCCTACTATAGTTCAAGTCTTTTTATTTTATTTATTTTTTTATTGTAGCACGGCAAAGTTACTGTACAATGCCTGATGGTAAGCATAGTACAATCCAAAAATAGCGGCGACCACCGAGAGACATACTATCCATCGCCGGTCACCGCTGTCATGCAGGCCTGCGTAAGTGTCTCTTCACGTTGCGCTTGAAGGACCCCATGTCATAGGAAGGAGGAAACACACTGGCCGGGAGATTGTTCCACAGCTTCTGTCTGTTGTTTTTCTGCTCCGAAAGCTCTGGCTCTAATTAGAGCACGTTACCATTTAGCCATCTCAATATAAATTATCATTTTATCTATTTATTACCAAAGTTGGTAGGCTTTCTTCAAAGGCACCAAAAATAGATTTGCAATAATATATCGAAAACCGATAATCGATATAATAAAATTGACGATTTGATGTTATCGATATAAGAATATACTAAATGTTGAATAGTATGTAAAATTTTAAAATTATTCATTCTATTTAATTTCGACTATATTTTGAATGATGAAAATAAATGTTTTTATTCTTTTCTTCTAATATCTTTCATCTCATTATGGTTCGTACTTCTTAATGGTGTCATTTAGATCGTGTTAAGATGATCGATATGCTACTCAATATTCTCATGATTGCGACATATACAAATCGATATCTCGATACAAGGAAACGACAAATTGAATCATCGATGAATAAATACACTTATGAAACTATTCGTATTTTTTGTTCCTTTGTCGTTTACAATATTTTATATACAATTTTTTTTATATACAATTATAAATGATTTTATATTATAGCACTTCCTACAATTTGGTTTATCCCTGTGTTTCATTGTAACTAGAAAATTACTTCAAAGAATTTTATTTATTCTTTCAAAACGATGATGTCCTAGTAATAACGTGCTCTGACATTACATTCACCGACTTAGTTTTGGATCCTGGAATAATTTCTGTAATAGAAAATATGCTGATAGGACATTTTTTGACATCTATGTAACTGCAGGTGTGTCTAAGATGAGGACACATTGCCACTTTAAATATATTCCTAACACATCTGATACTTAATATTTAGATTATCGATTGGAAATCGTCAGGTACTGGCAACACAGAGGAAGTTCCATCGCAGAGAACGGAAGAGCACGCTGGCGGAAGTCGAGTCGTAGATCTATCGGGTTTGCTCAGTGCACAGGCTTTAGGTATTGACAACTTTGGTATTGCTAGTGACAACGTTACTAAAACTTTTTGCTGATTATAGCATTTTATAGAATAATTTTTCCTATAAAAAATATTAAAGCTCAAATAATTAACATTTACTGGTATATTAAGGAAGGTCTTTATTTATTTTTATACTAGCCTCTGCCCGCGACTTCGTTCGCGTGAAATAGGTACTTTGGGCTAACGCTAACACGCAGTAGAAGCTCTTAAAATGATAAAACATCCCTAATTTGAAACATTTTTCATCTGTGCTCCGCTCCTAATGGTTATATATATATATATATATATAACCCATATATATATATAACCATTCTCGACGAATGAGCTAAATAACACTGAAAGAATTATTCAAATCGGACCAGTAGTTCCTGAGATTACCCCCTACAACGCCACAACGTCACAAACTCACAAACTTTACCTTTTTATAATATTAGTCTAGATTTTTATTTTACCCTTGTGTTACTTATCTCGCAATGTTGTATAAAATAATAGTGTCAAGTATATAATCTATATATAATATAGATTATATACTTGACACTTATATACTTGATACATAATAATAAGTATAATCATGCTATTTTTGGGTATAATTTTCAGAAAACAAAAATATGTTTTATATTCATTTCTATTGGTTTTGATGGCGATTATTTCTCTAAGCATTACTTAAAAATGACGCGCAGTTATTTAATTTTTTTTCTAATTATATCAAAAGATATATAAAGCATTGTACCTTATTAATTTATCTTATGAAGTTTTAAAATATATCGATGATTGCAATTCATAGCACCCCTATTCGATGCTTATCAAGAGAACTTGCAAGAAAAAGACAGCCTCATACACGATTATGAAAAACAGTTTGAAACCATCAACAAAAAGTCCAAAGACATCGTATCAGAGAACAAAGTTCTTACTGACAGAGTAAAAAAACTGGAAGAAGAACTATCACAAGCGAGACAGAGCTATAAGAAATCTCTGTTAGAGAAAGAGACAGCTAGTATAGAGAAAGCAACGTTCCAAGAACGAGCGGAAAGGGCGGAATCTAAATTGAAAGAAGTGTACGAATTATATGAAGATAAAAGTAAGTTTTTGTATTCCATTATTAAACTCCTTCATTTTGTATTCCATTTTTAAACTTCTTCATTCTGTATTCCATTTTTCCATTTTTCCAATTTCGCCATGCCTAATGTCTTTTTTCAGGAAGAGCCCTGTGGCCCGGCAATGAGTCTCCTATAGGCTGATATGATGATGATGGTCATTACAGTGGCAGCGATGATGCGAGACTACGAGGTGGTCCACCGGGAGTACTTCGCAGTGAAGAGCAACTTGGAGGTGGCAGAGGGGAAGCTCGCGCAGGTGGAAGCACTGAGGGCCAGGACTGTTCCGGTAGACATGCACGAGCGGCGGCTGGAACACTGCAAACGGTTCGTAAAATCATCAACATATTCTATACATATTTGTGTGCAAAAAAATTGTTGCAGGTGTCTATCAATTTATTTCAGTTCATCTCTGAAACTGTTGGTGCTATTTTGATGCCACTCTTTCTGATATATAGCAATGCTATAAGAAATAATTTAAACTTTTTTTTATGGTAAAAACATTAGGGCACAGCGTAAATACATTTAACTCCGAAACTACTCAACCAATCTACATGAAAGTTGGTCTTTTTCTTCTTCCTAGCGTTTTCTCGGCTTGACGCCAGGGTCCGCTTTCCTAATAGATTTCCTCCACTTTGCCCGGTCTTTGGCATCCTTGTGTGTGAGGTTATTGTCCCTTAAGTCCGCCTTCACCACGACCAACCAGCGTTTTTTGGGCCTGCCGCGAGACCTCGGGCCTTGTACAGTCATGCTCAGGCATCTATTTCCGATGTAGTCTGGCGGTCTGCGACTCATGTGGCCGTACCAACGGAGTCGAGTCTCCTGCAGCTTGTCTGGAATGTCCCGGACTTCAACGCTACCACGGATGTGTTCGTTTCGAATGCGATCTAATCGCGTAACGCCACACATCCATCGCAGCATCTGCATCTCACTGACGTGTAGCTGTTGGACATGTCTGCCTAGGACCGGCCACGTTTCGCTGCCATACAACAATACTGGACGGATGATGCACTTGTATACCAGGCCTTTTAAGTTGGGATTTATATATAATGTAGTCCAACATGAGATAAGATAATATATATCTCGATCAATGGACTGAATATGTTTTAATTACAAACTAAATGATTGTCAATGTTTATTATTGTAATTCATTGTAAGTCTCATCAGTGTCGAACAGATGGCGCTTTAAATTAGTTTGTTGATAGAAAACTGTAGGTCCAACCGTTATAGATATTTCATAGATGACGTTACTTTTTACTTTTGAATATCATTTTCAACTCCATTGTTATTCTATAGTACACGTGTTCTTTTAAACTATTACCGAGCCATAGCAACACCTGGCCGAGTCAATTTGTAATAAACTAAAGAAATAGTGTCAAGTACCGCGCGTGCCTCAGAAGCATGTTAATACTAAATATTTTTTGGTAATCAACAGCTAGTGTCAAGAACGTGCTCCTATCTAATACTTTTTAGACGAGCAATTCTTGTATATTTTTATATTTGTATATATTCAGGATCTCGGAAACGGCGTCTTCTATTTCCGCGAAATTTAGTATTTACGTAGTTTCGGGGACGATAAATCGATCTAGCTAGATTTTATTCATAGAATATTTATTTTAACTGAGTTTACAGGCAATGAAAAAATATTGCTAGACTATAAAGGTAAATTTCGCCGCCGCTGTCAAAACAAAAATAGCTCAGATCGAAATCGGTTGCTTTGAAAATCCGTGTAACCACGAGTCCACGTCGAATCCGAGTGACAGCAGATGAGATTTTTTTTTTTTGTAGAAAAATGTTAGTTTTTTGAGGCAAACGTATCAGTTTATTTTAATTTAAAAATGTTTTTTGAAGAACCGAGCTAGGCTCGGTCACCCAGGTACTTTTTTTTTCGAAATGCCTTCGCTATTAACCTAGCAAGGTCTTAACAGCTTCACCGAACTACTAAGGCGAGCGCTTAAAGCACTCAGGCGATTTTATTTGGGCAACTAGCTAAAGGGTGCACGGCACACCTAGGCTTGGCTGTTACCTGTTACATGCAAACTCGCGACCTATCTTAGCTAACCTAGCTAACTATTCATATCTGTTTGAGTTGTTGAGACGCATATGTGTACCAAGCATACACGCTTTTTTTTTTCTCGAACTGACTACGCTATTGACCTAGCAAGGTCTTAACAGCTTCACCGGACTACTAGCATACACGCCTCAACAACCCCTCCATATATTTATTATCGGAAAATTTGAGTTTTTTCAGTTCGATAAGGGAAAAAAATATAATCCTTCCACTTTCATGTGTAAGCGTGTAGGCGTGCACGTGTGTGTGGGGGTGATCGTGTAGTGTTGTAGCAGTGATGTAAATTTTTGTGTCACTGTATCGCGCAAGTAACGCACTAAGGGCTCCCTGCCGAGGGATCGAACCTAGACTTGAGCCGCTACCGAGGGAGGCCTAATCTGGTTCACCCAGGTACTATTATCTATTCTTGTATATAGTATAAGTGTATACGAATGAAAATTTGGAAATATATCATTCGCAGGCTACTCGAAGAATTGAAACACCAGTACAGTATGGAGACTGAACGACGGACGGAGCAATTAAGCAAGCTGCAGGAACAGCTCAAAGCCACGGAGGAGAAATGTACCAAGGCTTGTGAGGATCATAAGGTCGCCAAGGAAGAATTGGAAGCCGCGTTGAAGAATGTCAGGTGAGTAATGAAGTTCCTTGTAGTTTGAACTGAGAACCCTAATCGTAACTCTAACCTGATGACTTTTTTGACTTACCACGATTAGTTATTAGATTGTGTGAATAATGATATGTGTGTAAAAGGTGTGAATACTGAGATTACATCTGATAGGGGAGAGTGTAAAAGTAAAATATGTTGTGCCAAACCCACTTATGTGTGATAAGTGTAAGAAGATGATGAAATATTGTGTTAGTCAATGTGTTTTTTTGTTTGTTACGCTTTTATGTCTTAACTACTGAATCGATTATCATGAGATTTTTCTTAAACAGTCTAGGAGGTTACAGAAAAGGACATACGGTACCTTTTTATTCAGAAAATAAGGACTGTTGCAAGGGAATAGTTTTTTTTTCAGAAGTCTCTTGGTTGGCACCATTTTCTGCTGTAGTTAACCTTATCAATCTTGCCAAAAATGTTTTTTTTTTTTATTCAACTGAAATATCTAATATTATACACGTTTGCTACGTTAGCATAGGAATACTTAAAACTACATTAACGCGATTGAAACCGCGGGAAATAGCTAGTATAATTTATACTGAGCTATGATAGCTTTCTCGCAGATTGTACCGTAAAGCGGCAGTGATATTCCGTCAGCGCATGAAAGCAGCGACCGCGCGAATGAGTCGCGTTCGTACGAGCGTTCGCCGCGCTCGCTCATCAAACGAACCGCTTAAACAAGCGCTACAAGCGCTCGAGAAAATTAAAAGCGAAATAAAGGTACAAAGACATTACATACTACGTATACAAACTATTAACAACGTAGTATTTTGATAACTTGAACATGTCGCTTTTATAGAATACAAGTAAAAGCCTTTATAATAGCGGCATGCTATGATGGCCGTTTTGACATAAAAGTGACTTAAAATATCGTTCTATTTTCGAAAATATAACAACGGTTTACTTTGTTTTGCATTAGGCGTCGTCACGAGTTAGCTAGAGATGGTAATTGTGCTGGTCGGCATTCCTATATATAATTAATTATATGTAGGATGTAAGTAGATATTATATTATTTTGAATTTTGAAAAAAAAGGTCGACTTGTGTTGTAAATAAATACGCTAATAATTATAACCCAATGAGGATTTTGTGAAAAGACGCTGCTTTTTTGTTATTCCAAACGTGAAAATGTTTGTTCGTGGGACCATATTCTATAGTTAAATATAGTATTAGTTTCGTAAACATATAGTAAATAGTTATAGATACATATAATTTACAAATATATTCAAATTTAATCCAATATTAATTTTGTGTCCTAAAATTACGCATTCGATAATTTTTTGGACTAACTGCCCGTAACTATTGTTAATATAGAACAGCAATTTGCTTCTTCAAACATTGTTACTATATTATACGAAACTTTATTAGAGGACAAACGTCAAAACATCATAGCGTGCCGCTAGTATAAGATCAGATCAGTGAAGTGTCAGTCAAAATATCCTTATATATTTTTCTTGTGAGTACTATTAGTATTATTGATATTTTAATAACCTATCCTTTAGAAAATAGCATGTACTTCATGTATATAAACTAATTTTTGAATGATGTGCAGTACAAGCAACAGGACAAAAAATATTTAGATATCATAAACATTTGAGATCGGTGGGTTATCAAGTAGATGTACCAGCAAACTTTATTAATATAGGTAGTGAAATCCCGAGCGTACACGTCACTGGAAGAGCTCGAACGTCGCATAGTTGAGCAAGAGCGTAGAGCGGCGCACGCTCAATCCGAGTACAGACGCGAGCTTGAGCGCGCCTCACTCGCTCTCGAGCACAAAGAGGCGATCATACGCAGCCTCATTGATAAAGTGGCCGATGTTGAAGAAGTTAGGTAAATCACAATTATATTGTTTTTTTTTCTCTCAAAATGACTACGCAAGGTCTTTACAGCTTCACCGGACTATATCTATATTGAATTAACACTTCTCATGGGAGAGGGCTTTGAAATTATGATCGGTAAACTTTTTCTGTGACGAAAAATTGTGGGTGTAAACACTGCGCGAATACAGGCGCGAACTCGAACGCGCCTCACTCGCGCTCGAGCATAAAGAAGCTATCATACGCAGCCTCATGGCTAAAGTGGCCGATGTTGAAGAAGTTAGATAAATCACAATTATACTGAACGAAACTTTCTATGGAAGATAACTTTGAAACTCTGATCGGCAAACTTTTTTGTGTGAACAAAAGTGGTGGGCGTAAACACCCTCAGGTAGAATGTTGAAAACACTGGTTCTCGTCCGATCACCGAGGTTGAGCAACGTCGATTGCTGTCAGTACTTGGATGGGTGACCGTCTGGGAATAAATACCAGGGAACAAAATGATTTTTTCAATTAAAATAATTATGATATAGAAGTTTCACTTTATAACTACACAATCGATGTATTACTGCCACAAAGAAAAAAGGTTCATTTAACAAATATACAAATCGGGAGAAGTAAAAAAAATTGATGTCTATAGCTTAAGCGAACTAGGTCTGATTTGTATTTTAGGAATATAAGCTCATATGCGAGTTAGGTACATGTTTTTTCCTAGTCATAGATATATATTTAAAATTATAATTACAAAAAACGGCTGATGCGTTTCTCTTTTTTGGACTACAACAAATCTTTGAACCTCTACTATAATCCTTAACTTTAGATAAAGGAAAACAACGTGATGAAACCATGATATGGTTATTGATCTTTTTTAATACACCCTACTTAGCTACCAACCTCGTAGTTCAAAATCTGCCACCAATCACATATTGGTATGTTTTGGTGGCTGCATCTGATACTCAATATTTTCTGAACTCACGAATTATCAGTTATCAGAGTTATTAGACCGAACCGATACTCGACTATTGATTACCCAATGTTTCAAATCTTTCTGTGTACTTGTTTGTGGGTAGAGATCTTTATCCAATAATAGGATATTTACGCGCTGATATCGGTATAAATATCAAGTAATAGTTGTAAAGTATGTAATTAATTTCGTTGTTTTTGACAAATGCTGTATTGCGTTTTTTAAGGACTGACTTATTTTAAATTAAATCTGTCTGCCAATACATATTACATACATATATTATTTTATCTAATAACAGGTTAAGTCAGACAAATACCCATCGTTTACAAGGTATAGTATCAGACTCCTCACCAGAAACGACTTCTCCAAAGTTGGAACGGAAGGAATCGAAGACCAATGTCAAACTCTCACCAGGAACTGGTGGATATTTCCAGGCGAAGAATGGGAAGAAAAAGGGGAAAGAATAAAAATTATCAGTGATGTTGTGTTGTTTTGATTAATATGAATAGCATTTATAATAAAATGCAGAGTTCCTTTAAGGTCTAGTAACGTGAAAGTAATGAACACATTGACATAGGATTACTACAATTTGTTGCAGTATTTTTTCTAGCTGGTTTATTTTTTGTATTTTATAGACCCTTTGCAATTTTTTTAATACCCAACGAAGCAGACGAGAATCATCTATCAATTCAATTAAAATTAAATTCGTTTCTATAATCATATCTTACTAAGATATCTTAGATCCCATATAAAATCCTTTTATTGTGTAGTGTACAGATCAACTGTACGTTTTTTTTTTTTATTTCTGCTCGCCTACTAATTTATTTTACCACTCAATATCAAACAGTCACTGTTCGTACAATACGCGGCGTAATTTACCTTTATATTCTAGCTATATATTTTCATTGCCTGAAAACTCTGTTAAACACGTTTTCTATGAATGAAATCTTGCTAGAACGATTTATCGTCCCCGAAACCACCTGCGTACTAAGTTTCACGGAAATCGCTGACGCCGTTTCCGAGATCCTGAATATATAAAAATATACAAGAATCCGTCGTTTAAAGGTATTAGATAAGAAAATACGTTGTTATTTTTTTTAAAGGGTTGTCTGTAAAGTCGGTTTACGAACGATAATTTTACATGATAACGACTCGGACGCATCGGCCGATGGAGTGGAAGAGAGATAGATGCGTTACAAACCGAACGCTAATGCCGATCGCGCTTCTCTATAGCCCACGGCAGCGGCTCAAGCCTAGGTTCGATCCCTCGGCAGGGAGCCCTTGAGTGCGTTGCTTGCGCGATACGGTGACACACAAATATACATCACTGCTACAACACTACACGATCACCCCCACACACGTGCACGCCTACACGCTTACACATGAAAGTGGAAGGGTTTACTTATTTCCCTCGTCGAACTGAAAAACTCAATTTTCCGATAATAAATATATGGAGGAGTTGCTGAGGCGTGTATGCTTGGTACACATATAAGTTTCAACAACTCATACATATATGAATAGTTAACTAGGTTAGCTAAGATAGGTCGCGATTTTGCATGCAACAGGCAACAGCCAAGCCGAGGTGTGCCGTGCACCCTTGAGCTGGTTGCCAAAATAAAGTCGGCTGAGTGCCTTAAGCGCTCGCCTTAGTAGTCCGGTGAAGCTGTTAAGACCTTGCTGGGTCAATAGCGTAGACATCTCGAAAAAAAAAAAAAGTTTCTCTATAGCTTGCTCCGCGCTCACGCTTGCACGCTCGGCTTAGGCGGAACGTGACAAAGAGTCATGCTTTTTTGTGCGTGCAACCGGCGTTAATCGATTTATAAGACGTTATCACGCAAAAAGTATCTTACCAAGTTCGTAAGTTCGTAGTAAAATCTAGTCAAATAATGTAACATCTACTTTATACGTATGTTAGTACCTAAATGGAGGTTCTGTTGTGATGTTTTAATTAAACTGTTTTATAGTTATAAACACTTTGTTTTATTTCCACATTAGGTTTTCTTCGCGACTTTGCTTACGTTAATGTAGATTTATCTATCCCTCGGGATCAGTACATTTTTTCTGTATGAATTGTACCCCAAATCCTTTTCTGTACCCCTGACAACGTGCATTTACAATTTCATGACGACCACTTGAGTAGTAAGACGTGAAAGCATAACAAACAAAGCACTTTCGTATTTATAATATTAGTAAGGGTTTCCTCATTTGAAATGACAGTTATTGTTTTTTTTTCTTCTCTTAAGGACATGGTTTAATTTAGGGTTATAATTATTTTCGTATAAAGTATACGGTACCCAGCATTTGATTTGACACGTCGAAAGAGTGAGAGTTTCGGCTAAGATCGACTTGCTTTGGTTTTGTAAAGCGTTCCCTCTATCGCACAGCGCAACGACTGTTATTGACAATGATAACGCTATAGGAAACCAAACTAGACTATCTTGGTCTTCTCGCAGAAATTCCAAATCTAAACCTGAATATTGTTCGCCATCCCAATTTTTATCTATATTCAACGAGTATTATTTTCTCTTACACCAGCAGGCTTTCTACTTAAAATTCTTTAATGTCTTAAAAAAATATTTCATAGGACTTCATTATATTACGTACTACAATGCCCTGATAATACACGCGTAATATTTTTTAAAAGGCAAAGGACTAGTACAAATAAATAGTCAAGTGAAAAGATGAAATCTAATATTAAAAATGTTATAGTATGCATGTTTGTTCATCAGAAACTCAAATGTCTGGAGGAATTCTAATAAAATTTAGTAAAGAAGGTCAAGGTTTAGTATATCGTCATAGTTTTATTTTATTCATTTACACACGATTGCAGGAGGTTGGAGAGAAATAATAAGGGATATATGCTGATAAATGTCTCGTAATTTATCAACAAAATAATGTTATTAAAGTACAAAAATAAGGTTGTTAACGAGCTGAAATTCCAAACCTTAGAATTTTATTAACAAATAAAGAGATGCTTAAGAATAGAGCAATTTAATATGCGTCACTTAAACTCTGTAAGAGAATTGAAGGGGTTTAGCATATTAACAGCGAGTAACAGCTATTTTGAAATAAGATTATCCCTTTGTTTTATATAAAGGTAAAAGATAACAAGGAGAAAAACAAATAATAACCGCAAAGAAAGATATTCGACTGATGTTTCAACGATTAACTAATTAAACAGAGCTCTGAGTGTTATGAGTTCGAATCCAGACACAGCGATTATTTGCGAACCACAATCTATTACATCAAGTCTACTAATTATATGCTTATATTATAGAAGTCTGTGAGACTTAAGGTTTCATCTCCAATAAAGGTGTAACATTAGAAATATTACAAATATTGTGTTAATATTCTGGATGTAAATATTCTGGATATAATCTAACTGACGTGTATACTGATTCCGGTACACGGTACAGTAATTTTAATTAGTCACGAGCTTTATCTAAATATGTTAAAGAATAACTGACTGACTGATATATCGACGCTCTAATTACTGAGGCTAGGACCTTAAAATTTCCCAAGCAGGTCCTTTTTAGACTGCAGGCGAGCACTAAGGGAAGTTTTTTTTTGGAAATGTAACCCCTAAGCTAGTAGAGAAAGGGATTAAAGATTTTATGAAAATCCACAATTTTTGAACTTAGATTTATAGCAATTGTTTTTAAGCAATTCAGTTAGAAGATAAAGAAGACCGGTGTTATTACAAAAAAGTTAAATACGTATTACACTATTGCTTTAAGAAGGTTTCGTACTAAATGCACTGCGCTTGCCCGATGCAAGTTCGCGTTATTCTTTTTTCGCAAGTCTTACCTTTTTTTTTGTTTTTTTTTTTTTTTACGTGGGGAAATCTTTTATGGATATTCACCTCCCCGGGGGAGAGAGTGGGTTATTTCCAACTCCCATGAACTAAAACCCAACGGTATACGTCTTCCGTTATAGTTGGGGTGACACGAGATCTCTATAGACTTCATCGTGCCGCCTCAATGGTTGTCCCGGCGGCAAAAGCAAAAGAAGAAAGCCTGGTACACGCCGGCTGTCTCCTTCGTCCACAGGACCTGTGCAATGGAAAGACTAACCTAATATCTAACCTAACCAAAGCGAGACAAAAGAACAAGATAGCGAACATTCAACAAGCGCGGTGCATTTAAAACGTAAGCGTTTTAAAGCATGTATTCAATACATATTTAACTTTTTTTAATAACACAGGGTGTGTTTAATTACAATCTCAGACGAAGTCGCGGACGCTTACTCATATTGTATTTGTTGATCGCGAACAGATGACCATGAGTATCCTTGTTATTCTCATTGATTGAGATTCTGATTCGAGTGATCCGAGCTACTCAACAGGTGTACAATGTATGTACAAATACTTGTATACATAACCCCAAAAATCGAAACTATGCGACAAACAGAAGGAAGAGATTTTCCGAAAATCTTTTGCACACATGACATACATTTTGAAACAAGGTAATTCAAGAAGGTCGACAAACAGAATCAAGGGCGCCATCAGAATATCAACAGATAAAATTGTCACTGCCCTCATAGTGTTTTTATGTGTATTAGGACATTAAATAAAAACTATTTAACGTAACACTATTCTAATTATGGAGTTAATATATCTGGTTAACCTACTATGTTTAAAAGTATGTTGTATGTTTAAGTTTAAAAAAAATGCATTTTTTTTTCGAATGAACTGTATTCAAGTTATCACAATTGTTATGGTAAAGCGTATTTAATTCCTATTAGTTAACTCCGCCCGATTATGGCGTACAGTTGTCCGGTCTTTGCACACGCGCAAAATCGTATTCATAAGTTGCAGGTTCTCCAGAACCGAGCCCTACGTAAAATCACCGGTGCCATGGGGTACGTCCGAAATAAGGATCTCCACAGGGACCTGGAGATGCCTTCTGTCTGGACGTAAATAAAATCACTCACACGTTGTTATTTCGAAAAAGCCGCGATTCATCCTAGCCCGTTAGTGGTATCCGCCGCGAACTATGAACCCGTACCCAACATTGCGCAGTATAGAAGTCGACCGCGACACATTTTTACCGACCCTCCTGATTCAATCACGTCAGCAAACGATCAGTGCCAGCCTGTCTCTTCAAACAGCGTGTTCACGCCCACGCCCTCGTAAGCACAGATCACGCCGCCGTGGTCTGGGGATAAATTTCGCTCCTGCACATCAGAGTAGACTCCCCTTCTCAGCGGCTCAAGCCTAGGTCCGTTCCCTCGGCGTAGAGCCCTTGAGTACGCTGCTCACGCGATACAGTGACACAAAACCTTATATCACTGCTACAACATCACACACATCACCTATACACACGTGTACGCCTACACGCTTACATGATTTTTTTTTTCAGAGAAATAAACGACAAAGAGTTCTACCCTTATTTTTCCTTATCCTGTCCTATTCTATATAGTTTAGAGGAATTTTTCCGACACAAAATACATATAGGAGTTGTTGAGGTACGCATGCTTGGTACAAATGTATGTTTCAATAACTCATATACGTATATCTAGATAAGTTTATTTATTTATTAGCTCTGATAGATCGCGATTTGTGCACAAAACAGGCGACAGCCCAAGCCGAGGTGTGCCGTGCACCCTTGAGTTAGTCGCCCAAACATCCCAAATCGGTTGAGTGCCTTCAGCGCTTGCCTCAATAGTTTAGTGAAGCTGTAAAGACTTTTCCAGGTCAACAGCGTATTCATATCGAAAAAAAAAAATCATCAGTTAAAAATATCTGTCCTTATTTGTATTCGACTGTTTACAAAAGGAGGGTTTGTTTTTATATTGTACTAGCTGTGCCCGCGTGAAATTTAATGTCAAAGAACAGTGATAATCTATACTAATATATAAAGCTGAAGAGTTTATTTGTTTGTTTGGTTGGTTGAACGCGCTAATCTCAAGAACTACAGGTCCGATTTGAATATTTCTTTCAGTGTTAGATAGCATAGTTAAAACCAATAAGAGCGGAGCACTAATGAAGAATGTCTCAGAATCGGGCTATTTTGAGAACTTCCGTTGCGTGTTACCATCAGTATTATATATGTTGTCATGGTAACGTGATAACATTCTCTCGCAAATATTTTCAGGTGAATACATATATCTGTGATGCTACAAATATCAACATTTTTTTAAATTCTGTCGATATGTCTGGTTGTTTATTTGTTCCGGCTAATCTCCGAAAAGGTTGGACCTATTTGAATGTTTTTTTTTTCTTAGAAATGACTACGCTATTGACCTAGCAAGGTCTTAACAGCTTCACCGGACTACAAGTAATATTTGAACGGGCATTTTACGGGCAAATAAATAATTAGCTGTTTTATTTTAAGCTTGCGGGTTCAGCAGATGTTGCCCAACCTGATAATAAGACAAACTATACCTAAACCTTGCACAAGAATCTTTTTATTAAATGTAGGTATATCTATAAAATTAAAGATTTAACACATTTTTCGATAATGTACGAACGAACGAACGAACGAAAGATTTTTTATTGTCATAGCTTACAGTTGTACAAAAAAAAAAACTTTTAAATATTAAACATGCAAAACTATGGCAATGAGGCCTGGCGTCAGCGTATTGCCGTTTTTGAGAACGGCGCTGGTTTTCAGCCAAACCTCAAATTTCAGGCTAAATTAAAAGCAAGCATTACTTTTTTTTTTGCGCCCAAGTGTGGACATAAATTTGAATATTAGATCTATTGCTACCATATAATAATAACCAAAACTAAAATAAAATAATAAGAGAAAAACATTACAAAATAACATTGTGATAATATGAATGCGTCAAATCTGTTGATAGAATATAATTATAAACGGCCTAATATTTGTTCCTCAAGAATTTTTTGTTTCATGAGTTTCTTAAATATAAATTTGTTTTTTGTCTGTAATGGAGGAGGTATTTTATTCCAAATTTTTGACGCAGCATATTTAAAACTTCCTTCAAAGCCTACTGACTTATGTTTAGGTAGGGATACAGTGTTTTGTATAGCTTAATATGTTTAATACTTTCTTGTATAGAGTAAGTGAGCATTGTGGTTGGTATATAGTAGTTTAGTATGTAGTAGGTATGTGGCTGATGATAAATCCCATCACATTCGACACACTGTTAGTATTCACAATTATAATTTACTAGTTACGTGTTACAGTAAATGATGTGCGTGTCGTATTTACAAATATTTTTGAGAGAGTATTTATCTAAAACATTAAAAAAACGTGTGCGAAGCCGCGGGTAACAGCTAATATATAATAAAATGTAAATAATATCCATTAATTCATACATTAGAACCCACGGCAAATTTATGAAAATTATAATTCGAAATAAACCAAATAAATACAGAAATAATCTCATTGTAGATACTTTTCCTTGAAATTTACTTAGGACAATACTCCAAGAGAACAATGAATTTAGCGGCATCTATTATTAGCAATGAAACATATTTTTCTATTATACTTCATCAAAAGTACATGAAAATAAAATGGTTCGGATTAATTATATCTCGCAACTGCTGTACTTTAACAGTGATGCGTTGTTGAAATGTTTTTTTTTATATCAAAAGAGGGAAACGAACAGGTGGGTCATGTGATGTTACGTAATCACCACCGTCCATAGACACTAGCGACATAAGGGGAGTCACAAGTGCGTTACCAGCTCTATGGGGAAGCTATAGGGGAGGGGGGGGGGGGGGGGAAGGAAAGGAAAAGGAAGAAAGCAGAAGGAGGTGGACCTTCGGCGCTCTCACTGACCGAACGAAACACAACAATGCGAACACTGTTATTTCACGTCGGTTTTCTGTCAGAGGGGTGGTACCGCCCCGGACGAGCCGACCCATTCATGCTGCAGTAATAGCTTCAGCATGGCTCTATCACTTATTCGTGGACACCTGTAGCATATTCCTTCATAAAAATCTAAAAAGAGCATATACGTGAAATTTACAATCTTACTGAATTTATAGATACAAAATATATGGGTGTTTCTTTTAATATAAATACTAGTCCGAAGAGTACGTATTATTCATAAAATAAAACTCCTTCACTATTTTTTTCCTAATTATATATATTCAGCATCAAAAAGTCATCTCATGAAAAAAACAATCCAAGAGCGAATAATACAATGACAAGAGAAAAAACCATGACAGTATTTTTTTCTAAAATTTAAATTGTTTCTTACTAACCAGTTTCTAAACATAATATATTAACTATTATTCTATTACAATACAATAACATATAAATGAATACTGATCTTTTCAATAATTTAACTAGAAAAAATCTATCTAGAGGAAATAATATAACAAAGCTTACACTTTGGACACTCTGTAACCTAATCCCTAATCATCTTTATAGTATGGAACAAGTGTCTTAATTGTGCGAATGGCAATTAGGCTTTATCAATATACAGGCTGAAAGTTTAGACAGTATCAACATTTATGGTGGATATTCTGTACTCGATTCTCGTTTTAAATCAATTAAAAAATAGTTCCTTCATATTTTACCTAATTAGATAGAAAAATAAAAACATTATACGCAATCCTCTGCACGTCTATATTAAAGCACAGTGTCAATAACAGAGTAACGTGGGAACGGCATGAACAAAACAAAAGGCCTATTATCCGTTTTATTACCGAATTTAGAAAACAAAGGCTACGAAAAAGGTAAAAACAATTATTTAGTTTTAGATTACGCTATAGAATCAAATTAAATATTAGCTACACACATGGCTTTGTGTTGTTGAACGAGGTTGCGAAAATGTATAAACGGATAATCGCAGGCCGTCTCGTCCAGCATCTAACACGAATCGGGCCGGATGTGGTGGATAACCAGTTTGGTTTCCGCCAGGGGCGCTCCACCATAGACGTAGTTATGAGAGTGAAGATTCAAGCGGAGGAAGCAGTTACACGGGGCAAAGTGGTGTTGGCGGTGTCCCTCGACATCGCCAACGCTTTTAACACTTTCTCTTGGGCTAGCATCAAAGAGGCGCTTCGTTATCATGGGGTGCCTCACTACCTCCGCCGCATAGTTGGGGCGTACCTCTCGGAGAGGTACGTAACCTTCCCAGGTCAGAATGGTAGGGAAAGTCGACGAGACATCGTATCCAGTGTTCCGCAGGGGTCTGTTTTGGGTCCCCTCTTGTGGAACATCGGATATGACTGGGTGTTGCGCGGTGTGCTCCTCCGCGGTGTCAGCGTTGTCTGTTATGCAGACGACACACTGGTGCTGGCCCGAGGGAGTACGCACCGCGAGGCCACGACGATAGCTACGACGGGCGTCGCTCAGGTTGTTGACAGGATCCGGCGTCTGGGATTAGAGGTGCCGTTGCGCAAATCCGAGGCCGTGTGGTTTCACGGCCCTCGGAAAGCGCCACCTCAAAGAACCCAAATTCTTGTGGGAGGCGAATCCATCGGTGTCGGGTCGAGTATGAGGTATCTCGGCCTCCTCCTCGACAGCCGTTGGACGTTCAAGGAACACTTTCGGCTGCTGGCTCCCCGCTTATTGGGCACAGCGAGCGCCCTCGGCCGATTGTTACCCAACCTCGGGGGGCCGAACCTTGCCTGTCGGAAGTTGTACCTGGGGGTCGTGCGGTCAATGGCCCTTTACGGGGCACCCGTGTAGGCGCCTAAATTGACGACCATTAATATTGCTCACCTGCGGAGTCTGCAGCGGACGATGGCCGTCAGAGCTATACGCGGCTACCGCACGATTTCCTTTCAGGCGGCCTTCCTACTTGCCGGATCCTCTCCCTGGGACTTGGAAGCGAGAGCCCACGCATCTTTGTATCATCAACGCGTGGAGGCGCTGGAGCTGGGGCAACGTCTAGCGCCTCGAGAAATCAAGACGTTAAGGTTCCAACTTCATCAGGTCCTAGTGGTGGAAGAGTGGTTTTGACGACTTGAGCGACCCAGCTAGGACGTGGTAACAATCGAAGCTGTTCGACCAGTCATGGCACCCTGAGCTTCCGGCTGACGCAGGTACTCTCGGGGTATGGCTGCTTCGGGCGATATCTGTATCGCATTGGCCAGGAGCCGACTACAGGGTGCCATCACTGTGGCTGTGCGGATGATTCCGCACAGCACACGGTGTGTGAATGTCCCGTCTGGGATGTGCCACGCCACGAGCTGGTCGCGGCCATTGGCCCGGATCTCTCGCTCCCGATAGTCGTTAGTAAGATGGTCGAGAGCGAGACCGGGTGGCTCCCCGTCGCCTGCTATTGCGAGACAGTCATGCTTGCAAAAGAGGCGGCGGAGAGGGAGCGGACCACTAGGCTCCCCTCCCGCGGTCCACGAACCACACGGCGGCGATGGGTAGGGGATGATCTCCAGCCGCCGTAGATGGGGCCTGGGGGCGATGGACACGGGCATGTCGTCGCCCTGGCAGTGCAAACTGCACAGGCCCATGTGGTGGAGGCATATTGTGCCAATGCGACTCCCACAGTTCTTCAGGGGGGGTCTAACACCCACTCCCTCTTTGAGGGGTCTACCATATTTGACCCCTCAGACCGCAGTCAGGGCCTGTTAGAGAGTCCACACCTATACAGTCGGTAGTTCCTGCTCCCCCGCAAATAAGGTGTATGAAGGCACCATGGGTTTTTAGTTCGTGCAAATCGGACATAACCCATCCTCAGCTGTCCTACGGGATGGATATCTGTTAGGAATTTCCCCATGGTAAAAAAAAAGCTACACACATGGCTACTTAAAAATTAGTTATTCTATATATCCCTAGCTATCTCCTTAACTATGTTAACACAATCATGTGTAAACACAGGTATTTATAAACTGAAACTATAATATATCTTATCTATTTATAAAACCTTCACAGTCATTAGTGGTATTCTATCTACATGTTAATTTATCTGTATTTAATGTCACATACGTGAATCTGACGACGACTGGGACGCACATAAATTTCTTTTGTTTATTTATATCGCGCGTTAAGTGTGTGTGTTTCAGTTTGCGCGACTTCCAGTTTTTTGAGTTTAAATAGAATAAATTTTGCGTTATATCGGTAAGTTATTTTTAATATACTTTATAGGTTTAACCACGACTTCAGAAGATGTTACACGACGATTTAGTCTAAGACATACGCTAAGCATAAAGGGAGTATGGCTCTCAAGTACAGCAGAAGACACCAACAGGCTTCGCGACAGTTTTTAAAGTATCCAGGCTGCTTTAGAGGAAGCATTACCTCCATGCTATGGTTAGTCTTTAGTTGCAAGGACTCGAACCTACGCAGTGACGGATTTGCAGTCTTGGCCGCCCTAGGCCCCAGGCCATGTAGTACCAGCCACTCCTGTGTCAGTGAATTTTTTGTCACGATTGGCCGCTCTATGCCCGGGCCTCCTGGGCCTTAGGGCAAATCCGCCACTGAACCTACATTGATCGACACAATGTTCGAACTCGTTATAAGCTATTGTCTCTTCTAAAGTGTTAGTAATATAGTAACAAAATCAGTACTGTAATTATATTATTGTAATATTCGTAATAAATCGAATGAATCTATCCCTCACCGTAAAAAAGCGTTACTACATGTGTCTATATGTTTTTTTTTCACGACACCCTTGTGTCAGAGGCACTTGGTATTTTATTCCTCTTACATCACTGAAGTCTGTTAATCTGGCTGATGTATGTTTTAAGACAATTGTGACATATAATCATTACTTATACTATAAAGTCCAATGTGCGTTTATTTGTTGTTACGCTTTCATGCTATAACAGCTCAACCGATCATGTTGAGATTTTATATACAAGTTGTTAGGGTTATAGAAAAGAACCTAAAGTATCTTTTAATTCAGAAAAAGAATACAGTCCCCAAAAGATACATCAAGAAGTAATTGGCAAATGCTAAACTCTGAAACGGTTTGACTAATTTTAATAATATTTTAAAGAGATATATGTTATTTATATAAATTGAAAAACATATTAAAAAATTATTCCTTCTTTTAGTTGTTTAAACATATTTGAATGTAATTCCGTACACAGGAAGTGTATGCCATCTCAAAATTGATAATTAATTATATATAAATGAACGTTTATAGGCACTACTTTAAAACTATACGTGATATGTGACCCAGTTTATGTGAGATAACATGTAGTGAGGATATTTTTTATCTCAATTAATATTATAGAGAGGAAAGATTTAAATTTTAAAATAGTGTTTACTACTATTTACTATTTTTCACGTATAAAAATTTTATTTCCTCCTTCTCCACCCTTTCCCTTGCCCTCAAACACAGATTAGCAACGTAGTTGCTAATGTGTATGGACGGCGGTGATCATTTAACACCAGGTGACCCGCATGTTCGTTTGCTTCCCATGACATAAAAAAAGAGTGTTTTGACACCACCCATAGTATGGCGTAGGTTATCGTGGAGTTTTTTAGTCGACTAGAGTTCGACTCGGTTCAGGTCCTCCTTCAGGAACTTGACAAGTCTATGAAGAGGTTTCGTCACGTAAAAAAAGGTGCCATAGAGAGTTCTCTGTTCTGCGTTATCTGCGTTCTTCTGATACCTAAATTTGTATTCAGGGCATCTACTTCATAGCGGTTAAAAATTTTAACACCACTTTATTTTATTGACAGACTAGATGACCCGGTGTACTTCGTATCACCCTATTTTAACGACATGAAAACTTTCTCTTTCTTCGCTAAAATAGCTCATAATGTTGGTAGGTAATCTCAGGTATTGCCATTTTATAGGCTATTCATAGGTACGTTAATACTTATTAAAAAGAAAAACAAAATAGTTTTAATATTATTAAATAGTCTATGTATTGCCCGTTTTGCAAAAATGGATCGAGCGGCAGAAGAACGCAAGTACTGTCCCAGTTGTTGCAACTATCTATTACCTTATGCTGAATGTAAAACAATAAGCTCATATTGATTACATTTTTGTGTAAAATTTGTTAATTCTTATTGAACAAAACACATATATACGGCTAAACTACATAAAAATCAATTCAAGCACAAATTTACATTAAACCAAAAATTCGACACTGAAGGACAAAATGGAGAATTTCCAGATTTAAATAATCCCCGAAGTGCTAAAAAAAGTAGAAATTGTTGAAGGAAGCCTGGATCAAAAGATGATTTGTGTTCTGGTGCACTCTGACTTATCGGAGTCACCAGTGCCTACCGCTACGCTGGCGTCGCATCCCGTCGAGCCTAACCGAGCCCTAAGAGCACGCCTGATTTGCCTTCGCCGTCAGATTGATCGATATGTCGCCAACCGATCAAAATTGTCATAACTCTCAAAATTTATAAATGAAAGTATACGATAAAATAAATTTATTTTGGACTGGACATTATTGCGATTTACACGTGAGATTACTCTCGACTCATTTGATTGATTTTGACGGCCTATTTCATATCGTCTTTTTCTTGTCATTTTCAAACAACTAAATTTCTTACGCACTTACAAACTGATGATAGAAGATTATAATAACGGTATAATGGTGACATTGATTTATAACTTCATAACCTTTCGTATGAATTTCGACAGATGACTGAAATATAAACATTCGATAACCAACTGACATCATCGGAAATATATTTTACGCATTCCAGCAAAGCAGGTATTGTGTGTGGTAAAATGCACAATAAAGCCTTTTTTTATTTGCCTTCCAAACAATGAAAATCATAAAATATGTTAATACGATTTCCTTAACGAACCATCAATGTCAACTGTCAAAATATTAAAATTTAAATACGCGATAATCCGAGATCCATGTAATTTGGATATGTATTCTCTATTTAAAATCCTTAATTTAATACATTCTTCAATTATATCTGACTCGATTCTACCGTATGGAAATGACGAACGTCAAAAGTTTGAAAATGAGTAGAACATTTTATATGGGAAAATGGAATTATTGTTTTCACTATCTTCGTCGCAATTTTTCCATATTTTCTGACCGTTTAAACCTTCCCTGAACTACGACATACATTTCAAAACCAAAATCAGCTAAATCGACCCAGCCGTTCTCGGGTTTTAGCGAGACTAACGAACGGCAATTGATTTATATATATATGTATATAGATAGATAGATGAGACATTTTAAAACGAATTTAACTGATATAAGCGTTTGTATTGTAGGTGGTAGAGCTACGTTGAAGCTATAACTGGTTTCATCATGAATGGGTCGGCTCGTCCGGGGTAGTACCACCCTCTCACAGAAAACCGACGTGAAGTAATAGTGCTTCAATTGTTGCGTTTCGTTCGGTCAGTGAGAGTGTTGGAGACCCATTTCCCCCTTCTCCTCACTTGTCTTCTACCTTTCCCTCATTCCCTCATCCCTCTAAACACAGGCTGGCAACGCACTTGCAACTCCTCTGCTGTTGCTGGTATCTATGGACGGCGGTGATCACTTAGCATCAGGTGAGCCGCCTGTCCGTTTGCCTCCTAGGTGATATATATATTATATATAAAAGTCATCAAATGCAATCATTGAAAACTTGTAAACAAAGGGACAGCTAATTCTCACAAAAGTTCGCATCCCTTTATTACCATAATATCAGCGTAGTTGTTTAGGAAATAAACATGATAAAACTACACGAATATATATCTTTACAATTAGATTGTAAGTGGTCGCAGCTATGTATTAATAAAATCAATAATAGTATAGATAATTGCGAAGTACTTATTCTGTTCATTTTTTATCCAATGCGGTAATAAGTATTTAGTTGCTTGGTTTTTGTAAAAAAACCTTTTTAAAAAGGAAACTACTTATAGAAGACCTTTGAAATGTTGATCGGAGACCTACCTGTGTGACAGATAGTGGTTGAGGTGAACACTGTGTCGAGTAGTGTTGAAAATACAGGTTCTCGTCCGATTGCCGAAGCAACATCAGACGCGATTAGTACTCGGATGGGTGATTGCCTGAAAACATCACCTGAAATGGGCTTTTTATTTTATTGTAATTAATTAATTCCCTGTAAAACATAAGTTTCTCTTCTATCGTATGTCCTCACGACACATCCTATTTTTATAACACTTGTTTGCAGGTTATACCGGTTCTGATTGTTTAACGAATCAATCAATCATGTGATCGCAATGCAAATGGTGTAGGCACTGAAGCGGTCGCTTTATCGCTACGACAGGCTCGAGTGTTATGACGGGAATTAATTGTTAGAGCACGAATCGTTTTTGAAAAAGAACAACAATACAACTGCAAAGTTGTTGCTGTCTTTTTTTTTCGAAATGACTACGCTATTGACCCAGCACGGTCTTAACAGCTTCACCGGACTACTAAGGCGAGCGCTTAAGGCACTCAGCCGATTTTATTTTGGTAACCAGCTCAAGGGTGCACGGTACACCTCGGCTTGGCTGTTGCCTGTTGCATGCAAAATCGAGACCTATCTTAGCTAACCTAGCTAACTATTCATATATGTATGAGTTGTTGAAACGTATATGTATGTGTACCAAGCATACACGCCTCAACAACTCCTCCATATATGTATTATCGGAAAATTGAGAGTTTTTCAGTTCGATAAGGGAAAAAAAAGTAAACCCTTCCACTTTCATGTGTAAGCGTGTAGGCGTGCACGTGTGTGGAGGTGATCGTGTAGTGTTGTAGCGGTGATGTATATTTGTGTGTCACCGTATCGCGCAAGCAATGCACTCAAGGGCTCCCTACCGAGGTGATCGAACCAGGCTTGAGCCGCTGCCGTGGGAGGCCTAATCGTTTTTTTTTGTTGCTGTCAATTTCAAGTTCTTGGTCATTAATTCATTCGTATGCTCTAATGTGTATGGAATAGCATGGAATCATTTTAAAAAGCATCCCTAATCTTTGCATTTCTTATTTGAAAATGTCTTCCAAACCCAATGGTCTTTAAGCCCCTGTAAGTGCTCTTGAAGTAAGGAAAGATAAACCAGATCGAGTTTCTTGTCGGTTCTTTTTGATGACAGAGGTTGTTTGTCCAAACCGGTGGTAGCTTTGTCGTCCATAAGAACTTTTTCAGAGTCTAAATTGAATAAAGTATTTTTAATTTTCTTTCTACGAATAGGGAATGTAAACAAGACTAATTCATATATCAATTAATACTAATATTATAAAGAGGTAAAGTTTGTGAATTTGTGACGTTGTGAAGTTGTGGGGGGTAATCTCAGCTACTGGTGCGATTTCAAAAATTCTTTGTTATGTAGCTAATTTATCGTGGATGGTTATAGACTATATATCATCACGCTACGACCAATAGGAGCGGGGCACTAATGAAGAATGTTTAAAAATCTGTTTTTTTTCTTTTGAGAGCTTCTGCTTTGTGTTAGCGTTAGTATCTATACCACGCCAACGAAGTCGCGGGCAGAGGCTAATATTATAATAAATAAACTCTTTCAATAATTTTGGTCACGGTTACGAGGCAATTCACGGCCTTTGTTCTATTTGTAGACGATTGTTCTAGTATCTATATTTTTAATAGTCAACCATCTGTTTATTAATTAAAAAACATTTGTACAGATGTTTTCATTTGTATGATATATGTTGAAATAAACTTGGAACAAATAGCTGTAGTCGCCTATGCTCATTTGATTGACAGCTGCTGGCATACAATTGTTGGTGAGTTTAACAATATTTTTAAATGATAAATTCAATATCATGTATATTTAGAGATAGAGTTGTAAAAAGAAAATCTGCCTGAATATTTACATTCTTTTTAGTATAATAAAGAACATATTACAAAATTCAACCATCCCGTGGCATGTTTGGCTCTTATATGTTTATTATTGGAAAATAATTCTTTGATGCATTTACTATCAATTCATCAGCCAGATTAAAATATTATATTATTATTTGAAACAAAATTTTGATCATTTTTGGTTGAAAGGTACGAGTACAGACCGTAACAGAGATCTATAGACAGATTTATTTGTATACTAGATGATACACGTGACTTCGCCCGCGTGGAATAGTTACTTTAGGTTAATTAACACGCAGCGGAAGCAAAAGGATACAAAACCCCTATTTTAAACATGCTTTATTGGTGCTCCGGTCTCGTTTAACTTAACGTGATGATATGTAGAATAGAATTTATCAAATCGGAACGGTAATGAGATTAATAATATTAGTATAGCTTTATAAGGTGTTATTACAAAAAAGATAAATACGTATTGAATACTTTCTTTAACAAGGTTACGTTTTAAATGCACCGCGCTCCCTGAATGTTCGCCATCTTGCTCTTTTGTCTCGCTTTGGTTAGGTTAGACTTGCGAAAAAAGAATACGCAAACTTGCCTCGGGCGAGCGCTGTGTATTTATATACGAAATCTTTTTAAAGCAAGTAATACGTATTTAACTTTTTTGTAATAGCACCGATAATATTTATTTCCAGCTTTGTAATAGTAGTGTAGATGTACAGACCAAAAATATTAAACGCAAAAATTCTTTACGACTAGCAAAACCGCTGAATAGGTAGATAGTACTTTCAAAAATTTTATTTTCTTAAGAATTTAATAACTTCATATTAAACCAGCTGTACCCGCGACCCCATCCACCCTATGTTAACCAGTGACTCATAAAGTCATCGGAATATATCAAGTCCACTTATCTACTTTTTTCTCGTACTTAAGCCACGTCATAATGAAAATTACAATAACTTGTGATAGAGTGATCCGTCTTTAATGTTACTCGAAGATATGCTTTATAATTTTCTTGATGAGGCTTTATAGTGAAATTGATATTTTAGCAGTGATGCGTAGTCAAACAAATAGGCAGACTGACATTTCTGAAAATTATTGTTATGTATTTTATACTTATTCTAAGACACCTACAACATTTTTTTCACAAAAATATTAAAAGCACTGTACACATCAGGTATTCATTCTTATTATATGCTGAGATCATTCTTAATATTGACCAATAATAATATTCGTAAATAAATATTTTATTAACAAAAACAAATATTAATCAATCAGGAATATTAGAACTTAATGAATTAATCGAGTCACTATAACGGACAGCTAGCTAAGAAGCGTAGTCTGGTTTGGTTTGGATGGTTCCTTTATTGATGTTCAGTTTGGGTTTCAGAAATGCTTCATCTCCGATGGTTGTTTTCCTTACTTTTGTTGCGGCATGTGAATACTCAAGACCCTAATTGCGATTACACGCAAAATGTGAGTATTTTTGACAGTACACTAAATTAAAGTTTATCTGAGGCAATAAGCGGAGTCGTGTACGCCTGGATATAGGTTTGAATGAAACTTACGATAAAGGTCTTTATAGGTGGTAGAGTCACGCTGAAACAATGACTGGTTGATGATGGCGTTATTTTGCGGAAATGTATCGTTAAATATTATAGTGGGCGTTACTTCGCACTTCAGCTAGGAATTGGTTAGCCGTTGTGACGTCTTAATAGAACATAAACCGTTTGTGAAACAACAAAAATTAATTAAAAGGCGTCGTTGGGTCGAGTTTGAATACTGTTAGTATGTATTTGTAAAATATAAGAAAACTACAGCAAAAGAAATAATAGATGTAAAAATATAACAAAATATATATGAAATAAAAATATCTTATAATGGCTATAATCGATTACAAATGAAGATGCTCAGTGACTGAGCGAAACGTGAGTAACTTTAACGACTATAATCGATTATAAATGAAGATGCTCAGTGACTGAGCAAAACGTGAGTAACTTTAATGACTATAATCAATTATAAATGAAGATGCTCAGTGACTCAGCGAAACGTGAGTAACTTTAACGACTATAATCGATTATAAATCAAGATGCTTGGTGACAGAGCGAAACATGAGTAACTTTAACTACTATAATCGATTATAAGTGAAGATGCTCAGTGACTGAGCGAAACGTAAGTAACTTTAACGACTATAATCGATTATAAATGAAGATGCTCAGTGACTGAGCGAGACGTGAGTAACTTTAACGCGGCTATGCTCAACCTGCGGCCCGCCGGGTCTTTGTATTTGGCCTACCTCATTACACTTTATTTTCAATTATTTTAAATTTTGTGCCCATCAGGAAAACTATGAGCATGCTGAGTAAATTCAATAAATTCCAGATAACTTGACCGCAATGCGTTCCTTGTGATATAAGGGCCATACATACCAAGCTTATTACAGCTTAATACTATATCGACGGGAGGTAGCGGAAATGTCATAACTTGTATTTGAGTTAAATTACTTTTTACCAAATTCTTGTATAAAAAAATACCGCTTCGAATGTTCTGATTCTCGCTTACCTACGATTCAATTTTTCATCGATACGACCTTGGTTTTCTACCTAGTTTAAGCGCCACACAAAGAAAATTGGATACTTGAAATAGTTTTTTGGCTCTGGTTGTGTTTTGTTGTTGGGTTGGGTTTTTCAAGTTACGAAAATTCTGCTTTCTTCCGTCGATATATACCAAGCTTGTTTTGTGGGACAACTATTTTCACTACATTAATAGAATAGACAGTTTGATTTACTACTAAAACAGCGATGTTTTCCTATCGATGTTTATTTACATCGATACTTTCAGATCGATGTCAACATCGATGTTTTTTCTAATATCGACCATCCCTAATCCAAACATCTCAGAAGCACTACAGAATCGCGGCAGACTCAAGAATAATACACATTATTAACATTCGTGCATACTTTATTATGAATATCCATAATAAAACGGTTTTAAAATAACATTGATCTACATTGGTTTTGTGTTATCGTCGCTTATGTAGGTTAAACGGTGTGTTAAGAGGTTTTATGGAAATGGCTTTGACAATTTATAATAAATTTTAGATAACGTTCTTCTTTTTTAATTACCCAATTTCTAATTTCTCAAGAAACGGGGCAAACATTTATCGTTTAGATAGTTTAATTAAAGGTTATAAGGTTTACACGTACAGTGTCAGCACTTGCCATTGCTACAATAAACACAAAAGACTAATTCTCGGTTCTCTGACGTTTCATATTTAGGTATTAGCATTTCACATACTGAGAACGGTGGAAGCTAATATCAATCATTGGATATGTAATGGAAATGCATTCCTATTGTTAATTAGAGTCGATAAATGCTTCAGTTATCATATTTACTCAATGTTAGCACTCACAATTTAAATATATAGCAATTTTTAATATTTCTTAGTAATATTTGGCCGAAATGCTTTCAAGTGGCAACCATGTACCGGAGATTACCACGTGCTATAAGCTAGTTCGTAGCACCAGTAAACATTTTGAGAACATAATATATGCGAACAGCACAAGATTGATTTTTTTTATATCATATAGGAGGCAAACGAATATGCGGGTCACCTGTTGTTAAGCGATCACCGCCGTCCATAGACACTAGCAACGCCAGAGGAGTCGCAAGTGCGTTTCCAGCTTGTGTTTGGGGGAATGGAGAGAAAGGGAGAGGGGAAAGGAGAGGACAGGGGAGGGAAGATGGTTCTCCAGCGTTCTCATTGACCGAACGAAACGCAACAATGTAAGCACTGTTACTTCACGTCGGTTTTCTGTGAGAGGGTGGTGCTACCCCGGACGAGCCGACCCATTCATACTGAAACCAATAATAGCTTCAGCGTGGCTCTACCACCTATTAAAATTACTTTGGCCATCATTCAGTATGTATTATAATATATGCCGTGAATATTTTTGACTGCTTGGAACGATTGATTGTAGATAAAAGTTCATGTTTCTAAAGAAATTTGATCACATCTCGTTATTTAATGTTTTTCATTTTTTTGACAATCTAAGCGACAACGACTGCGAGATAGAAAACCTTATTAACTGGGTACAGAAAAAAAAAACATCCGTCCTAAAATAGTTAGATAAATTCATAGAAATAAATAAAGAAATTAAGTAAATAAATAGAAAAAGACCCAATAGTTGTACACAGATAATATTTTTGACGTATACAATAAATCAAACGAAAGCAAAAAAAGATACGGACTAGGTATGATCGATAATCATTGATGTTGAAAAAACATCGATGTTTCGATTTCGATAACATCGAGGAATCGATGTTAGGTGAATAAAATATCGAAATGTTAATATATTCTTTAGGGTAGCGTTGGATATACAAATTATGGACTAGAGAACTATCAAATTTATCTATTTCACACTAGATGATACTAATCAACGTTATCGAAGTAAGCCGTATAAATTGTTATCTCTTAGCATTTCCTAAGGGAAAAAGGAAAAGGGACAGCTTCAGAAAGCCTTTTTTCAAAGCTGGCCAACTCCTGTATTAGTAACAGAAGAGACAAAATGGAAAACACCAAATAACGTTGGTTTTTTTCAGACAGGTTTATTTGCTAGCAAAAATATGTTAATCATGCATCGATATTTTTGTAATATCGATCATCCCTAGTGCAGACCTAGAGTTTGCAGAATAGAAGAAGAAAAAACCTCTAACGAATGGGATGTAGAAATGCGAATGTACAATTTTTTTTTTCTCGAACTGACTACGCTATTGATCTGGCAAGGTCTTTACAGCTTCACCGGACTAAAAGAAATGCGAATGTACAAAGAAGTGCCGGTAAGCTCATTAATTTTGCGTTCCTCTTAACACCGCGATATAGGCAGTAACAAAATATTGCACAGCGCCATCTATTGGTCCACAAATGAATTAACATAAACTATATTTTTATATATGTCATTATAAATATATGTAAATTTATCCAGTTGGAACCCGGAAGAACATATAATATCGTAAGTCCGAACTACCCAAACAACTACCCGCCCGGTGTCCAGTGTAGGTGGATAGCTGTCTGCCCGGTTGGTTACAACTGCGTACTCGAATGTCCTGCTATTATGATACCACAGGTAAGTTGACAAGTCTGTCACAGGTAATTGATTTAAGTTGAAGCGATGCTAAAATAATTAAGCCGTCACAGGACGCCTGGCGGATGTAAAACATCGAAATTGTTTTATATAAGTCATACGTATAAACGAACAGATTACAAAAGGAATCAGCTACAGCGTAATGAAAAGATAAACCATTACTAATTTGTTCCATAAAATAATTATTGTTTACTTATTTTAGTACATAAATATTCATTTTTATTGAATACAAACAATGAACTAGGCGCAGGCGCGTTGATTTTGGCGGCATATATCAAAAGGCGCTATGACGCCGCATAACACTAGCAAAACGAGTGGCCAACAAAACAATTTCAATATTATGTTTATACAGATAGAGTTTTGTTTTTGAGCAATTCGTTAATAGTGCAAAGTTATCTATACTAATATATAAAGCTGAAGAGTTTGTTTGTTTGTTTGTTTGTTTGTTTGTTTGTTTGGTTGAACGCTAGGATCTCAAGAACTACAGATCCGATTTAAAAGTTTCTTTTAGTGTTAGATAGCTCATTTATCGAGGATGGCTATAGGCTATATATCATCACGTTAAAACCAAAAGGAACTGAGCACTAATGAAGAATGTCTCAAATTCTGGCTATTTTTTAAGCTTCCGCTGCGTGTTAATGTCAGTATTATATGCGTTGCCATGGTAATGCGATAACATTCTATCGAAAATATTTTCATGGTTTATTTTGTGTTCCTATTCAAAAGGTTTATTCTACGTTACTTTTGTTTCCAATTTTTAATTATACGTGGTACGTTTATATCGGAAACATTTCTAAAGTTTATTTTGTGTTGCTATTCAAAATGTTTAGTAGTAATAATATTCGTCCAATAAGAGAGTCGAAGGAATTAATCCATACTGCCAATTCTGAAGTTGTCAATATAGGTATTTTTCTTCTATGTCCAAGATAATGTTAAGGTATAAGAGCCAAATACTCTATATAATATTTCGTAAATTTTTATATTCTTAATTTTCAAGACCACACAGTTCATGCTTCGTGGTATTATTTTTCTTTCATTTCACTTATGCAAAATAAACGAACCATATCACATAAAACGTCACAAATTTAACACAATATAGAGACAAATCACACAAGATTATTAATAGAATATAAATCCACTAGATGAAAGGCTAAAACTCCGCCAAAAACTCCTCAGAAAATTTATTTCTACTTTAGTTTTGTTCCCAATTCTGGATTTGTGATATACTACGTGTAATAAAAGTGAGTGTATTTTATATTAGAAATTTATGAGATGCTACAAATATCAACATTTTTTTTTTAATTCTATCGATATGTCTGTTGTGTTTTTTTTATTTGTTCCGGGTAATCTCCGAAACGGCTAGACCTATTTGAACGGGATTTTTACGGGCAAATAAGTAACTAATTGGCTGTTTTATTTTAAGCTAGCGGGTTCAGCAGACGTTGCCCACCCTGATAATAAGACAAGCTATACCTATACCTTGCCCAAGAATCATTTTATATATTGGTAAAAACGACATGAAGATGCGTTCTGTAGTTTTTGATCTTATCGCGAACAGACATATAAACAGACGTGGAATAGGACTTTGTTTTACACTATGTAGTGATAAACTGTTATCCGTGCATTCGTCGTTCGTGTGACGTGCGCTGTACTGGACTCCGAGAATAAATGTATACATATGTATATGTATTTATGCCAAAAGGCAGCAAACAGGCTGACGGCCCACCTGATGGTAAGTGGTTACTATCGTCTACGAACAACTGCAACACTAAGGGCATCGCTGTTGTAATTGAAAGTCATTGTTTTTATTTGATTTAAATTATAGCAAGTTATGATAATAACTTAATTATATCGACACTATGGACATATTATATCTATATAATAAAAGGTTTAACACATATTGTTCGATAATGTTTAGCTTAATATTTTCATTACTTTCTTATATAGTGTAAGTGAGCACTGAGTGTGATATATAACAGTTTAAAGTTCCAGTTATGTGGTTGATGATAAATCCCATTCCATTCGATTCACTATTAGTATACACATATATAATGTACACGTTACCTGTTACAGTAGATGATGTGCGTGTGATACTTACAGTTATTTTTGAAAGAGTATTATTCTAATTTACACTAGATGTGTGGTCACAATTTTAAACATCTAATATATTTAAAAAAAGGCGTGCGAAGCCGCGGGTAACAGCTAGTTAGATATAAAATAAAAAGTCGAAAATAATCATTTCATTGAAAACGCGTGTGAAACCGCGGAAAATTTTTAGTTAGGTCGTTGATGTACAATTGTTCATTCAATTCTGGTTTTGTCCAATATAGAACTGGCGAGAAGCTCAAATATCGTCCATATTTTCTATACATATTTTCTATACATTTAATAAAAATGAAGTATCTATATGTAATATCAAAATACAAAAAAAAACTTATTGGGTATGAAAGTATACACGGTTCTTATAACAAAAACGCAATTTTTAAATTTTTGGTCGGTCTGTCTGGCTGTCTGTTTGTTCCGGATAATCTCCGAAACGGCTGGACCGATTTTGACGAGAATTTCACTGACGGATGGCTGAAATTACAGCGGGTAATTTAGGCTACTCTAAATTATTAACCGCGGCTTTGTCTGCAATGCTATCTCCAAAACGGGTTGACCAATTTTCACAGGACTTTCACCAATAGATAGCGATCATAACATATAATTTAATCTATTTTAATTTAGACTAACTGTTAACCGTGCCTTCGCCTGCATTGCTATCTCCAAAACGGTTCGACCAATCTTCGCGAAAGTTTCATTTTGGAAGATTTCAACTCATTCTTTATTTTTAATTAGAAACATAATTATCATTTTAGTGATGTAATTATCGTAACTTATTGGTTACAATTCGTCATTACAAATATTAGTAACTTTGCAGATAAATGAAGTCTTTCTAATAAGATTTTACTTAGTACTTAATTAATATTAATAAATTAGTACTTAATAAGAACGTAAAGAGTTCCATAATATAATTTCTTGCGGAACAGACAAGCATATATTTTTTTATACTCACAAAATCTTAATTACAATATAAATGTATATTAAATTTAATGTAAACGTAAATCTTTATAATAATATTTTAAGTAATTGTTTCTTTAGTTCCTTTTACAGTGTAAGTGAGTATTGAGGTAGTTATATAGTGGGGTAAGGTTATAAATATGCTGTTGATGACAAACCTCATTTGGCAAACTGTTAGTATTTATATATCTTATGTACACATTACATATTACTGTAAGCGGTGTGCGTTTCGTACTAACAATTGTTTTTAAAGAGCATTTCGATAGTTGTACCTACATAGTCTCACACTTTTATAATTCTTTAATACAAATAAAAAAAAAATGCGTGCGCAGCTGCGGGTACAGCTAGTATGTAATAATTATCTTTGAGTAGATCCAGATGGATTATTTTTTTGTTACATTGTTACTCTTTTAATAACCGTTTCATTTACAATTTATTTATTTATATATTCTTTTTGTTAGGGTCGATAACAAAGCACATTTTAGTTGTCAGTGAGTTATGCTTTTAGCGAGACCAATATAGTATGTTCTTATTAGTTAAAAAAAAGTGTATACAAATTTTCATTTATAAATGTCGATTTACTTAACAAATAAATAATTAGGATCATGAAATTAATTAGGGAAATTATGATTTCAGTCGGACTCGTGTTCAAAGGACCGGCTACTTGTATCAAAGACTGGTGATCCACAGCTCACCGCAGCTAATGTTTATTGCGGCCGGGGTTCGCTAACCGCTGTATCAACTCAACAGAGGCTTAGCATAGGTTTGTATTACTGTTATCACAATGAGCTATCGCATTTACTGTTTTTACAACACCCACGTTTGAGTCTTAGCCAAATGCGTACTTAGTCTGGCCATAGATACTGTTGCAATTAAAAATAAACAAAATATATATTTGAATTTGGAATCTGTGATTTTTATATGATTATTCATTGAGTTTTCTCATTTTGACGCCAATACATTGCATAATATTCTCTGATATTAAAATGGAGTTGTGTGATAAAGAGAACCGAATCGTTTTTTTTTTCTCAAACTGTCTACGCTATTGGACTTACTAGGCCCTTACAGCTTCACCAGACTACCTGTGATTGCATTACACAAAGTAGGTATGGAGCCAAATGCAATATTTAAAACTCTCCATATGCTTGGTATTTTTAAAATGTTTTTGTACCGGGCTATTAATAGGTACAATGAGACCTCCTCTGTTTGTGAGAAAAAAAGATGTGGCCGTCCACGTAATGTTCGTAGGAAAAAGGTGGTCAAAGCAGTATGGGAAAGAATTCGTAGAAATCCTGTCCGAAATCAAAAGATTTTATCTCGGGAGATGAAGATAGCACTTAGAACCATGTCGCGTATTTTAAAAGATGATATAGGACTTGCAACCTATAAGACAATGATATTACATATATTTATAATATCATTGCTATAAGAGACGTACTGGTAATTTCTTTACTGATACTTTAAAAAAGAATAGGGTGGTAAAATCGAAACTGCTACTGTAGCGGCACGCAAAGGGAGGTCACAGAAAACTTTTGTTTACGGACGAGAAAATTTTTATAATTGAACAACATTTTAACAAACAAAATGACCATATTTATGGTCAAAGCTCTAAGGAAGCTTCCCAATTAGTTCAGAGAGTGCAACGAGGGCACTCTCCGACTTCAGTGATGGTGTGGTGGGGTATTAATCATGAAGGAGTGACTGAGCCATACTTTTGTGAGAAAGGTATCAAAACATCGGCACAAGTGTATCAAGATACCATTCTTGCGAAGGTTGTGAAGCCCCTTAACATCACCATGTTCAATAACCAAGAATGGTCTTTTCAGCAAGATTCGGCGCCGAGTCGTACAACTCGGTCTACGCAATCTTGTTTAGAAACGAACGTTTCGAACTTCATCAGAGCTAAAGACTGGCTGTCGTCTAGTCCCGATCTTATTCTGCTGGATTATGATTTATGGTCACTTTGAGAGAGTATAGCTTGCTCTAAACACCAGAAAAATTTGGAGTCCCTAAAATAATCCGTACGATTGGCTTCTATTGATAACTGGCCTTAACGTTTAAAGGACTGTATAGCAGCCAATGGAGACCACTTCGAAAAAGCTTTTTATATTTTTAATTGTTTTATATTTATGTATTAAACTAACACACTGTAAAAGTAATAAATGTTATTTGCAATAGACATTTTTTTTGTATCAGTATTTATGACAAGACTAGGTATAAATCTGCCTGTAAACAGAGATAAAATATTCTCCAAAAGATGGTACAGCACGTGATTCCGTATCTTGTGTACTATACACAGTAGATATTAAAAAATGATTTCTTAAATATTCAAGTTCCATATTTTTCTTCACCATTAGCAAGCATTTTAGTAAAAGCGTATTTGTGTAAGTTCGTTGATATATAAGGAAACTCCAAACTGTGAAAATAAAATTAATATTTCACTGGTCTAAGACAGCACTTCTAATATATCTAATACCTTTAAACGAGCAATTCATGTGTATTTTTATATTTGTATGTATTCAGGATCTCGGAAACGGAGTCAACTGTTTCCATGAAACTTAGTATATAGGTAGTTTCGGGGACGATAAATCGATCTAGCTAGATTTAATTCACTGAAAACTTTTTAAACTAAGTTTTCAGGCAATGAAAAAATATAAGTAGAATATAAAGGTAAAGTTCGCCGGCGCTTTCAAAATAAAAATAGCTCAGATGGAAATCGGTTGCTTTGAAAATCCGTGTAACCCCCTTTCGAATCCGAGTGACAGCAAAAGAGATAGTATTAGATATTTTCTTTTTAAAAAAAATATTAATTTTATAAGGCAAACCTAACAGTTTATTTTAATTTAAAAATGTTTCTTAAAGAACCGAGCTAGGCTCGGTCGCCCAGGTACTATAAATTAAATCAACTATTAACAAAAATATATTTACAGGACTGATATCGTCAAAATCGAGTCAAGGTGGTAAATTCTTATGCCAACTAAGTGCTCAACTGTCTTCGAATACTACAGCATGTAGATGTGGCGAGAGAAAACAGGTTTAATAAATTCTATTGTTTTTATAAACTTCTGTGGTGGTTACCATCTATCTGCACATATAATAAGAATGTATATTATGTGATCTGTATGTGGTGATTATGTGATCTGTATGTGGTGAGACAATATTTTAATGTCTTATGGTATTCTGCTGTGGGGTACGGCTGCTGAGGTAGACACCATATTTTTATTACAAAAACGGGCAGTTCGAGCAATATATAATATG